>NW_024102835.1:14284124-14672279 GCF_013122585.1 Styela clava | reverse complement strand
GCTAATGTAACATTAAAATTATCTAGGCCTAACTTACAACCTTCATTTCTGCATCTCCAAGATGTCTTCGTGCCTTCAATGTTCATATCTCTTTCTGAAAACCTTTCGGAACTTGCATTTTCATATATCTGCTTCCAAAAGTAGTCTTTGTTTCTTCATCTTTAATCTTCTGCATTCAAATGTATCTTCATATTTTCATTTTAGAATTCTTTCCTTCAAAATTGTCTTCATATCTTCAATCTCTATACTTCTGTTTCTTAAAATCTTCTCCGCATCTTGAATCTTTATATTTCTGCCACTGAAAAGCTAATGTAATATTAAAATTAACTAGGCCTAACTTACAACCTTCATTTCTGCATCTCCAAGGTGTCTTCGAGCCTTCATTGTTCAGATCTCCTTCTGAAAAATGGCTTTGTTACTTGAATCTTCATAATTCTGCTTCCACAGCTAGTCTTCGTATCTTCATCTTTAATCTTCTGCTTTCGAATGTATCTTCATATTTTCATTTTGTAGTTCTTTTCTTGACAAATGTCTTCATATCTTCAATCTCTATAGTTCTGTCTCTGAAAATCTTCTCCGTATCTTGAATCTTTATATTTCTGCCACTGAAAAGCTAATGTAACATTAAAATTAACTAGGCCTAACTTACAATCTTCATTTCTTTATCTCCAAGGTGTCTTCGTGCCTTCAATGTTCATATCTCCTTCTGAAAATACTTCGTAACTTGAATCTTCATAATTCTGCTTCCAAAAGTAGTCTTCGTATCTTCATCTTTATTCTTTTGCATTCGATTCTATCTTCATAAAGTAGTCTTCGTATCTTCATCTTTATTCTTTTGCATTCGATTCTATCTTCATATTTTCATTTTATAGTTCTTTTCTTCAAAAATGTCTTCATATCTTCAATCTCTATAGTTCTGTTTCTTAAAAATTTTCTCCGCATCTTGAATCTTTATATTTCCGCCACTGAAAAGCTAATGTAACATTAAAATTAACTAGGCCTAACTTACAACCTTCATTTCTGCATCTCCAAGGTGTCTTCGTGCTTTCAATGTTCATATCTCCTTCTGAGAAATGTCTACGTAACTCGAATCTTCTTAATTCTGCTTCTAAAAGTAGTCTTCGTATCTTCATTTTTATTCTTCTGCATTCGAATGTATCTTCATATTTTCATTTTGTAGTTCTTTTCTTCAAAAATATTTTCATATCTTTAATCTCTATATAGTTTTGTTTCTTAAAATCTTCTCCGCATCTTGAATCTTTATATTTCTGCCACTGAAAAGCTAATGTAACATTAAAATTAAATATGCTAGACTTACAACCTTCATGTCTGCATTTCCAAGGTGTCTGCACGCCTTCAATGTTCATATCTCCTTCTGAAAATACTTCGTAACTTGAATCTTCATAATTCTGCTTCCAAAAGTATTCTTCGTATCTTCATCTTTAATCTTCTGCCTTCGATCTTGAATCTTTATATTTCTGCCACTGAAAAGCTAATATAACATTAAAATTAACTAGGCCTAACTTACAACCTTCATTTCTGCATCTCCAAGGTTTGTTATGTCTTCAATGTTCAGTTCTTCTGAAAAGTGTCTTCGTAACTTGAATCTCCATAATTCTGCTAAAAATAGTCTTCGAATCTCCATCTTAAAGTTCTGCCTTTGATAAGTATCTCCATATCCACAATCTTTAATTGCTCTGGAAATCAACTTCTATCTCTATAGTTCTGCGTCTAAAACCATCATTAGTAACTAGTTCTAGTTTTTAAACTGAAATTCCGCCAATGTCAGGAATGAGTTCAAATTCATTTATAACAAAAAATAAATAAAAATAAAAAAAGCCATGGCATGCCCTGTTAAATTTGTTTTTCCATTGTCGCTCTCGTAAACTATATCTTCTTTTCCTGTTAAAAATATCCTAAAGAAATTGCATGGAATAAATGATTATGACAAAACGTATAGCTAAATAAAGACATAGCATGATAGATAAAATAATTCATTCCTAAATATATTATATCAATAAAAAAACGTAAAACAGTGTACATAATTATAGTAATATGATTGTCTTCAGAAATTCGTTCACAAACATTAAAATAATTATTTATGCAATTTCCGAAGTAGGCTGGAACTGCCATCACACATGGGCTGTCCAAACACCCATATTTGTATATTGGGACACGTAAAAAGGATTGCTTGTCACTTAATTTTTGATTAAAAAAAGAAGGCAACGACATTCAACCGTAATGTCACGTTTAATGCCAATGATTTGGAAATAAAAATGAAAGGACTTCCATCTGACCATGTCATTACCAGAATATTGAATATTTTATATCAGAATTGACAAAACCAAAATCGCCTAATTATGATTGCAATGCTGTGTTTTTCTCTCCCTCCCAGGGTCCACCACCATTTCCCAGAACCCCCAACCCCCTCCCTACCGCTGTGTATGTAAGTGTAATTTGTAATGTTTTTGAAGAAGTTGACGTTGAAGATGAGACAAAGCCATGCCGGCCTGGTTTGTCACAAGATTTCTCACGCTGAATAGGCAGTGTTGATAAGAAGATATGAAGTAATAAAAAGATTTGTGTTATGGCGGCATTGACAACCATAGATAGACTATCTGGTTTTTGCCACAAACTGGTCATAAAATATTGTTTGAATCTTCAATTTAACACACAAGTGATATATATATTGAAACAATATATATATAACATGTTTTGTATAACAATTCGTCAGGACAGCATTGATATAATTTAGATATGACAAAAATGTCGATCGCCGTTGCCTTTACGCCCAAGTATTCCACTGTTGCAGATATAAATGTTTAAAACGAGAATGATTGAAAGAAAATTTATACAAAAATAAACAATACTGTGTTGTGATAAAAATTCCACAACAGAATTGTATGAAATTTATTAATGCAATAAATTTCAATGAATATATATTTCATATTCATCTTGCTATAACATCAAATATGGCGATTGTATTGTAAAGTGATAAACACAATTGCTTTGATTTGTAATCAAGAATCTGTTTACAATCATCACATAAACAGTTGGGTCGACCCATGTTAAAGCTTTGAATATAATTCGTTTGTATGCATACAGGATCAATGTACGTATGTCACCGAGTAGAGTAAAACAGTCCAACAGTCTCTTTTTATATTTAAAGACCTTTTCACATAAGTGTGGTTCAATGCATTTTATTTGTGAGCCAATCTTAGTTATCTTTGATGAAACTCACATTTATACTTGAATACTTGTTGTATTTACAACTTTTATTTTTTTTCTGTAAACAGAGAATGTCGTCAAGATTCCATTTCCATAAGTGAGGAAACCTGAAAAATTATATATAGAAATAATCATGACGCCGAAGGTATGGCATTCTCTCGTAGTAGCATCATGAATAACCAAATATAAGCAAAATAATAGTCTTAGCTTATCAATTGATAACCTTCGATCGCATCTGTGTTTTAATTTTTTGCAGTAAAAATGTACAATGGGTAGGGCTGGGCATTTCGTATCTAATAGTAAATTATCCGAAACGGTGAGAGAAAAATTTCGAATTGCTGCCATCTTGTTTTTTTCCTTCCTTGGTTTTATTCAAGCCATATTTTTTCGAAGAATTCAGATCTATGACTATTTTTCTGTAGTCCAATATTGATAAAATTTTTATCATGTGTGAACGCTCAACAATCTGTCTAAGACTATTTTCGTCTCGCGGGCCACTTTCACGTTAAGAAATTCGTTGCGGCCGCAAACGTTTGTACGAGACAGACATTAATACCAGGTATTAATACCATATTTCGGTGTAGGTAATTTACATAATACATAAAAGGCAAGGTAATTAACATAAAATCAATCAATTTAATAATTGCTTTCTGGTTACTCAGTAGGCACTAAGTCGATATTAGAATAGCAGTACACTATTCGAATATTTGTTAACACGGGGCGTGGACATGACACATGCGGTTTTTTGACGACCAAACGAGAAGACACATACCACGTCGAAATTGAGTGTTATATTTGCGTTATAGTGTTTTTATTCATTCATTTTCAGTAGCTGTGAAACTGCCTCAATGTTCAAATGAGCATAATGTACGGGAGTGGGTCGTTTTGAAACACCAATACTGAAGTAACATTACAAAGATTTCTGGACGAATAGCGTATATATACTGATTTGTGACCAATATGCAGCAATGCAATTACCTCAGTTTCATCAGCATTATTGACGGACACGCAGGGACGACATTTCCGAAATCTTATTTAGCGCAAGCATTAGATAAAAAAAAATACGAACATAAAAGGACAACGAGTCCCGGGACCAGTACCAAAGATATTGCTGACTTTCTATTTTACGTTGGCGATAAACACGATCAAAGCAGACACGCAAGAAAACAATCAGAATGAAATTAATTTGCAAGTTTAGGAAATTCATTCCTATACTTGCGCTCAGCGTTTGTGTTCAATAATCGCACAATATCCTTCGAGTTCCTTGAACAGAACGCACAGTTCTGCGAGAAATAAAAAAAAAACTGACGTCGATGTCCACCGGGGTGCAAACCTTGACACATACGTAATAATATGAACCGCCATTTGAATGTAGATAGATGGCAGGAATGCTCACACCAAAATCACGAAACATACTTGAGCCTATATACCGAAATACAACATGGTAAAAACATGAGTCTGCTTACGAACTTATAGAGCGGGCCGCAAAAAACAGTCCAGCGGGCCGCATGCGGCCCGCGGTTTGCGCAGCTTTGGTCTAAGTGATGTATTTTATATTTTTGTAATCCATTTGTTGTCAGAACCAATTACAATAAATAAGTTGCATACAATTATATGTCTCCCAAGTAATTCGAAAAAATTATTCGATTCGATTCTAAATCATCAGGTATTCGAAAATTTCCAGAGCCCTAACAATGGACTTATTACATGAGATTTTATACGATGACACAATCGGTACTTATGGGAGTCGAACCCATTTGAACTCATTTTTATTTCGCATTTATTATGATAATGTAATACAAAAGAAAATGATGGATACCAGTGTTTACTTACGGGAATTATAAGTGCGAAAGTGCTTCACAGTTGAAAGAAGTGCTTTGACCGATTGTACCACGTTAGGCGCCTTAGCTTTTATGTTAAAACCCTTTTACAGCAGCTAAGCTCATATGAGAGAATATTTACGCTTAATTTTGTGCTAGGTAAACTACTGTTAACATCGCTCTTAGCTCTTTGTTGACGTTATCGCCTGATATGAGAGAAGCGATAGAACCTTCCAGCCGTGACGCAAAGTGCGAATTCTATAAATAGCGTGGATTTCAAAATCGCCTGTCAGATGTCTGAAAATGTCGACTCAGCTCAGACAGGAAATACTCCTTTGTAATGACTTATTGTTGGTTTAGCATGTATTTTCAGTCATATATACTATCCCTGGTGCTGTGTTGTTTTAATAAATATGATTTCGACTGCTCCATAGTTGGCAGAAGTATGGAGATTTTTTGTAGTTGAAAAAAAATCGTAAAATTAATGGTAATTTTAACGCGTAAATGCGCGTATGGGATTGTTTACGCCGTTCTACGCGCATTTCCGTCGAAAAAATTTAATTTTTTTGCGTTGGGGGTGGTCTGTGCAGTAATAATGAGAGCTGTGACGTCATCAAAATCAGTAATTTTAGCCTTGAACTTGATACACCTGTAAATACAATTGTGAATTTCAGAGTAATAACCATTTATGCTATAATAGGCGTTTCGGTAATGTTGTGTTAGGAAAAAGTAGATGAAAACGTTGAAAAAAAAATTAATTAATTAGGAATTAATCATTGACCCTCTACTGTACACAGAATTTCTCAAGATCCAATTTTTTTTTTTAGAAATTTTAGAATTTTTTTTCGGAGTGTGTTTTAAAGATATATTGCTGAATAGAACTCTAGCACACGCTTCTAAAAATCCATAGGAGAAGCTTTAGGATTTAGTGGTTGACAAAAAAAATACCTTTAAAAAGACCATGTCAAATAAATTGGGTCAATAGCTGGAAGAGGGTTTCAATCCAAACAGCATGGATACACGCAAAAGCGCTCTTTCAGGTAATATTGCAAATTAAAGCGGAGCCTTTCTGTTATCCGAGTTTCGTTCAAACCAGCAGTTCTTAACCTGGAGTGAATATACCCCTGGGGGTAAATTTTGTCATTCTTAAGGGAAAATCTCGTTATTGTAAAAAAAAAATTTGGAAAACAAACACCGCACCTATTTGCTTGTTTTGGTACGAGAAACATTGTGTTATTGAGAGGATAACTTGCGAGAAATATGCATTAGCCCATGACCGATGTGTATTAGCCTATTATTGCATCACAATATCGCGACTCTTGCCGAAGGTGGTTCTGGCAACTGTTATCGAGGCCGACTGCGGATTGTCGCAAAAGCAGCGTAGGAAATTTTTTGAAAAAAAAAGAAGGGTAGCTTTCAAGATCCAAATATTTAAAATTCCCCCTCTATTCTACCCCCAATCCACTCTCCGACCCCAACACTCTCTCCTTCCCACTTCAATTATTACCTCCTCACGTCACTTTCCCATCCAACACTGTCTGTAACTGTAAATGATCACCAATGGTGAAATAAGGGGTAAATCAAAAAATTTTGTTTGGTAAAGGGGTAAATAATGCAAAAAAGGTTAGAACCACTGGTTCAAACACATAGCGAATTCACCGGTAGCAGTTGCGAAGCGTACTCCTTCGCGTAAACGGCATAGCCGTGCACATTTGTTTCACTCCTTCCACCTAACAAGACAATGATTGATACATGCAATCGAACCGATATTAGTTACTACCAACGATTAGCGACGTTTTCATATATTACAATTACGCCAATACGAATGATAACACCGAAGATTATTCTTTGCGATGGTACACGAAATTCTTTGATGATTTTAGAAAAATTATACGTGAATTTGAAAATAAAGTAATGATTGTCGTAGAAGGTGTGTCGCGAAATAACAATCCATTTTATAAATAATTTTTATTCGACCGCATCAACCTGAAATCCTGGAAATTAATGTTGAAGAGAAGTACGCATTATCAGATATCAGACACCCTGTCGCGATATATATTCCTTCATGTGCACAAGTCTCACATGTAGCGCCGGTTAGTCATGCATGACATGTAAAACTCTTATTTGTTTGTTCCAATTGCAATAAAATCAAATTCTTTTTCCGTGCATCATTGCTCGTATTTTTAATAGTAATTGCGTCCCGGGTTTGTGAAGTTTGAAAACCAACAAACAGAAAATAACTTATTCTAAAACACAATTTAAATTCAGTCGTAAATAAATTGTGCCAAAGTGATGCCATACAGAACAAAAAGTCAAGTAGAACAAAACTTCAAGGTAGAACAAACAAATTTAAAAATAAAACAAAACAGGGGTGACGACTAAACATAACGATAAATATCCCACATTTTAAACTACGTACGATCGGCAGCATTTTACTAGCAGTTTCATGCATGACCCGCGTATTAAAAAAATTGATTATCGAAAATTAAAAGTTGGATTGGCGCTTCCGACAGACCATACGTGGTATTTAACACGTATAAGCTATATCCAGAAAAAAAAGTGACAAGTCATATCCTTCCAATGTACTTTTAATTAGCTCCTTAGTGATCCCTCCCTTCCTTGACCAAGTAATGTTTCGAAAATGTGAACATTTTACTCAGCCACGCTTGACGCTGTTGCTGTTTATTAAGGTCATCTTGTCTTATGACCACGCAGAAATGCCGTTATGCCGAATTATTTAATCACTATTTAAAATCAACATTCAGGATTGACACAATCGCAGATTTGCAAGATTTATCTATGAAATATTACAGGCACCATAGAAAAGCATAATAAAGTTGATTATCATCTCTATTAAATATCTGCATTCCGGTATTGATAATAATATTACTATTCGCTTGAAATTGGTGCAGTAAATTTATAAACGTTGATAGGTGATATCAAGTCAACGCAAATGTTAATTTGGGTATAAAATTACAGCTGTCGCCGATGTGAGCGCACGGGTAAACGCCAAAAATAGAACTTTGCTCTCCGTCGATCGACAAGAATTCATACTTGCAAAAAAGAAAATAGATTGCCAAATACAGCATATTGCCGCCAAAACGATTGAGATGACAAAAACAATTAGCGATCACAACGAAATTGACCAGAAAAAAGGCTTTATTGCCGATTTTTAATGTTTCGATCTACGTTTTAGACTCCTGTTGTGTATAAAAAATATTTGTTATTCGACTATCCGGTATACATTAAAAATATCCAGATAAAAAAAATATTTGATTTTATCCACCCCCACTCGAATATCAATGATCGTTAAATTTCGGGAAACGCCATGTGCATTTGCGGATAAAATAAAATGGCTGTTAACACGACATACGTGTTTTGTGATTTTGCAAATCTGTAAGATGCTGCTGAAAGTTACTTCTAATTCAAAAAATAATGGCAATTACTAAATAAAATATCAGAACTTTCCAATGGCTCCAAGAAGTTTACTACGAAAAGAACAAAGACCTGTCGAACTAGCACTAGATAATCACGCACTATGGTCACAATTCATCGATGTCATTGGTAGTCACATGACCAATCTCGTTCAAAGAAACGCACTGCGTAGTGTTCCAACATCTGGTTTCAAAGACACCGCCGAGCGTTTTTCCGGAAGAAGCGGAATCGGTGGGCTTGTATAGTAATCACACTATGAAAATCTTTTTTGCCATTAATGCGAAAGCTTCAGCTCTCCTGTATGCACCACATAGGTTAGAATTCCAGCTAATATCGGTATGTAATGCAAAATTGGGTTACAAAAGTACTAGTACGCAACTTTTTTGTCAAACTCACAAAATAAATTTTTGTCAGCTTTGAATTTTTTCCCTTCAAAATCGAAAATAGGTGCTATTTCGCAGGCCCTAAAAATATAAATAGAAATTTTCGCAAAAAAAAGTGCGCTAATAGTAAACTTATTACATGAGATTTTATACGATGACACAATCGGTACTTATGGGAGTCGAACCCATTTGAACTCATTTTTATTTCGCATTTATTATGATAATGAAATACAAAAGAAAATGATGGATACCAGTGTTTACTTACGGGAATTATAAGTGCGAAAGTGCTTCACAGTTGAAAGAAGTGCTTTGACCGATTGTACCACGTTAGGCGCCTTAGCTTTTATGTTAACTCAATCCAAACAGCATGGATACACGCAAAAGCGCTCTTTCAGGTAATATTAAATTAAAGCGGAGCCTTTCTGTTATCCGAGTTTCGTTCAAACCAGCAGTTCTTAACCTGGAGTGAATATACCCCTGGGGGTAAATTTTGTCATTCTTAGGGGTGAATCTCGTTATTGTAAAAAAATATTTTTGGAAAACAAAAACCGCACCAATTTGCTTGTTTTGGTACGAGAATCATTGTGTTATTGAGAGGATAACTTGCGAGAAATATGTATTAGCCCATGACCGATGTGTATTAGCCTATTATTGCATCACAATATCGCGACTCTTGCAGAAGGTGGTTCTGGCAACTGTTATCGAGGCCGAATGCGAATTGTCGCAAAAGCAGCGTAGGAAATTTTTTGAATAAAAAAGAAGGGTAGCTTTCAAGATCCAAATATTTAAAATTCCCCCTCTATTCTACCCCCAATCCACTCTCCGACCCCAACACTCTCTCCTTCCCACTTCAATTATTACCTCCTCACGTCACTCTCCCATCCAACACTGTCTCCTCCCCTCCATACTTACTCCCTCCCGTCACTCTCTCCCCACCGCTCTTTCTCCACCGAATCACCCTCTCGCGGAGAAGATGGGGTAGAAAGAAAAGGGAGAGATAGAGACTTCGCGTCTAACGTTGGGGCTCTTTGTACTTCGCTTGACAAATTTTTAATAAATGATCACCAATGGAGATATTAGGGGTAAATCAAAAAATTTTGTGTTTGTAAAGGGGTAAATAATGCAAAAAAGGTTAAGAACCACTGGTTCAAACCGTTAGCGAATTCATCGGTAGCAGTTGCGAAGCGTACTTCTTCGCGTAAAGGGCACATTTGTTTAACTCCTTCCACCTAACAAGACAACGATTGATTCATACAGGAATTGATATTAGTTACTACCAACGATTAGCGACGTTTTCATATATTACAATTACGCCAATATGAATGATAACACCGAAGGTTATTTTTTTGCGATGGTACACGAAATTCTTTGATGATTTAAAAAAAAATTATACGTGAATTTGAAAATAAAGTAATGATTGTCGTAGAAGGTGTGTCGCGAAATAACAATCAATTTTATAAATAATTTTTATTCGACCGCATCAACCCGAAATCCTGGAAATTAATGTTGAAGAGAAGTACGCATTATCAGATATCAGACACCCTGTCGCGATATATATTCCTTCATGTGCACAAGTCTCACATGTAGCACCGGTTTGTCATGCATGACATGTAAAACTCTTATTTGTTTGTTCCAATTGCAATAAAATCAAATTCTTTTTCCGTGCTTCATTGCTCGAATTTTAATAGTAATTGCGTCCCGGGTTTGTGAAGTTTGAAAACCAACAAACAGAAAATAAGTTATTCTAAAACACAATTTAAATTCAGTCGTAAATAAATTGCGCCAAAGTGATGCCATACAGAACAAAAAGTCAAGTAGAAACAAAACTTCAAGGTAGAACAAACAAATTTAAAAATAAAACAAAACAGGGGTGACGACTAAACATAACGATAAATATCCCAGATTTTAAACTACGTACGATTGGCAGCATTTTACTAGCAGTTTCATGCATGACCAGCGTATTAAAAAAATTGATTATCGAAAATAAAAAGTTGGATTAGCGCTTCCGACAGATCATACGTGGTATTTAACACGTATAAGCTATATCCAGAAAAAAAAATGACAAGTCATATCCTTCCGATGTACTTTTAATTAGCTCCTTAGTGATCCCTCCCTTTCTTGACCAAGTAATGTTTCGAAAATGTGAACTTTTTACTCAGCCACGCTTGACGCTGTTGCTGTTTATTAAGGTCATCTTGCCTTATGACCACGCAGAAATGCCGTTATGCCGAAATATTTAATCACTATTTAAAATCAACATTCAGGATTGACACAATCGCAGATTTGCAAGATTTATCTATGAAATATTACAGGCACCATAGAAAAGCATAATAAAGTTGATTATCATCTCTATTAAATATCTGCATCCCGGTATTGATAATAATATTACTATTCGCTTGAAATTGGTGCAGTGAATTTATAAACGTTGATAGGTGATATCAAGTCAACGCAAATGTTAATTTGGGTATAAAATTACAGCTGTCGCCGATGTGAGTGCACGGGTAAACGCCAAAAATAGAACTTTGCTCTCCGTCGATCGACAAGAATTCATACTTGCAAAAAAAAAAAAGTGTGGGAATATAGATTGCCAAATACAGCATATTGCCGCCGAAACGATTGAGATGACTAAAACAATTAGCGATCACAACGAAATTGACCAAAAAAAAGGCTTTATTGCCGATTTTTAATGTTTCGACCTACGTTTTAGACTCCTGTTGTGTATAAAAAATATTTGTTATCCGGTATACATTAAAAATATCCAATTAAAAAAAAAAATTTGATTTTATCCACCCCCACTCGAATATCAATGATCGTTAAATTTCGGGAAACGCCATGTGCATTTGCTGATAAAATAAAATAGCTGTTAACACGACATACGTGTTTTGGGATTTTGCAAATCTGTGAGATGCTGCTGAAAGTTACTTCTAATTCAAAAAATAATGGCCATTACTAAACAAAATATCAGAACTTTTCGAATGACTCCAAAAAGTTCATTACGAAGAGAACAAAGACCTGTCGAACTAGCACTAGATAATCACGCACTATGGTCACAATTCATCGATGTCATTGGTAGTCACATGACCAATCTCGTTCAAAGAAATGCACTGCGTAGTATTCCAACATCTGGTTTCAAAGACACCGCCGAGCGTTTTTCCGGAAGAAGCGGAATCGGTGGGCTTGTATAATAATCACACTATGAAAATTTTTTTGCCATTAATGCGAAAGCTTCAGCTCTCCTGTACGCACCACATAGGTTTGCGAAAAAAGCTATTCTACACAACTTGTCAGATATTGTCAAATTATTCAATCCCAATTTTTTGTACGCTGCTCCTAAAATGTCGATAAATATATTTTCAAATTTTTCATTTTACGATGCTCCAATATTTGAAAAAAAAAATTATTCATATTATTTGCTCGAAGTACCATGCTTCCTTTCATTGACAAAGGTAAAAAATTAGAACAGAGAATATTTAAATTATAAAAGAGAATACTTCTAACAGTCTCAAGGTAACAACTTTTCTCGATGCTATTTTATATTATGCGCTTCTTCAAAGTTTAAAACTATTTTTTCTACATTCTATTAAGAGTGTAAGCTAACTCAAATATATGCATCAGCACCTGAAATCTTTTACAGCATACAATGTCAATGAAGACTTGCGTTTTAATTATTCATTACAGGTTTCTTAAATAGATCTCGAAAAAAACGTAACTTCAGTGCTTTCATGTCTAGTTAATGGTCGGGCGTTAATTTGTAACTGATTATATTCAGATTTAACGTTTTCTTATGCACTAACTACTACATAACGCGACATTTCGAAATAACATACATCTGAATTATATGTCAAAACTGCATCATTCAAAAATCTCTAATGTTTCTGAGTCGCAGAGTTTAATTGAATATATCAATTTTATATGATACGTTAAATCCAAATTCACAGATTCAAAAGATTTCATTACTTACTTGACTCTTTGGATAGGCTTCAAGCTCACTTAGTGATGCAATGCCAGACCATTGGCATTGTCGCATTTTTCAATGCAATGATAAATTGCCCCGCCGACTTTCAAGTAGTGTTTTCAGAAAGCTGAAAATAAATGTAATTGTGACATTATGTGGTGTGAGCCAATTGCTTCCAATTTTGATTTGCAATCAATGCAATTGGGCTAACTATGTCACCATCAAGGTTTGAGGTTATATTTTACAGAGAATGCTGCTCGACAGTGGTACAGAAAAAAGAATCTCATAGTAAAAATGTAAAATTATCTGAATTAGAATCTTGTAGTTGATTTCAGAATTCAATTTTATGATATCAATTTTGCTACTTGCTCGTAACAACATGAAATGCTAAAAATAATTCTAGCAACGATTAGTTGACAACTTATTTGAAATAGTTTTCCGAAGTATACAGATCGTTAGATATTTTCGTAATCTTTTTATAAAACTCAGGCAAATTTTATTTGTATTGGAAAAAGACGAACGATGAAGTAAAAGAGCGTAAAATGTGTCACAGCAGAATGGTAGTAACGATTTTAACCATTTGCAAAGAAGCTATATATCAAACATTTTAACAGTTTCTCAAATTTTTCCAATTTTCATTGTTTGCTACTTTAAAAATGGAAAAATAAAATATTTTTTATTCAAACGAATGATACATTCTTAAGATTACATTTGCTAGTTCCTTTTCAAGTATACATATTCACATTTTGCACTAGTAGTTAGTTGACAACAGTAGCAATAAAATCTGATCAATATATACATTTACCAAGTGCGGGTCAAAAATTTTTCCACATGCGACAATTGCAACAATAAACTTCAAATTATGGTGCACTCGCACCTTCTATTCTTTTTTAATATATGTACTCTATCAAACAATACACTGTTTTTATTTACTTTTAACCAATGTTTAAAATGAAGTTTCGTTTCTTTGCCATGGCCAAAGCGTTGAAATCAATTGGCAACTAGGTTGCCCCGCAGTACGTCGTCCAAATGACAATATGACAAGCGAGTACGCAATTATTTCTCAGTGCAATGCATTTTAGACAGAGCAGCTCACATTAATAGGCGTTTCCGACGTGCACATTGCACGTTTTCACTATGGCATAGATGAGCAGTGGTGCAGCAAGAGAAAAAATTTCCGTCCAAACACGGCCCTCGTAACAAATTTCCGTTCGTGCCCGAACGTTTTCATAATTTTGAAATGCAAAATAAACTCCACTTATGAGCGCAGCCAACATCAAGTAAACAACATGCCGCTAACGCTACTAACTACAAAAGCGCTTTACAGCAGCACTTGTTACCAGTGAAAAATATGTCAATGTCGAGACAATAATAAATTTATAACAAATTTGTTTTATGCATTAAAAGTCGGGACATTCGAAGGCCACAAAAATTAGTTCTCGGGCTGCAATTTCAACCTTTGAATTAGAACGTCGATGTTTGGATGGCAATTACACTAATCTCGAACGCTCGATTTAACAACTAAAATAGAGTGACATTAGTTTTCCTAGCTACTGAGTGGTTACGCTGACTGACAAATAAGTAGCAAATTTTCTCGGTTCCATTACATCAGTGGTTCTCACCACCGACAAAACCGCTTTTGTGGCGGGAAACAATGGCACAAGAAACGCTCTATGATAGTATTTTATTTGACACTATATCCATTTTAGAGCTTCGTGCAATGTTTCAACCTTTTAATTATATGTGTAGGTAATAAGCCGTGCTATCACCTAATTATGATTTGGAGTGATATCGTGTGATCCAATGTGCGAGTAACACCAGAAATACTTAAAAAGCCCGATCCCAAAGCGTTCATCCAACATTTGTTGCTATGACTTTATTTTGCATTATCGCAGTAATTCCAGTTATTACACACAATTTAATCTAATTTATGATCATCCCTCCAAATACTAGCTAAATAAATAAAAACAAACATAAATATATGACTTACAAATTGACAAATTCCGAAGCTTAAAAAACAGAGGTGCGCTCACTAAAACCACGAAAAGAACAGAGCGGCGTGTGGGAGAATTTACAAATGCCAGATTATTGGTCAGAATATACAGCCAAGTTGGCTCAATAGAATATATATTTGGAACTCGTCATGTATATGGAGTTAATTATTAGTATCAAATTTTTGGATATTAATCACTTCATTTAACCGGATATGAATGTACTACTCTTATAAAATTAAACGATTATCGCAAGGCTGGCATGATTTTCAAAAATATATATTATGAAACACTTTTCTGGAACATAACCTAGTGCCCATAATTGAAATGAGGGAACATTTCTTACAATATGCAATAACCACGTATTATTTGCGTGCAAAATCACGAGAGAATTTGCGTCGTCTACCTTCAGAGCTGAAAGGCTCTAATCATCGCCACCATTGAATTATCGCAAAACTCGGGACAAATACATCCTGGTCAGCGCTAGCCGCTATCCGGAATTGCCTAACCTAGTCATTAAATTATTTAGCCTCAAAAGTCAAGATTATGCCGATCAACCAACACATACATCAGGTGTCGACAACCCCTTCGAAGTCCGAACGCTTCCTTCTTTGCTGACAATCTCAAAGCAAATGCATTGTGGACGTAACACGTAAAACGGGCGAAAATATGCAGGTTGTCAGTAGCGGGCAAGAGCGCTTTATAAAGAGAAGGACTGGTAACGCTATAAACCGTTCATATTCGATGTCTGGTGAAATAACAAAGAACTCGGAGGTATTGGTTTTTAATTTCGGTTGAAATATAGGCTAACCGATAACAAGAGAGCTATGCGGAAATATATAGACACGGCGAGATAATCGAAATATTTTAATATCAATTCCCGGGAAATCTTGCGCGGTTACTTACCAGTACTTGTAGACCTATCAGGTTAACGACAACTGCGACTTTCCAAGCTTATCCAGTAGGAATGTTACAAAACGCGCATTTTCGTACCAAAACATGTAGACTACGTATCACATCTTCAAGATACCGTTACGCTTAAAAAAACTGCTGATTGCTCGCGGAAGCTTGTGTTTACATCAAATCTTGATATAATGATATAGGAAACTTTATTAAATTATTAGAATAAGGTGTTGCGCACGCAAAAATCTAAAACATAACAACCTAAGATATTTTGTGCTCAAAGCAGGAAGCATCTAAAACTTCTAAAGCGTGCAACATCTGTGACGATATTTGTTATTGAGGAAGTGCAAAGAAATCCAGAGGGGGTCGCTACGTTACCCGCGAGGGAAAAGTAGAGTGGTTTATTAAAGTGGTTTTAAAAATTAGATGTCGTCGGGGTTGTTATTACGCGGGGCGCGTCGTCGCGCCAGACGAATTTTCAATCCGCGGTCACATACATCGAAACTACCCACTTTCGAGGTTTTCTGTAGCACTGTATTGCTTTTCGTTTATATACTAGCGATTTATTCTATCCTAACGTTTGTGGTGTGTTTCAAACAACCGGGAGAAATCTGGCACGCGTTTTATCATCACAGTTTGCGGGGTCGCTGTCCCCACCGCCAAATTTACCTGAAACATTTCCCAGTGCTCGGACCATCGCTCACCCGTCCCGGAAACGCCGTTAAACGACATCTAAAACTCCAAAACACGCGGCGTGACCTGATTGACCCGCAACCTCGCAAACGCCCAACAAAACCCCCGTTTTGACCCGCTTCCCGCGAGCGATCAAGATATAACAGTCATTGACATGTCCAGTAAAGCTACAACCAGCTAAGCTATTTAACGAGTTGTTTAAACTCTCAGGATTTTATATCTTCGACGAAGTATCGTAATTTTGATTTATTTTCTCAATTAGTAGGCTGGGTAATAGAAATGTTTCCCTATATAGAAATGTTTCAGGGGACTTTTGACGAACCCCAGTTGTTGCGATATGACGTAATATACCCTATAGCGCCACCCATGTTTCATGTCCTTGGTTATCCTTGTAAAACGTGGTAGTCTTATTGTAACTGTCCTACTGTGCGTGCTTTCTATGTTTACTGTTGATATAAGTTGGTGATGTCGAGTCATGTGTTGAGAACCCGTAAAGCTAGATAGAAAACGAAACCTGGTGTCAGAAGCGGTGACGGATCAACAATAAGCGCTGGACTCGATGAAGAAGCTGTGGCACATATGGAATGAAGTGTACTAGTAAGTCTTACTTTGACAAGGTACGTTTATATTTCCTGTTCAATTGTCACAAATAGGATTCCCGCACTCTTGGCTGTGGAAATAGACAAAAATGCGGCAGCCAATTGATCTTTCAGCAAATATTGTGGCAGAAGTCACAGAAAGGGGGCTCGATTCTGCCCTGCATATGGTGTGTTGTGTATCGCTTGCCATAGGAAAAATCACTTTGCTGCTGTTTGTAAACAAACTAATCGAAACCTCTACTCTGCTATATTATGCAAATAAATCAAGCGACTCAAATTATTATTTTGAGACTGTTGGAAGTATTCAGTCTAAAGGTGTTCGCTGGTTTGTTGATTTGAAATTAAATGCGAAAGGTGGTCAAAACCAGTTTTGTTAAAATGTATGCTCAATAGCGGCTAAACCAGTAATGTGATAAGGTTGTAAGGTTCCAGGCACAAAAACTTTAGCTTTACAAGAAAGTAGTGCAACGCTGAAGTTTTATGATGGTAGCTTGCTGAGGCCGCTTGGTCAATGTAACTTTCCATACCAACACAACGGTAAGAATTACAATTTGTCTTTCATTGTCGTGGAAAGAGGCCCACATTCGTTGCTTTCAGCTCAGACTTGAAGAGTTGGAACTTTTGCAGGTCTATGTACCCCAAAGTCAAGGTACTGTACAATCTATTGTAGGCAAACATCATGAAAACCATTTAACTGTTGATGATATTTCAGAAAAGTACGCTGAGGTTTTTGAAGGTCTAGGTTGTTTTCCGGGAGAATATCATCTAGAAATAGTTACCAAAGCTCTACCAGTAAAGCATCAACCTCGTAGAATTATCATCTAGAAATAGATACCAAAGCTCTACCAGTAAAGCATGAACCACGTAGAATTGCCTTCGCAATGCGCAATGATCTTATGAAAAAACTTACCAATTGATATACTTACCACACCTACCGACTGGATTAGCGATATGGTAGCAGATAAAAAAAACTGGTAAATTGCGGATATGCTTGGACACAAAATACCTAAATAATGCTTTAAGACATTCTCATTATCCTATTCCAAACATAGAAGATGTTTTACCTGATTTAGCTAATGCAAAAGTTTTTTCTGTTTTTGATGCGAAAGATGGATTCTGGCAAATCAAGCTTTACAAACAAAGTAGCTAATTAACTACTTTTATAACTCCATTTTCTAAATACAGATGGAAACGCATGCCGTTTGGAAATTCAACAGCTCCGGAAGAATTTTTGAGGCGACTGAATGAAGTTCTGAATGAATACTTGTTGCTGGAAGTGGAAACATATGAAGAAGCGGTAAGAGATCATGACCAGAAGATAATAAAACTCTTTAAAAGGGCAAGGATCAGAAATTCGAAATTGAACAAAAGTAAAATCAAGTTCAAACTAAAATCCGTTCTATATCTAGGTCATTTATTACTGATAAAGGTCTACCAGATCCACGGAAGATTCAAGGTGTTATAGAAATTCCCAAACCAATAAATGTACAACAGGTACAATGTGTTGTAAGATTTGTTAATTACTTTGCTAAATTTCTTCCACACTTATCAGAAATTTGTGAGCCTCTTCATAGATTGACGTACAAAGATGTTAAGTGGAAATGGCTGAGAGAACATGATGATGCGTTTGAAAATATCAAAACGTTAGCAACAACTGCACCAGTTCTTCAATATTATGATATTTCAAAAGAGGTAACCTTACAATATGATGCGAGTGAAGTCGCGTTAGGAGCAACTCTGTTACAAGAAGGTAAGCCTGTTACTTTTGCCTCGTGTTCGTTAACGACAACAGAGCGACGTTACGCACAAATTGAAAAAGAATGGTTGGCAATCGTGTTTGGATGCGAACGATTTGATCATTATATTTTTGGTCGAAAAGTGATCACAAAAAACGATTGATGCTATTTTTCGGAAATCCTTGTTAGCAGCATCCAAACGATAACAGCGAATGCCGCTTAGACTGCAAAAGTACAATTTAAAAGTCCAGTACAAGCCTGGAAGAGAAATGCATATAGCAGATACATTCTCTAGGTTGTGCACAAATGATAATATACCACAACCCGCAAAAGACAGTTTTGAAATTTTTCAAATTAGCGAAGAAAAAAACTTTAGGAATGAATTAAACAAGATAAATTTTGCCGATTATGCATATTGCACAGATGAACGACCAAAACAGATTCGGAATCATACACAGAATTATAAGCAATTGCAAAAAAAGGTTGGCTGGCCAGAAACAAAAAGAGAAGTCTATGATTGCCTGAAAGAATTCTTGAATTATAGAGATGAACTTTGCTACCAAAACAATGTTTTTTACAAAAGCCATAGAATAGTAATTCCTAAGACAATGAGGCCGGAAATGCTTAAACGCATTCATGAATGTCACATGGGTATTGAAATCGTGCTTGAAAAAGGCCCAAGATATAGTATTTTGGCCTCGAATGAGCCAAGAAATCAGAGACTGTATTGGTCAGTGTAGTGTATGTATGGAACATGCGCGTGACGAGACCATCAACCAGAACCGTTAATAAGCAGTGAAATCCTTAACCAGCCATGGTGTAAAATAGTCATGGATTTATTTACTGTGTTTAACAAGCAATATTTAATTACTGATTTCTGGGAACTCGACGAACTGAATAACTCAACTGCGAGATCGGTGATCAGATGCTGTAAGAAGAATTTCAGCAGACATGGCAAACCAGATACAGTGATCTCCGACAATGGTCCACAATTTGCAAATGCTGAATTTCAAGAATTTGCCAGAAGTTGGGAATTCTGTATAGCAAGTCGAACGGTAAAGCCGAATCAGCCGTCAAGATAGCAAAGAATCTGATTAAAAAGGCACGAAGAGACTGTTCAGATGTATAAAAAACTACATTCGAATGGAGAAATACGCCAACAGATGGTATGGACAGTTCTAGTCAAATGCTAAAGTGCCGTCGCACAAGATGTTTTCTTCCAATATCGAATAAATTGCTCGCGTCGAAAGTTGAGAAAAATGTCAAATCGAAAATTGAGCAGATACGTGCAAGATCTAAGAAATATTACGATCGTGGCACAAAACAACTTTCTAAGCTTCACAAAGGGCAAAAAGTGCTCGTACTGAGCAATTGTCATAACGCGTTAATATCGATGGAAGAGACTACAGGTGAAATAGATGTTTTTTTTAAAACCAACATACGATGACAAGAAGGAAATAAAACAAGAACCATCTTCGCATGCAGAGCCACAACTAACGTCAAATAGAGCGAACAATTCTGAAACCCCTCGTTCAGATGAAACGGAATCGAGTGAGCGACCGGTAACTCCAAATTTCAGACAACGCAGAACACGAACTAGAATCATTCGTACTCCTGGTAGATGCGGGCCGTGAACATTAATGTATTAGTACTTTTTATGAAAAGGGGGATGTTACGATATGACGTAATATACCCTATAGCGCCACCCATGGTTATCCTTGTAGTCTTATTGTAACTGTTCCACTGTGCGGTGCTTTCTATGTTTACTGTTAATATAAGTTGGTGATGTCTAGTCATATGTTGAGAACCCGTAAAGCTAGATAGAGAACGAAACGCCAGGGTGCATTGCATTGCTTGTCATATGCGTAATGATAAAGTTTCTAGTCAAAGTTTCTATTTAGGTTTACAAGTTGCTTATATAACACATCACAAACACATAAGAGAATATTCAATCTCACGAAAAAAGGGGATATTTCGATATTTCAGAACGTCCTCGCAGAACGTAAAATTTTCAAGGCAAAAGGAGGACGTATGGACCCTATCTTACTTCAATTTTCTTCCGGAAATAACACTAGGGCTTATTTTAGGGGGATGCATTATATTTTCATTTACCGAAAACAAATTTACAAAGTTGAGAATTGCGAGATTTTGGAATATACAAAATATGAATACCGGTATCCATTTACTTATAAATAACACGTTTTATATCCAAGACAACTGCAAAACAAATTAAAACGCATAGGAGCGATTTCTTGCTACCAACTAGTTAAAAAAATGTCTCGTTATTGACTAGATCTTATTTTATGGGGAGGGCTTATTTATATTAAAATCACTTTAAAAATCCAGCCTAGGTCTAGGTCTCATTTTTCGGGGTAAGTCTTATTTTCGGGAAAACACGGTAGTATCGCAACTTTGTGACAGCAATCCTCAAAGTGTGATATCTTGCCCACTGAAGAGTGGGAAAGACACATAGAAACACACATGTAAGCTACTTTTAAAATAACTTTGGTAGTCAGGTACTGTAGTCATTCAATTTTATAAATTCCAAATATTAGCCATAATATGTCAGCCAGTTTAAAATTGCGCAATTTTGAAAATTTACAATATACCAATGAACTGTCAATAAGGTTTTTTCACATCTCTGGAATATACGACAAACTACTGTCGGTCCGTAATTACTGTGTTACTGGATATCGAAAATTCAAATGAAATATTTAAATACAATTTACTTGTTGATCATTCTTTGGTTTCGTTTGCTTATTCGTATATTCGATCTTTATCTTTTGATGCAATGAAAAACTGTCGAAACAAGCAGTGTTCTGTAAAACAGATATGTAGTGTAAGCTAGTTGCATCCAACCGGATTTTCAGGCTAATAAAACGCTTTTCAGAGCCTATATTACAAATTGATTTTTTTGGGTTGCCTTATTGGGTGGCTAAACCTATTTACCTTTCTAGTTGGTCTATGTTTTAGCATAAGCTTAATTAAAGCATAATCTTTTCTGAATTAATGTATTCATGTATTCGACTACATACAGCCTTTCAATCATAGCTAATGTTTTTTGTTATTTCAAGTTATTACGCATAAAAACGCAATATAAAAATTGGCTTGGCTAGTTATATAAAGCTAGTTTGGCAGATAAATATATAAAAACGGACCAGAATTTCATTTCAGTTTCTTATCGCTGGGGCGTAATCGAGTGTGGCTCAGAGTTAAGGAGACAAATACCACGAACACAATACCTCGAGCAAATATATTTCAACATCAGTATTCTAACTTATTTTTCAAATGATTCTGAATCAAAATGAAAAGCTAAATATATTGGAAATATCAGGTCCAAATTTATCCGATACAAATACCAATACAGAAAAATTGGCCGATATTGTCGATAACGATACATTGGTACATCTTTAGTCAGAATCCTGTTTCTACACTCATGGGTGAGGACGAAAATGGCTCAAAATTAAGGAGGCAACAGATACCACGAACATGATAACTCCACGCAAAAAAAAAATAATTTCAACATCCATATTTTAACTTCTTTTTTAAATGCTCTTGGATCAGATTAAAACCCAAATGCATCAAAACTATTGGTTCTACATTTAGTCCATACCGATATAAGTATCTATATGGCTGATATCTGATACATCTTATACAGATATGATACAGCTTATGAATATTAATGGGACGATAACTATGACTGCTAACAAGGTGGAAAGGGGGATATATAAACACTATGTGGGATTTACGGTTATATTGATATACTTTGAAAATTGGATGTATATGATTTATATAGTAACGTTATTATAAGTTTAATTTTATTTTAGTTACGATACGGGAAGTTCGACTATGATAGATTCACCGATACATTGATACGCTTTGTCGCACTCACTCATCTAGTATTGTACGCCCGCGTGATCTACCATTTGGGGTAAAAACGGATTTGATTGAACCAAAATGCTATGCAGATTTAATACGGACAATGATATCAATGAGAAAGGAACTACAGATATAAAACGGTAAATATTGCCACGTCAGTATCTGTAATCGGATTCACGCACCGGTATATAAAATGGTACTCTGACTGATCTACAATTTGTGGCTCATTAGATTTATCCGAATTGCTCTTAAAGGGGCATGGTCATCGGACATACATTGAATGAAATTTTACTATTTGTGGTAATCACAACGTCTCCCGCGATTACCTATTTCGATAAAGCATCCCTCCATAACAGGCGTCTTCGATACTTCAAAACGAAAAAGCAAACAGGAAAAATGAAATTTTACTATTTGTGGTAATCACAACGTCTCCCGCGATTACCTATTTCGATAAAGCATCCCTCCATAACAGGCGTCTTCGATACTTCAAAACGAAAAAGCAAACAGGAAAAATGATTTATGACACAAAAAACTACATATATTACTTATTTAGAAAGATGTGTTAGTTTATTATATTGTACCTTATTATGCAATCTGCAAGTGAAACCTTTACTTTCATTTCTTCTCGCTATTTTCATCTAAAAATATAAAGCAATTTGAGAAAAAAACTGCTTCTCTAGTAAATTTAGTGATTTAATTGACAAATACTAAGGAATTAAATTACGCAATGTTTTATGGAATATATGACAAATCATTTCCAGTCACTAATGTGTAGAATTGTCACATTTGTTTACGGAAATCAATGGATATTTAAAATCAACTAAAATATTTAAACATTGTTTACCTGTATTGTAGATCTCCTCAATTTCGTCTATTTCTTTTTAATTCCATATTTCATATTTCTGCATCTAAAATGCAAAGATATTATTGATAATAAGCTTTCGCATAACACTATGATTCCTGTCTGATAGTACTAAACCAGGGGTCGGCAACCTTTTGTCGCTCGCGGGCAAAAATTAAGATTGAAAGTCATTGGCGGGCCGCACATATTTTTAGAAAGTTAAAAAACAGAACGGATGGTACTTTTTATAATAAAAATCAAGCAGTGATACATCTCTCGAATAGAACATAGATTTATTTCCTCATTGCATCTCATAAAATTCCATTTGAATATTTTCAGCGCCATTGAAGCCTTTGAACTTAGCATCAACTTTTCTGCGTTTTGTTGCCATTTGCTTAATTATAATCAAATTATATTCTCATTAAACAAGTAATTGTGAAATATATATTTGTTAGGTTATAATATAATTTAGTATAAAGAATTTTTTGGCCAATCGGATGTTTTGTTACTATAATTTAGTGAAGCGTCGCCGGCCCGATTATAGTGCTCCGCGGGCCGGAGGTTGTACTAAACTAAACTAATTCTATATACATTAGATAAAATATCACAAAGTTAAAAAAAAATGGCTTTTGGCCTTGGCTGTATACTTGAGGTTCGTCTTATCCTTAAGATATAGAAAGACAAATCATTTCCAGTCACTAATGTGTGGAATTGTCACATTTGTTTACGGAAATCAATGAATATCTAAAAGTCAACTAAAATATTCAAAATATTGTTTACCTGTATTGTAGATCTCCTCAATTTCGTTTATTTCCTTTTAACTCCATATTTCATATTACTAAAAAGCAAAGATATTGATATTAGGCTTTCGCATAACACTATGATTCCTGCCTGTTACTACTGAACTAAATTTATGTACAATAAATAAAATATCACGAAGTTACAAAAAACCTTGGCGTTATACTTGAGGTTCGTCTTATCCTTAAGAATTTATATCAAGCTTGTCATGTATAGATAGCGTAGGGTGCTCCCGAAGTATGCGAACCAAGATGGCGGACATCGGAACGTAACATGGGTAACAGGTTAGGCCATAATTTTTTTCAATTTTCCTAATTTTAGTCCTATTATCAGTTCGAAGACTAGCCAAGAGCCTCCCGTAGTATTTATACCTAAAATTATGGCCTGACCTTAACCTAGTACACATATTACATTCCGATGTCCGCCATCTTGGTTCGCATACTTCGGGAGCCCCTAGCGTAGAGACATACTTCCAGTATTACGTTCAAATTGTTTTCGTTGCGTTGTTTTGGTATTGATATAGTCATACATGGGCAAAGTACGGCCCGCGGTCCAAGTCCGACCGTTGTTTGATTCAATCTGGCCCACCTGATACTTCCACAACCAAACTGAAACTAAATTTTGATGTTTTAGATCAGGGGTTCTTAAACTTTTGGTGTTGCGGAGCCTTTGAAAATGTTGACTATTATTCACGGAGCCCCAAAATAAATGTTAAAATTTTTACTTTCAGAATAATATTTCTGAGCAAGTTAAATGTACTTCATAAGTCATACAAGTCATAAATAAATCTAAATTTCAAACATAAATTATATATACTAGAGCTGTAAATTTGACACTTGGCAAAATACTAATGAATTAGGGGTCAAATCTTTTCCCTTTTTACATTTTTGGAAGACTTAAAAGGCCGCTAATAATGTGCGCGATTGCATTTTGTTACAATCGCCGATTTTTTCCTCAGCATGGCGTATTTTTGAACCTTTAAACATCTTTACGTCGGTGTTTATTCTCCATAAATAAAAAATTTCCCTCGGCATATACATGTATTGTTACACAATGACGAAGTTAATTGCTTTTTTGTTCTCGTGGGGAATTATGAGTTCAATGTGAAAAATATGTAAACATTTTATAATCGTCGGCGACGAAATGCTGAAAATAATAATTAGTAAAGAGGTAAATCGGCAACTCGAAATTCTTGATTGAAAATAGGCATTCTAAAATATTAAAACTTAATATGGGAGATCACACGTTTGGTTTCAGCAGACTCACCTCAGATTGAAAACGGTTTTATAGACATTGTCAATCACAAAATTTGGTGTTATGTTAGGTTTTCATCGTAGTAACTGCGAAATTGAAACACTGTCAATTGTGCGCGCGATGTACTTTTTTTCCCATTTTGAAACTACGGACGGAGCCGCACGCAATCGATTGTACGCGCGATCCGCGATATACCTTTTTTATATTCTGAAACTACCGACGAAGCCGAATGCAATAAAATAAATTTTGATTGTTCGTATTTTGCCCAGACTTTATGTGATTCTTTAAACGGTGATATCTTGCTTAAATATAATCTCAAGTGCGAAAGAACGAATCAAGTTTGACAAAGCCCAAGATCGCAAAAATACGACTCAGTTCATCACGTATTCTATGTTATTTTAGAATAGTATTCTTTCATTTCAGTAATCGGAATTGTAATCTCGAATCAAACGTGAGTAACGATGAGCACAATTACATTATAACGACGAGACACGGTAAATGCTCGCGTCGGTCATGGATTGAATATTTTACGCAACAGAAATCTCGTTATCCGTTTTTTTTAATCGCGAATGTTTTGCGGAAATTTCCGATTCCAATTTTGAACCACTCTTAGGAATCCTGGCTGTGCTCCTGCTTACAAATAATGTCATTTTTTAATTCCGCCTCTTTGTCATATTTCGAGGCTATATTGTTGTCAGATTTTATCGAAGCTGTTATTGCTTCTTTGAACAGTTACACAATTAGCCAAGTCAGTATTTTGAAAAGTAATCGAATAGCTTGCGGAGCCCCTGGGTTTCTCTCGCGGAGCCCTGGCGATCCGTACGGAGCACTTTGAGAACCTATGTTTTAGATAAAAATAACTTTTCAAGGAATTTGTTGAGATTGCGGTTAAATTTAATTTTGATACGAGGCTAATTGTACCAAACTAAAAGAATCGTGAGAGACTGGTATGTTACGTGCGCAACGACGCGATCATTGGTTACACACACTTCTGGAGCGCCCGCAAGGATAACGGGCGACAACCGATAATATCGAAAATCTCAATGACAAAACAGCAGAGCTGTTCCAATAAAACTAACATGGTGGAGCGTTGAGTAAATGAAAACAAGACAAACTTGGAGAATTATTCAGAGCGTTCTACACTCTACAGTATATGATTGATCGATTCTATTTGTAATAATCGGACCTTGAATTGAATAAGCCGTGAAATCTATCAACTTCGTATTCTCCGCTACTCATGAATGAAACTTTTGTTGAATTTGTATTTGATTCAAAAAAACGAGAGGAGTTTGCGACTTCAAACTATGAGACTTATAAATCACAAAACAATAACTTATTTCTGTGATCCGATTTATTTTTACGTATTAGGTTACAAATTCCAATTTTTTTACTATCGAAAGAGGAAAATAATATAACATCAGTAAAAGCATGGGTTATCAAGTACATTTCACTCACCTGAATATTGCTCCGAAGGTAACAAGAAAATCCATTGATCATCCTACGACAAAATTTATCCGCACACTGTTGCGACTGAAGCGATGTCGCTCGTGGCTTCCGCGCGAAATATTTGACGAAAACACTAAGTAATCATTTGTAATCAAATAATTACTCCGATTACTCCTGGTTATCTCTGAATCGCTACGAGCCGATCACGCTTCTGACTCATGATCACAAAACTTAATTTACCGAATGTGAATGGTAGTCGGTATTTGCTCCACACTACTTGTAACCGTCATAATTTCTAGCTTCCAGTAAATTATCCGCCAAACCCAAAAGTTCGAGGCATAATACCCCAGCCTTAATCTCGGTTCTATGCGAAGTATATAAAAATGTATTGTCAAGACGACTGCAAACCGATGACAACAACTCATAATGTTAAGATTTAGAGTCAATCTCTGACATACAATCGCACACCCGTTCTGACTGCATTGAAAAACTTTGCTAATGTTAGCCCAGTATATTAGCAATGCATTAGCTAAGTGGCTAGAATAAAGCCTTAAAATACTTTTAATCGCTTGGTAAAAAGCGACCATGATACAGGTACGACCATACGAGACAACTCTCAAGTTCACGACATCTTGGCGGTTTGAAATCGTCGTATCCGAGTACATATGTGAATATGAAAGCGTTTTCGAAACACCTTTAAAAATTAGCCTGTTATCCCCTCTTCCCGGGAAAATATAACCTTTTATGATGCATTTTATTTTCTGGATGCTTGACGCAGCTATGACATCGAGCGCACACTAACACTAACTAACCTCAGGCGCGGCGAATGGCGCACGCCGCTAAGCTTTAGAAATACGCTTACCATCGCACCTCAGATTACCCTTCATAGGGTCGTAGGTTCAATTCCGCCTGAGATTGTTATGTGCCAGAGGTTTGTTGGATTCCGTAGGGCGAGGTTCGGCAACCTTTTGTCGCTCGCGGGCCAAAATTAAGGGTTGAAAGTCATTGGCGGGCCGCACATATTTTTAGAGAGTTGGAAACCGAGCGGATGTTACTTTTTATAATAATAAAAATCAAGCAGTGATACATCTCTCGAATAAAACATAGATATAGTTCCTAATTGCTTTTCCAAATATCCCGTTCGAATATTTTCGGCGTTATTGAACGTTTGCATTTAGCATCAACTTTTCAGCGTTTTGTTGCCATTTGTCTAATTATAATTGAATTATGGGCTCATTAAACGAGTAATTGTGAATTATATACTTTTTAGGTTATAATATAATTTAGTCTATACATGTCTCACAACAAATTCTATTACGTAAAGAATATAATCGTCAAAACAACTGTTTTTTTACTATAATTCAGTGAAGCGCCGCGGGCCGTAGGTTGCCGACCCCTGTCGTAGGGTGTCGGCTACAGCTTGCTTCTAGATCAGGGGTCTCAAACTTAATTTACTTGAGGGCCGCCGGGGCAGAGTCTGGATGAGTCCGGGCCGCATCAGGTTTTTCACAATAAAAGCTTAGCAACTTGTTTAAATTGTATTCTTTGTGCACTGCAACTTTAACTGTGCAGATAAAACATATCGGGATGCTCATATGCTCAAAAAAAAATATTGCATTTCCCAGTTTTTTGAAATTGTCTGTGCTCATCACCAACCTTTCTGTTTACTGAAAATTCACTTCCAACGACACGTTTAGGGATGTGCAAAATTATAAAATTTTATCTTGTAATAACTGTTGCGCTGATGTTTCAATCAAGCATTTAGCCGATGGACAGTGATGTTTCGCCAAAATGTATCAAGATAAGTCTAAGCGTTAGTGATTGTGACGTCAAAATTATAGAACACTGTTTTTAAATCATTTCAGGCGTTCCCGCGATCGAATATCAGGCGTACAGGTATGGTACTGGTAGGTTACCGCACCGCATATTTCTTTCAGGTGATAGATGATAAATATTTTGTTTTTCCCTACGTGACTATATCTTATATTACTGAGTTTCCCTTTTTCAGTTTACCACTTACACTTTTTATATCACCTCGCGGAACACCGAAAAATGAAAGGGTTCAATTGATAAAGAAAAACGGTGCAATGTAAGGGTTCCCAATGGTTTCGCCGTGGCCAGTTGCGAATGCGCGAGAAACTTTCAGCATTTCAAAGTAAAACCAGGTAAAGACGGAGACGAAACAGCCATTACCCTAACTTAGTTAGTCCACTTTGGGCCGACGGTGACGCGATTTTAAACGATCAGTTGGGCAACAACTACATGATTTTCAGATCGCCATGGCGACCAATATAGATGTATTATTGAATCCTTCGACTCAAATACACTAAATCCTAGATGACAAACAAGTTCATTTAAGGAAGACATAAATTATGATCTGACTTCATTTCTCAATTTTTTTCCACAAAGGGACACCAATAAAAAAGGGAATGGCAGTATGATATTCTCCAATAATATTAAATGTGAGGTTTCATTAAAGTAGGGCAGTTACACGATATTTAACTAACGTCTTCATAGTGAATTTATTTTGAAAAGAATACTGCATATTTTTGTTAATAGGTGGGGAAAACCCCAAGAAAAGTCGCTACATGAGAAATAATATTATTGCCTTCCTGTTAAATGAATTTTGAAAAGTTGCGCCTGATGGCCTTGAAGATACAGATAGATATTCAGAATTGCAGAATACTACGTAAAAGGTTCACCGAATGCATGTATATCTTTTCAGTCAGATACAAACATAAACACAATACACAACATTTTCCGAGATAGGGAATTTGTTATACGTATATATATGAATATATATTATCTATGATTAAATTTATTTTTGACAAACATTTGTTGCTTGGCTTTCACACAGTCATTACGTCACAGTCATAACAGCATCTTCCAGAAAAATTGAAATGATTTTTATTTAAATCCACTTTTTTAAACCAGGAAGGAAACGATTTATATATTGTGTGTCACAAATAATAAAATTTAATTACGCGCTGAATTTACACGAATATTTCCCTCAGAGCAAACTAAGCGCGATTAAAAAACATACAGTTAAACGATCGGTGGTCACTTCATGATCCATAATAATTTATGAAAATACACTCAAGATTTAAATACCAAATGATTGCATAAAGTGCGTTTTAATTATTGTGGAAGGCGCGATAAAAACAATTATATCCATGCCATAAAAATCAGACCATTCACTTCTCATGAGCGTTTACTAAAATGGAAGTGCTGCTATATTTTTTAAACACATTCTATCTTTAGAGGACTATAGTTTCATTCAAAGTTTGCTGGTTTTGTGAAAAGTTTGGTATTTTCAATCCGTTTGTTATGCATACATAAGCTGATACGCAGCAAGTTTCTTATGTCAGATCCCAGGAATACCGCATTAATGTCTATAAATTCCAGCCATGCTCTCATGTTCGATCAAACAATAATTTATCATTCATTCAAACACATAAAAATCATCCATGCTTTCATAAAGTAGTGAATGATTACAATTAGCGCATATAGTACAGGAGAGCAATGAACTAACACAATATTTAGACAAGAACAGGGGGGGTTGTCAATTAAAAATTTGTGATGATGATGACGATGATGATGATGTTATATTTGTACTTATAATCACGTGTAAAATTCATTGTGATGCTTAATTGGTTTCCACGAAATGCAATGTGACGTCAGAATAAATTCGACCATTTTCTGTAAAATTCAATCTATCGTTTAACGTTTTTTACAAATGCATATATTATAACGTTGCAGTCAGATAGTAGGCTGGTCACGAAGTATATTTGGCAATATCTTAAAACTTTGAAATATAATGGTTTTTTAATCAACAGATCCACACATTCCGAATTCATTAAACCCCGACCGTAAGAAATGATATATTACACATTCGTGAATATATCTCTCATTCCACGAGGGCCTTCCACTCAGTGCAAACCAAGCACGATCATAAAACTTGAAGCAGTTTACTGATTTGTGGTTAATTTACGACAAATAATTTATAAGAATACTCTTACATAAAACAATATCGGCAGTCCACGCCAGGTTATTTAGATAGCAAATGGTTGCGCAAGGAACATTTTTATTTACAGAGTAAACAATAAGCACTACTCATTTTATAACTTACAGGTCTCAAATATACTAAATCCTAAATGACATATTCATTGTCAGAACATACTGCTGTGTACATAAAATCTCCAGAGCGTTTGGATAGCCTGGCTATACAGGCGAATAAACCATTATAGAATAACATTACGAGAAAGCAGTTAGTGGACAGTGGCCGTAATTAATCTTCACTGGCTTTAAGCTTTAGGAATTGGCGAGCCAAGTCTCTTGCCATTTGTAACAACCAAGTCGAGTAGATGGCTATTTTGAGTACTAGACAATTATTAAATTATGAAGCTGCAAATTTTAATAGCTTTTCGAAAGGCGTATTAAAATATTCTTGCATTCGATGGCAGAATTCATAAAAAATAATTTTTTGAAATGATTTAAATGATTTTAAGTCAGTTGCTGTATTATTGTAATATAATATTCGAGTCTCAAAATGTAGTGAACAATAATGGAACTACGGTAGGATGGTAGGATGGGCAATCAATACTGTTGAGCATCCAAATAATGGTTTAATTTATATCTGTATCTTTGAATTGTTTTATGAGTTTGAGTCCTACAAAACATACGATGGGTACGCTCCTCACTGCGCCGCCCAAGCAAAGTTATTGTACCCATATCTATACTAGCCCATATCAACTTTAAATAGCTGGGCATTTTTGAATACCTGATGATTTCAGCATTGAATCAAATTGTTTTGTTCGAATCAAATCTCGAATACTTGGGAGTCAATGAGAGATATGTAATTTTATGCGACTTTTTTGTTGTAATAGGTTCTGCCAACTCATGAACTACTGATAACATAGAATACATCACTCAGACAGATTACTGAGCGTTCACACACAATGAAAAAAAAAAAAACTCAGAAAATAGTCATATGTCGAATCGCGTTTAAAAAATATGGCTTCAATAAAAAAAACATTTGGGAATTCACCTCGTCCAATAATTTACTCATTTCATTCTGTTCGAAATACGCAACCCTGCTCACTACCCCGCCCACGCAAAGTCTTTCACAAGAAAATTATTTCGTGGATTTTTGTTTTGGTGGGGGTATGCCATCAGCTATAGCTCAGTTCACCGACAATGCTATTAGCATAATAGGAGTCAAATAACGGAAAATAGCACAAAGAAAATATAGGCTAATATAGACATAAATACAATAACTATTAATTGTGTAATGGCCTAAAATTGATCCATTTTTCTTGTTTGGTATCACAACTATAAATGTATATTCATTTTCAATAAAAAGAGTTTTAGATGGAAATCGATTGTGTAATGACGTATAAATTATCTGTACCCGCTATTACATTACGCAGGCGCTGACACATAGGTGCATTTTAGCATGTGAATCGGCAGGGTTAAGTTTTATATCGACTCATATTTGCAAGGCGACCTTCAGAAAATCCATTACAACTCGTCTTATATCAATAATGTTTAGTATAACGTTTATTTCAGCGTTTATTTTACATATGAATTTACTATAACCGAACAAAATTATGCCAGCGATAGGAATCGACCTGAGAACAACAAACTCTTGCGTGGCAGTTTTCCGAAATGCAAGGATAGGTTAATAGAAGAAAAATATTGCTGATAAATATTCTAGGCTAATAATGCCCTCGTGGCAAAAAGCCTTTGTGTCGTCAATAGAATTAGATTTTGGTATAGCCCACCTTATACCGTAGCAATCAAACTCAATACTATTTTGAAATCGAATAGCCGTGAAATATTGCAAATTCTCAGTAGGATTCTGTATTATCTCATGCATTCAATATGTATATGAATCAATATTTCACTTACATTTTCGATATCATGAAACTTATTTTCAAAACATCAAGACAAATTGTTTCCGACGCTAAGACAAACGGCAATTGCTACAATTAAAAATGACTACGTTATAGTCTAAACCAGGGGTGCCTCCCATGAAGAGAACCTCCAATGCGGCCCCCGAACGCCTAACCATAATTGTAAAATTTTGAAAGTTTTTTGTTATGTAAATGTAATACATTTTTCAAAACTTTTAAAGTGAAATTGGTTATTCACACAGAAAAAGACAATTACTGAAAGTAGTTTTGGAAGATTACAATACCCAATTATGCTTACGCCTTGAGCTAAAACTTGAAAAAGAACACTTCTGGGATTAAATGAGTACAAAAAGTACAAAAAGAAAGTGGTGTTTTTTAGGAAAAATGGGAGTCGCTATATTTCTGCATTTCTTGAAATTCTAAAGCACTTTGTTCAATTTGTCACATTTCTATTAGTACAATGAAAGAATACGATATAAGTAGCCATTATCAGAATAAGCTCAGAAGTCAATATGACAAATTTAAAAGTTAACTTCAAACAGAAATTTTTTTGTGTTTGTTTATTATTATAATTATACAACTACCTAGTTACTGAAAATCAATATCAGTCATAACTCAAGCGATCCTACGCCACGTAATGGTAGGAAACGTGGCGGGAAATGTGTGGCCGAAAAGTCAGTCATTTGTTTGTTTACTGATCTATACATGAAATGATGAACGTAATATATTTGCATTACTGAAATTAAGTAAACATAATGAACGATCCAGATTAACCAATGATCATGTGAGCTCGTTAATTAGAGTTGGTACTGTAAAATCATTTCTGTCTGATATTAGTAAGCTTGTGGCACAAAATTGATGCAGAACGCCAAGACATATGTAATAAAAACAGTGAGTTTATTCTGTAGTATTTTTATAAATTCAAGGTTCATATATTTAGATTAAGTCATTTTTAGTGTATGTATTATGCTTTCCTTGTCAAAATTTTGTTCACGAGTGTTTTGGATAGTTGTACATGTTTTTTTTGTAATTATTACAGAAAATTGCAACAATAGTGAAATGCAATAATTAATATTTAAATGGCATTTGAAATTTAAGAAAATAACAAAACTTCATTCTGCTGTTCAATTGCATCACAATATATGTCACAAACTACACCTATCTGAAAATATGCTTAAAGTATTATCAAAATATATCAAAAACTGTTTGCGGCCCTTTGCACAATTCCCAAAATGCAATGCGGCCCTTGAAAACCCACGAGTTTGACACCCCTGGTTTAAACCACTGTTTCCCAACCCGAGTCCGCGGTCTAAAACGAGACCGCAGAGAGTTTGAGTCCGCAACGAGCCAGAAATTCACTGCGGGCCGTAAACGTTTTTGCGAAACTAACTATCAGCCAAGTTACGATTTACGTTAAAATTTACATAACACATAAAAAGAAAGTTTATTCAGATAATATTAATCGAGTCAAATATTACTGGTCATTGTATAGGGTTGTGCATATATTCGAATATTCAACTATTAGAATAGCATATTACTATTCGAAAGTTTTGGTAGCAGGTGACGACAGGTCACTTGCGCGTCGCCTAATTAAACGATGGAATTTCACACCTGTGGATTGCCGACGAGAACACGATTCGGCACACGCGTCGATAGATACCTGGGTGGTGTTCCTCGCGAGTTAGAACAACGGGGAATATTTTTTTTTTTCTGGTGGGTGTCAATGATGGCAACCTATATTTTCTAAATTGAAAGGCGGCAATACAAAATACTAAAAATAAAACGGAAAACACCATGAGTTTTGTTTAATGATGTTCCGCGACCGATTTTTAAGACATTGCAAATCGCAAAATTCCGGGCGCTACCGTAGTATACGTACCAGGGCATTTCCCTTCTCTTTCCTTAGGATTCTTTGCTTTACTGCCTCCATATTGATACCCACAGTACTGCCGTAGGTGTTGTACGAACAGCTCAGATTTGTCAAATGCACAAAATTACAAATCAAAACAAAATATATTCGGCCACTTTACCACGTATTTCTGTGTCCACGGATTGTCATGATATTTTCTGAGTAGTATTTCTTTTATTTCGTCAACACAACCGCAGATTAAAACGATCACAATAATATTATTAATAAAGCAGGGCGATGAATATATATGTATTTTTGATTTACTAATATGCTTTAAAGATATTATTAATAAGTACTAAATCAAGTTGTACTTTCTGGAAATTTATAGCAGATAGTAGAATTTTTTTAAAGGCGATAACAAATTCGCAAGATCGCAAAAAAATAGGTATTCTACATTCTACGTTCAACAACTGACGCCTTTTGATATTATTAAAAAATTACGGTGAAATGCTATTTGAGCGTTCAACTACTGTCACCTTTCAACAGTATTGAAGTTACTGTAGAATGATATTCAAACGTACTTCAACTGACTTTTTTAACAGTGCCCTATTTAAGGCAGCTATACCCCACTCAGTCACTGCAGCAGCAAAACAGTTTTAAGCTTCATATTAACTTACTACTGCACTTAGCTCTCTTCTATGTGATTTTGCCTTTTTATGTCACCAGTATTCATACTTGTATAGCGGACTCTACGGTGATTTTCTACGGAGGTTTCTGATATTTGAAAATTTTATTAAAATAATTTTGGTACTAGGCTATACTCACGAACTGGACGCAATATAATAGACTTTTTATAGGTGTGATACTATTCTTTAATTATCGTGAGACGTAGGCTATACAATAAGTCCGACACCTGTGCCCGTCTCTATATTCAAACTAACAGGCATAAGTACCGCTACAATGCGTGGCCTAACGATTTTTTGGTTTGTCATTCCTGCTCAACATCTTACAAAGTCATTATGTCTATCCGCCGTCACATTCAGATAATAGAACTTGACAAAACTAATTCGTATGTGTTCTTCGCCGGGTGACTAATACGCATAGCTCAAATAAATGTAAAAATCAAGTGCGCGGGGCCTTGATCCTTGAAGGAACAATTTTGGGCGTTCCAGAAAAAAGTGTATCAATATGGCGGTTACTAATTTTGTTTGTCTATTTTGCATCAAGTTGTGTAAAGGGACTGAAACCTATGAGCATGGAGTATATTCACTTGGCTAACACAGACAGTCCCCGAACTCTTAGAAGAACTAAAATAAGGAAGATTGGAATAAAGTTATGGCTTTACCATAACCTGGTACACATACTACTTGAGTACTCAATTTTTTGGTAACCATATTGATTTCGAAATTTACAAAAAAATTTAATACATAATAAAAATGTTAAGTTCGCCCAGTACAAGATGTGTAGAAAATGGTGGATCAATCTAGCATATTTATCAGGCTCAATCCATCTTGAACCCCAGCTGTCCTATTCGAAGGTTTTAAATGAATTATTTTTGCATTGCTCAATAGCGAAGTAAACGATTGAAATTTTACGTGTCGTAAACGTATATGCAAGAAAATACCTTAAAGCGCAAAGGGCATATGTTTATTGCGTGTTTAATTTTACGTAAAATTTAAGTTGACTTCACTAGGTATTGCAAACTGAGCGGAAAAACGAGAATGTATGATGACCAGTATGATGATTTGTGTATGGCTTCATACATACGACAGTGAAAGGCAAAATTGTACCCCGATACGTTCTATGCCTGCGCAATCTTAGACAAACACTCTTACAGCGCCATCTTACTATAAAGCAACCTGCCCATTTTTCCAAAGCAAAAAGGGGGGCGCGAAGTTCATAAAATTTTTCAAAGGGGGGCGCGGCTCAAAAAGTTTAAGAACCACTGGTCTACGACCTCGCCGATACATTAATTACAAGGAAAGAGTTATTAACTTTCGATTCTACCTTGCCAGATTTATACTGACCAGAAAAATTTGCTCTTCCTAGTTATACTTATTAATACGTGTTGATTTATTTCATTTTTGATTACATAAGCTTAGCTAAATAATATATGACTTTCCCACCTAATGCATCTGCATTATCCGTAAAGTGGACACTAAAATTTATCCGCAATATTTGACAGAAAAAACACGCAGAAGCTGTGTTTGTGGTTACATGTTTAGTACATGAAGTTGAAAGTTTCATAGGTAACAATGGCCTATTGATCCAATCAGTTTCATGATGACTTAGGCTGAGGCGTGACAAGCTGGTGCGACCCGCCAGCATTGGCAGACCTATTGATGGCCGGAACGAAGGCAAATGCTTTTTACTTTGTTAGAGAACGGAAAATCTCGTGTGGGGAACTTGCCGCGTCAGATTACGGCTGCAAACCATTCTAACTTCGGCAGATAGCGTAGAAACGGGGAATTTGCTATTTAATTGGACGAATGTACATACAAACAAAACTGACGCTCGGAAAATCCAGTAACACTCCGGACGACAGCGAAGCGCATTAAATAGAAGCCCCCAAGAGTATTGAAAAATAGGCAATTCTATGCACGGTTTGTTCGTGGCAAAGTGGGATTTACTTGTATGAAACGGGACTAAATTGACGTAGTTGTCATCCCTTCGGCGCCTTCAGTCGGGCCAAATAATTAATCATGTTCACTAAAATTCCTAACACTTCTTCTAATTTATATGGATAACCGAGATAAAATTGGCTGAATAAAAAGAGTATTCACACTACTGCGTAGGTAGATATCTTGGGATTGAAATTTTTGAGATAGTTTACGAGATAATGGCAAAAAACTAGAAATTTCTCAACGATCGGCGCGTTTTTCGCTGATGTCATGGAAACTAAATATCAATCCGGACTTCAGGTGGAAGGCACACTACTAGGGTCGCCGTCGTTTTAGGTGCAATTTTGCGTGGATTATAACGTGTTGCTGGAGTTCGGGCCACCTCAAGTATAAGCGGGGATTCTGGGCTTCCACCGACTTGTCCTCGTTTAATCTACTAATTGTTCTTAGCGGTTCTGGCAATTTTAGTGTTGTTCATCTCACTTTGGCCTGAACACTGTACAATCGCGAGAAGTAATTTTCATTCTACTTTGATAAATGCATGGGTGCTAAGTAGCCTACGTATGTAGGGGAAGGTGGGACATGAGGCACAGTGGAAAAAACATCTCTCACACTCATGCTATATTCGGAATCAGTTTCGCGGTCGATATTTGAATCCGCCTTTCGGCAAGTTACAACATCCCTGCAAATCGCCAGCGGCAGTGCATAGCGACGCAAGCAATGAGATGAAACTAGTTTCGGAGGGTTCAAACTAAAATCTTGCCATATCAGTCTTTTTCTTTTTTCTACTTCAGGCTTTCCCAAAGAACAAACCACTGTTTAGTATTTTTTAGTTCTACTCCATTGGGAAATATTCATAATGTTGGTGATTACATGTGTTTTCCTGATCTCGACGTGGGATGGTCTGAAATAATTTTTTTGCTATGGTGAACAATGAACCGGGTTCAGTGAGACATGCTCCACTACACACAAATTCTACAATGGTCGGCAATGACGTTTTTGAGAGAGAACAAGGAGAAAAGGGCAATTCAGTATCTTAGAAAACAATAGTTCTATAAATAGAATCGATTTGAAGCTATTGAGTTAGTTATCATAGGAACATGGTACAGGCAACTCAAAGCAGAAACAGGTATTGTGGGATCCTTATGATGGCAATACCTTCTTTCAATGTAATTTGTAATATCGTATGATGGCAATACTGTATTATCCATCCATTTACCAAGACAAATAATTGCATTTTGATGGCTGTCGTAGACTAACAATATTATAGTTATCAAATAATATTGTCATCAAACTAGCTTCAAATTTGTTAAATGCAATTTTGAATTTGAGCAACAGTTTATCTATTTTAATGGTTGTTAACATTTTGCTGATAATTACACAAAAAAAAAAAGACTGGTGATGATAGGATTAAAATAGCATCTACATGCTTTACTTACATGACCTATTAAAACTGAATACATTAGAATTGAGAATGCAATTTTTGAATAGTGTAATTTTTACTATCAACAGTCAACAGTTTTCGAAACCCTAGTTTTGAAGTCCTCTCATTTTTTTTGACCAGTTCATACAAGCATGTGATCTCCTTTCATAAATCTGAAAACATAGTATTGCAAAATACCAGCAGTAAGTGAGATTTACCTGCACATACGTTACTACAACATTGTAAGGCAGGCGGGTATTGTATGATAGAGACAGATTTACAATTGCGCAATAATATTCGGTTCGATTCGGCGAAAATATTCGATTCAAATAAAAAAAAATTCGATTTTGGACAGCCCTACTTCTGAATAATAACTTTGTAGTTTATTTTGTATCGTTATGTTTTATGTAAAAGCGACCAAAGTAAAATTGATTGATGTATGTTCACTCATTTATTTGGATTCTAAAATAGCCAGTTAAACCAGTTTTATTTCTCTTCCAAATTGTATTTTTGATAATCAAATATAATGCCGACCATGGTATGTGCTATTATATTCTGAAATCCATTCAAAAGAACTCTCAAAACTGACCAAAAAACAATATATAGAATAATATTACTTTCAAGTTTATTGATATACACGATATACAGAGAAAAATTGCCTCCGGGCGATTCGATTGAAAGTTTAAACTATAAAATCTATTCTATAAAAGCTATACTAAAGCCACTTATAAACAAAGATCATCTGTACCACATTTGATTCAAGTGTTGCGTATTGCTACAATTCAAGGACAACGGACGAAAATCATTTTAGAATATATATCCCTAGAGTGTTCAAATTTTTAGGCTAAAATTAGACACGAAATGTCTCAATTTGAAAGTAGGCAAGGTAATTTATCGGGGGTAAATTAATGATGATCGGCGGTCAGGAAATGGCGATAATAAGAAAATACACAATAACAACAAAAGCATACATGTTTTAAATATACCATTTAACAACATTTACCTTATACTCAAATTTGAAACTTGAATTTTGTGAAATGTAGATATCGAAGTATGGATTTTAATTATCGTTTTAATTATTTGTAAATGATTGGTAGTAGTAGTTTATTGGGATTAAAATGATGGGCGTCCAGGGAATGACAATGGGTAAAAAAATACACTTTTATAACAAAAGCATACATTTAAATATACCATTTAACTTATTCTTGTTTTAAACCTAATTTTGGAAAAATATAGATATCCAAGTATGGATTTTGACTATTGTATAAAAGTTAGTTGTATAAGATTGGTGGATATTGTAGCGAAGGCCTTATCGCCATTTCGGTCTGGATGATTTTCCTTCCTTTGCAAGCATCCCATGTGATACGGTCTGGACCATCCTCGTCACCGACGTCCTTTATGAACATTGGTACTCCATAGAGTTTTCCATTCAAATTGAAATCAGTGCAGCGATTGAACCACCAACCACCGCCGTACGATTTTGCACAATTTCCATCCCTCCAGCGGTCGTTGTCACTATCACGCGCTGTGAACTCCATGCCATTGTGCATGGCAGCAAAATCAACACTTGTTTGATTAGTAGTTGGAGTTACCCTCAGTTTGAAGTTTTCCTTTTCGTCACCAATGGTGAATTGGCTGTAAATAAATTTAAATAAAACATTGAACGATTGCGTCAAGATACCTTGTAACTGATTGTATAATATTACATGCTCATCCAAATTGATATACAATATATTGTTTAGTGGCAATGAAACATGACCTCTTTTAAAGCGAACGTTGCAATGTTTTTTAAGTCTGTGGCAGACCAAATGTCCAAAAGGATAGTTTTTTTTTTAATCAAGATCACTGGTTCTCAACACTCAACACTCAACACAGCAACACTTCCAGGTGGGCCACAAACTTATTAGAACTCTTGGAGTTATTGATACATTCAGTTGTATTTGTGCCACTACAGTTAAGTTTTGATTGTGGTAGTAATAAATCATGGTACGTTTTTTTTACTACTGAGGGTTAATTTTTATTTTAAATAGTAAAATGATGTGTCTATTTTTGCGGGCATAGTTTTTTGCTTTTCTTGTAGTGCTTTCATAAAAAGTCAATGAATCATGGAAATTTTGTGCAACGAAAGGGAGCCACATAAGGAAAAAGATTGAGAACCCCTGATCTAGATTTAGCGGGAGCGAATGATTAGAAATAGAAGGAAATAATAATTTGACAGCAATGAGAGTGAATTGGACTTTACATCTAGAATCTAGATGGACAATTGAATTAAATAAAAAGATGTTTTTTCCACAAAAAGTCATAAATTACTTCAATGTTCAATTATTTTTGAAAAATTATATATAAAGCGTTAACTTACTCAAAATAAGTCGTGAATTGTCGTCCATCCACTAATTTTATAGTGATTCTCAGTTCATGTGGAACAGTCCTGGTGAAATGGCGAATTGCTTTCAAACCTAAAAGCAAGATGGTGATTTAATTACATCAAAGTTGATTTATTGTTCTATACAGAAGAATTATAAACTGTTGAACAACATAATTGATAAAATGGATCCTTACCCATCCAATAGTCCGCAGTTGGCATCCCAAATCCATTGATGTAACTTCTCAAATCTCTGTCGAATGCTTGCATGTCTAGATGATGGCGCTGGATAACCTGATGGATAAAAAATAAATCGAATCTCGTGAAAAGTGTGAAGAAGAAAGCAAATAATAAGAAAAATACAAACAAGGAAACGGGAAAGGGTCGAAAAGCTGTACAAAGTATGACATACCATCCATCCATCTCCACTTTCTTCATCGCTGCAATCACAATAAAACCACGTTCCCTGTGAATAGGATTCACTCGGCTTTTTGTAGTCAAAAAATTCCGTTCTACCTCGTGTTGCCATTCCAATTGGGTCGTTATTGGCATTAGTCGTCTTTGAACAAACGTCCGTGCAATCAAGAGGAGCAGCTAAAATTACAATTTTATAAAATAAGCAACAAGCATAAAGGTGCAGTATTTGCGACGACCACTAACTTTTATATAGCAAATGGTGAAAAAAAATTGTAGTGTATCTTGGTTCATATCAATATTTTAACATTATTTTAATTCATCTAACCTGAATCTATGCATTTTCCTCCTCGGTTGTTTGGAGGTGCTAGGAAAAAACTGCCGTCGGGATTGTACCTGGTTTGTGGTGTTACACATCTCAAATCTTTTTCACAATCTCCATTCATATTGAAGTCACCACCGCATGTTTCATCTTTTTGTTTAGCACATCTATTACAACAGCTGAACAAAATCGAACAAAAAAAAAGCTTAATATTTAGGACAACACATACTTTGCTGAAGTCTGATGTAATGAAAATAAAATAAAAACTGTTTACAATAGCAAATCGGTTTTTGTTCAAAAAATATTTTCGCTTGTCCTTGTTTATATCGCAAGAAAAAGTTTATTATTCCTTTAAGAGTAGAGGTGTAGTATAAATGCGTCAGGAATGCACTTACTGACAAACGTCTGGTGCTTCGGTTCCGGGGCAGTTTAGTTTTGGACATTCTCTTTTAACTTTAACTTCATTTCCCTCAGGATCGAGCACAAGTTGATAACAGGGAAGACAACGCAGCGTGTTTGCTGAGTGAAACAAAGTCAAACCAAGCAATATAGTCACTCCGATAATGTTCATGATGTATGTATTTTCAAACTGTTAAAAAAATAATTATCAGTTACTTAAAACATATGGCGGGGCGGGCTAGGTAATAATATTCTATAATTTTTTTCTAATTGTTTCTAACAACTCTTGTTACGCCCGTAATTCATCATATCTATCCTTGCGTGTGCAATTGGTTGTAGCCATAACTCATAACTCAACTTTTTGTTATACCAACAACTTTATACAAGAACAGCATAAGTTTAGTAACCACAGTGTTAGTGCGATGTTGCAACTGTGATTGAAGCAGTTTAATCTTGTTCATTTATACAAAAAGTGTGTCTTCATTTCTCTCATCAACTTGCTCTTCGTACTCAATTATTGCAAAATATTTATTAGCCGCAAGACATGTTTGCTTTGTTGAACTAAGATGAAAATAGTCGATCGTTTAAAAATAAACTTTATTCAAATTTATATCTCCAGTTGGAAAGTTTTGAGAAAAAATGTTTCTAATAATAAGTGAATCAAAAATAATCTTTTTATCTTTGAAACTGGAAGCATTGTGTACGTGATAGGAATAACTGCGCTAATTGACTCTGTATCTAAATAGGTAAGACACCAGTCCAATTTAACTTGACAAATATCACAGGGAAACAACTTTTGTATTCGATGTCGTGATTAAAACCATGGCTTTTAATCCTATCTTTAAATAAGTAAAACACCCGTCTATTTTTAACACAAAAATAACACAATTGAAGCACATTCCGTATACGTGATTAAAATCATGTCAAGATTAACCATTCGTCTGTAACTCGATTGCTTCGAAGATGCCTATGCGTCTTTTAATTATATATAATTGTATGCTAGTATGCCTATATAGCTTTTAATTATTGTATGCTAAAATGCCTATATAGCTTTTAATTCAGTCTATTTATGATATAGCAGCACATAGTCCGCATTTGGTATTATTAAAAAACGGGACCTCCTGAAGTATGCGCACCAAGAAGAAGAACCCAAGGTTGTGTACCAGGTTAGGGTTCAGGTTATGCGACATCTTGGTGCGCATACTTCAAGAGTACCAAAAAACGTATTTAACACATTTCTCAGCTAATTAACAGCTTGTTTTTTTCATATTTCAATCAATTCAATGAATATAATAAAGTGTGTGCTATAAAATATGGATAATTTTTAACGAAGATAATGCAGATATTGATTTGCAACTGTTTAAGTGCAATCGTACGAACAATTCATTTCTCCCATATCCGTCCCTTAGACGTCATTGAGAATATTTTTCAAATTTGTTCATTATTTGGAACCGGCAGTTATGACGAAGTGAAATTTAAATCTTCAGTTTGAAAGTTTTCTTCAGAAAAATCGTTTCTATTATTGAGTGAATCATAAATAACTTTTCTACCTTTGAGCTACGTCATACCAATTAGGGCAGGTTAACAGCAAGTAGTCAAGGCTATCAATAATTTACTACGTGTCTTCCGTTTATACCGACTCCCGGTAGATGCCGAAAAAATAAAATAAAACTACGAAAAATATGACGACTACGAAAATATGTACGTGATAGGAATGACTGCGCTAGTTGGCTCTGTATTCTAATAAGTGAAACACTCGTACGATTTTGACTTAATTAAAAAACAACGCAAGGAAAGCAACTTTCGTATTCGTATACGTGATTGAAATCATGGCAGGATTACCTTCCGCCTGTCACTCGATTGCATCAAAAATTAAAAGATAATTAAAGCATCAAAAACTAAATTTGAAAACATGAATTCGAAATCGGATTACCATTTCGACAATTTCATGCATTCATGCATATGCTAGAATGCCTATGTGGCTTTTAATTATAGTCTATTTATGATATAGCTGATAGTCGGCATTTATTACTTTTAAAAAACGCATTCAACACTTTGCTAATTAGCAATTTATTCTTCCAGATTTTAATCAATTCATTGAAAATACTAAAGTGTGGAAGTTGTGCTATAAAATATGAATACTTTTTAACGAAGATAATGCAGATATTGTTTTTCAACAGTTTACGTCATTGTTACGTACAATTCATTTCTCCCAGACTACGTCGTATAGTCATCAATATTAGTCCCTTAGGCGTATTTTAAAATATTTTGAAACTGTATATTATTTGGAACCGGCAGTTATGACGAAGTAATATTCATAATAAAAAGTTTGCGTCACGATTTTTTATTGAAAATATCAAATTGTTGACTTAAAAAACAATAATTAATTTCATTCTTTAATCGGGGATGATTAACAGTCGTAAAACAGTTTTTGTTCATTTTTTTTTGTTCATAATATTTTTTATTTGATAATCATTAAACTTCATAATAAAGTATTAAAGTGAAAAAAATGAGTTAAAATGCAGTCAATAAAAACATCACGGCTCAGCTCACTGAGAACTAAATTTTCACTCATTTTTTATCGACTTTCGTTTCATATTAACAGAGTGTCCAAAAAGTCCCTTAACAATTTTGTTATGTAGTCAGTTCCCAATATATTTTAATCAGGTTTGTTGTATTTTAATCAGTAATTGTTTAAGTATTTTTACTCCATTGAATACATCTGTGAGGGCCAAAGCGATTTATGGTATCGATTTTGCAAAATTTCAAGATTTCATGGACACCCTGTATATTTTTAAGTAGGCGCATTTGTAGCTAATCTCATCTCCCGTATGGATAAGAGTGCATCGCACATATAAAACCCTTTAAAATAGGCAGAAATAGATATTGCTCTTTGCTCGAACACATACATATATATTCTGTATTCTACGCGTCCAGTTCATATTCAATGATATTTGCAGATGCAAGTACATTCAATACATTCACATTTACTTCAATGCACTCACCGTATATGGTAAGCTTAAAATATTGTCTGCCAAACCTTTTTCGACCGCGGACCATTTCCGAGGCAAAAATACCGGCGGCGGGCTCACGACACCAGAACGGAGTAAATGTTGCTTTTAATTTCGATTTGTATATCAGGGCAATTATAAAATCACAATTTATCGCCTAACATTCGTGTTTTCACTCTGCGATGAACCAAGATGCGCGTTCTGCCTTACAAGTATGTTACCCCTTCCAATGAAGGCGATCTATTCAATAGAGCTTTCATCTTACTTTCACAAACCTCTCTACAGTCCGAATATGTATTTGGTAAAGGAATCCTACTCAAAGCAAGGTCACGCACTCACTTATAATAAATAACCTAAAAAAGACTAAACTCTGTTCGTCACATGAAAACATCACACTTCGAGTACAACTTGAATATAATGCTATACGGAATTCGAGACTTACCGACTATCGGAAAAGATCATGAACGATGAAATTGGCTCAGACTGTGTCACATGGGATTCTTGTTTTAAAAAGTAAAGAATCGTGCAGACCGGAATGGCAATCCGACGTTTTGTACCAGATCTGCCAATCACCCACAATATTACACAGGTTGTTAAAAAAAGTTACGCAAAATTAGGGTAAAATTTTTCGTCATGGTAACGTTTAAAAAGTTACTGTTGAAAAGCGTCTGTCGTGAAATGTTTGAATGGCATTTCATCGTATTTCAATTCAAATGTTCTAATTAGCATTTCATCTTAACTTCTGTTAATTTGGCGTTCATTTTTTAACACCCTGCATGATATTGTTATAATATACATATAATAATGTTGTTTTTATATTGACCCAAATTTATTTAATATAAATATTTTGAAAACTCGTCTTTGAACTGTTTAGGATGAATCAGGATTTAGTTAAGAATAAATACTGCCAAGACAGATGTTGGTAAAAGATAGATAATTTCAAACTTCGTTTAAACGTCCTATTTCAAGGTAGTTGCAGCAAAATGCCGATATGAAAAGTAGCGAGTGTCCATTATAAAAGTTTGCATTCATAAGGTTATGCAAAATTTTAAAGTTTAATATCTTCTAATATAGTGTTTTAAATACGTCCGTGGACAATGCTACTAATTTCTCTTTACCGCTTGCGCTACCGTGAACTTCGTTTGTCAACCCTGCCAAAATCGAACGCAAATTAGTATGTTCCATTGAATACGTATTACTGAGAACTCTTCCGCGTAATTTTGCATTGGGTCAAAGGCAATTATAGTGGCCTGTGTACTTATTTTGAACCGCATGCTATTTATATTGGGCGGTGCATTTGGTTTAAATACATACCAATATCTTCAATCAATATCATTGCTTTATTAGAAATTACAGTAAACTTAACGAATCGAGGTCAAGATATACTCGATCTTTGTGCCGGACCTCTTGCTGTAACATATTTTCTATAGTGGAACAACGCTTACCAGGCTTTTTGTCTCAAATCATCTAGAGTCATTCTAGGCATTTCATTCCAAACAAGCCTCTGTATAAATAATAATTTATTTATAGAAATTAAGAATATTTAAAAAAAACACTTTCATACCATACCGTCATACTATCGTGCTTTTGGTCACTGATCTTTTAAAAAAAAAATTTTTAAATTATTCAGTAAGAAATATAATGAATAAAACAAAAACAACTGTCTCACGACTGTTAATCATTCCTGGTTCAGGAAAGGAATTATTTATTGTATTTAAGTCGAAATTTGATTTGTTCACGCAAAATTTTTATCATGATTCACGGATTTTTTACTTCATCCTAACTGCCGGTTCCAAATAACAAACAAGTTTCAAAATATTTCGAATGACCCCTAAGGGACTGATATTGATGACTATATGACGTAGTTTAGAAGAAATGAATAACATTGCACGTAAACAATTGCAAAACAATATCTGCATTCTCTTCATTGAAAATAAATCATATTTCATAGCACATCTCTCACACTTCAATATATACATTGAACAATGTATTGTAAAAATAAACTGCTTATTATCGGTGGAATATGTTAAATGTGTTTTTTAGGAATATTAAATGCAGAATAAAATCTGTATCATAAATAAACCTGAAAGCTACATAGGCATTCTAGCATACGCATGAGTATCTCATTAATTCTAATATATTGGAAAGATCATTCGATTTTGAATCCATGTTGAAGTTTCGTTTTTGATGCTTTAATTTGTTTTTAATTTGATGCAAACGAGTGACAGACGAAGGATTAATCTTGCCATGATTTTATTCACGTATATGAATATGAAAGTTGCTTCTCTTGTGTTATTTTACAAGTCAACGTTAGACGGTTATCTTACCTATTTTTAAAGATAGAGCCAACTAGCGCAGTTAAATCTATCAGAAACATATTGCTTCCAGTTTCCATTCGCAATCGATTTTATTTTGTTATTGTTTTTACTACGAATAAAATGAATTCGTTCACGTTTTATTTTAATCATCGACAGTTGTATTTTTTTGGTATTTACCGGGAGTTAGTATAAACGGAGGACACGTTTTAGATTATTGATAACCTATGACTTGCCGTGAACCTGGACTAATTTGTATGACGTAGCTGAGAGATAAAAAAAAATTGCGTGATTCACTCACTTATTAATAGAAACTATTTTTTAAAAAACTTTCAAACTGGAGATATAAATTTGAATCAAGTTTATTTTTAAAACATAGACTAAATGTTAGCTTAGCTCAACGAAGCAGACATGACCTGAGGCTAACAAATATTTTGCAATGATGGTATACAAAGCGCAAGTGGATGAGAGAAATTAGGACACACTTTGTATATAAATGAACTAGATTAAACTGTTTTAATCACAGTTGCAACATCGTACTAACACTGTGGTTACTGAGTTTAGGCTGTCCTTGTATGATGTTGTTTGTAGAACAAAAGTAACTTGCTCTAGGAAACAGTGACAGTGAGTAGATAGGAAATGAATTACGGGCGTCACCAGGATTGTTAAAAGCAATGAGAAAAAAGTTATAGAATAATATTTCTAAGCCTGCCCCACCGCATGTTTTGAGTAACCCATGATTATTATTTTAACAGTTTAAAAATACATACATCATGAACCTTATCGGAGTGACCATATTGCTTGGTTTGACTTTGTTTCACTCAGCAAACACGCTGACTTGTCTTCCCTGTGAAGAACGTCTGCTCAATCCCGAGGGAATAGAAGTTATAGTTAAAACAGAATGTCCTAAATTAAACTGCCCCGGAAGCGAAGCACCAGGAGTTTGTCCGTAAGTATATTCCTGACGCATTTATACTGCATCTCCACTCCTAGGAAATCACAAGTTTTTTCGAACTTGGATCCTGCGATATAAACTAGGACCAGCGAAAATACTTTTTGGACAAAAACCGATTTGCTATCAAATTTCAGCAAGGTACGTGTTTTCCAAAATCCTAAACTTTTATTTTTTTATTTTGTTCAGCTGCTGCAATAGATGTGCTAAACAAAAAGGTGAAACGTGCGGTGGTGACTTTAATATGGAGGGTGATTGTGACAAAAAATTGAGATGCGTGACACCACAATCCAGAGCCAATCCCGACGGCAGTGTATCCTTGACATTTCTACACAACCGGGGAGGAAAATGCGATGATTCAGGTAAGACGAGATGAAATAATGTTAAAATATTGATATGAACCAAGATACACTACAATTTTTTTTTACCATTCGCTAAGAGAAATCCAGTGGTCGTCGTATATAGTGCATATTTTTTATTGTTGCTTATTTATTATAAAATTGTAATTATAGTCGCTCCTCTTGATTGCATGGACGTTTGTTCAAAGACGACTAACGCCAATAACGACCCAATTGGAATGGCAACACGTGGTAGAACGGAATATTTTGACTACAAAAGGCCGACTGAAATATCTTCACACGGAACGTGGTTTTATTGTGACTGCAGCGTTGGAGAAAGTGGAGGCGGATGGATGGTATGTCATACTTCATACAGCTTTTCGCTTCCTCTCCCGTTTCCTTGTTTGTATTTTCCTTTTTATTTGATTTCTTCCTCACACTTTTCACAAGACTCAATTTTTTTTAAATTATTTATCAGGTTATGCAGCGCCGATACCTGGACATGGAATCATTCGACAGAGATTTGAGACATTACATTCATGGATTTGGGATGCCAACGGGAGACTATTGGATGGGTAAGGATCCATTTAATAAATTCTGCTGTTTAGGAATACGTAATTCTTCTGAATAGAGCACTGCTTCTCAACCAGTGGGCCATGGCCCACTGCTGGGACACAGCGACACTTCCAGGTGGGCCACAAACCTATTTAAAATTACTAAAGTTGTTAAAAAAAATTATTTTTGTCACTATAGTTAAGTTTCGATTGTAGTGGCGATAATTAGGGGTTAGTTTTCATTCCAATTATTAAAGTGAGAGTGTCTTGTTCTGCGGACACAGTTTTTTACTTGTCTTGTAGTTTTTCACTTACATGAAAAAGTAGATAAAGTAAATGGGCTACAGAATTTTTTTACAATAAAATTGGGCCACTGAAGAAAAAAGTTTGAGTGCCACTGGTATAAAACAATAAATTAACTTTATTGCAATTTCATCATCTTGCTTTTAGGTTTGAAAGCAATTCGCCATTTCACCAGTACTGTTCCACATGAACTGAGAATCACTGTAAAATTAGCGGATGGACGACAATTCACGACCTATTTTGAGTAGGTTTGAGTAATTTAACTTAATTCATGACTTTTTCGGTACTACCGTAGTATGTGAACCAAGATGGCGGACACCGGAACGTAGTATGTGTACCAGGTTAGGAATAGGTTATAATTACAGGTTCAAATACTACGGGAGTCACTTGACTAGTCCCGTCGTAATAGAAAATTGGAATAAAATTATGGCCTAACCCTAACCTGGTACACATACTACGTTGCGGTGTCCGCCATCTTGGTTCACATACTTCGGGAGTACCGAAAAAACATCTGTTCATTCAATTTAATTGTCAATCTAGATCAGGGGTGGGCAAGTTATGGCCCGTGGGCCGGATCCGGCCCTCCGAAGTGTTTCATTCGGCTCTCTCATGTCTGCTGAAATAACAACTACAGTTGTTATGAATATAAATTTCGTTAATAATATCTATAACAATAAACGTCATAATGGCCCTGATTGTTAAACTATAGAATTATTATTTAATGAAGGTTAGCCTAGATGTTGGACTATCTTTTGTAAATAAACTGTTTGTATTCATAGTTTTTATATTGAGTTTTGAGCCTACGCCCAGTAACAAAGTCTATTACCTATAGCTGGCCCACGAGGAACAGTAATTGCTCACCCCTTATCTTGAGGTATTGCATAAGCCATATGCCAATCTCATGAGTCTCAAAATATTGATATTTTCTCTAACTAAATCCAGCTTATACGAAGCAATCTGTTCTTTCGGTATTTACCTCTGTCACAGACTTAGAAAACATTGCAACATCCACTGTATAAGTGGGTCATGTTTCATTGCCGCTAATTAATATATATACATACAGTATTCATACAATTCATCCCTGAGCATTCTATCTTGATGTAATCTTTTAACATTTTGATTACCTTTATTTACAGCCAATTTTCCATCGGTGACGAAAAGGAAAATTTTAAACTGAGGATAACTCCAACTCCTGAGCAAGCAAGTGTTGATTTTGCTGCCATGCACAATGACATGGAGTTCACGGCGCGTGATAGTGACAACGACCGGTGGAGAGATGGAAATTGCGCAAAATCTTACGGCGGTGGCTGGTGGTTTAATCGCTGCACTGATTTCAATTTGAATGGAAAGTTATATGGAGTCACAATGTTCTCATTGCCAGAAGATGACGTCGTTGACGAAGATGGTCCAGACCGTGTCTCATGGGGTACTTGCAATGGATGGAAAATCGTCCAGACCGAAATGGCGATAAGGCCGTCTCTACAATACCCACCAATCATTTATAACTAAATTTACAACAATAGATAAAATTCATACTTCGGTATCTACATTTTACAAATTTAAGTTTCAAATTTGAGTATAAGTTGAAATGATATCTATGGTAGATTTAAAACAAGTACGCTATAGAAGAGGTATTTTTCATTGTGATTGTCATTCTCTGGGCGCCAATCATCATTTCCCGCCAATAGACCAACTTGTCTACTTTAAAATTGAGACACCTTGTGTTTAAATTTACTTCTAAAATGTGGTCAGTTGGAGTCGCGTGAAATCAGGTCACAATAGGTCCATATTATGAAACGATTTGCGTCCATTTTCTCTACTGTAGCAATATGTAACTTTTGAATCAAATGTGGTACAAATTATCTTTGTGTGTAATAAATAGGATATGGTATGGCTTCTAGGTGCTTTTATACTTTAAACCAGGGGTGTGCAACCTTTTTCGCTGGCGGCAAATTATCAATAACCGGCTGAAACCGCGGGCTGCACCTACATTTAACTCGGGCTTTCTATTAGTTGCAGGCACAAATGGTGTCTTTTTGTTATTATGAAAGTGCTAGCAAATCGACCATTTAAAAAAAATATATGTTACCGAAAAGTGCCATATTTGAAGCCATGATTTTTTTCAAATGTGGATACTGTAGTTATCTTGGTTGAGATGTTTTCAACATTTAACTCAGGCTTTCTATAAGTTGCAGCCACAAAATAGTGTCTATTTGTTATTATGGAAGTGCTAGCAAATCGATATAACGCCCATTTTAGAAAAAAATATGTTACCGAAAAGTGCCATATTTGAAGCCATGATTTTTTTCAAATATGGATAGTTATCTTGGTTGAGATGTTTTCAGTAAAATACGCCAAGATTAATTTCCAAATAATTTGCTGTCAAATCCTATTCTAGGTTAGATTTAGACAAAATCAATTGATGGACTGGAATCTTTTTGTATCTCTTAATAATAATTTTTTCAAACTGCTCTTCAGTTGCCTCCGCGGGTCGCACAATTTTCCCTTGCGGGCCGCACTTTGCACACCCCTGCTTTAAACTTTCAAACGAATTGCCCGGGGGAATTTTTTTCTGTATATCGTGTAAATTAATATTGTTTGAAAAAAATATTATTCTATAATGTATAGTTGGTCAGTTTTAAGAGTTCTCCATGTTAACATGCGTTCCATGTTATTTAAAACAAACTGAGCAGTTTTGGTATTTACTGCTATTTGAAACCCGCTCTCCCTTGGTGCTCTGAGCACGGGGCAGGATAGCAGTGATGTTACAGAGGGAAATCTTCGTTTTTTGAAAATGGTTTTTGAACATCTAAATGGAGGGCTATAATCATGTCCCCAGTGACAACTTATTGCACTCGACGAGAATTGGTAACTAGAAGGCCGCGATTTGCGAAATTACATTTGTGATGTTTTATTGCCCATGTTATTGAACCTTCTCTCATACTCATCATAGCGCCTCTGAAGTCTGTTGAAAGCTTCGACAACTCACCACATGATAGCATCCATGTTAGTTTTAAAAATACAAATACAAAGTGTAGTGAGGAAACTGACCGGTGAAGGTGATGATATACGGCACAGAACTAATGGCATGCAATCTTTCATTGTCTCGAATTTAATCCATGGCAAATCTTACAGTTTGTATGTTCGGACAACATACCTTTAGTCAGATCGATGGAGTCTGAAAACGTTTCAGGGTGGCATAATATAAACATGTGAGTTGAAAAAGTCATTTCTATATAACTCAATGTAACAAAAGAGAAATATATGCACTCTAAATCCACGTATTAATACCAGAAATTTTTTGTCTTATCGCGAGTCTACTGAATTGCACGACCTACGAGAGTGACGGTATAAGTTGTTCCGGTATGAGTTTAATGGTACAGGACGGTATAAGTTTAAATGCATGGAAGAAATATGATCCGAAAGGTATCAAATTTTTGACACAATTTCCTTTTCGAATACAGAAAATTTGATAGCGATTCGTTCGCTAGTTACGAAGAAAGCAATTTTTTCTCTAACAATGAAATAATTCATGAAAACATGACAATCTGTGGCAAATGGATACATTCGGTTTCATTCATGCGAGTAGCTTAGTCTATTATGCTGATGTAAGTTTAGGTGTAACGCGGCAACCAAACTCGTAATTCTTCAAGTCTAGATTATACATATGCTTTTTTGAACTTATTTCAGACCCAGCTAAACCACATAATGTTGAATTGGTCCACCAAAATGTTGAAATGCATTTAACATGAACACCTTTAGAGATCAAGCCAACCTGCTATAAAGTTTTCTACAAAACCGGCAATGGAAATCAGAAAAGCATAGAAACACCCGATCATTTCTTTCGTCTCAGTTGCTTGACTCCTGCTACTACCTACAGATTTAGGGTTGCAGCAGATAATAGAGCTGGAATAGGTGAAAAAGGTGACCAGAAGGAGAACGTTACAGGTTGTTGCAATTTATTTAAAAAAAATATATATATATGTGTGTTTTTAACAATTCGTTCATTTTCTATGTAAAAGTGTAATTGCTAAAAATCGAAACAATATAAAAATCTGACCGATATGAACGACTGGACAAACTTGATTGGACAACTTATTGTTATGGCATATGAGTAGTAACACAAATTTCTCAAGTTACCACACAATTTTTTTCTTCAGCTCCGAGTGCTCCCATTAACATTAGAGTGAAGCCTAACGGCTCGGCCCCAAGTACGAGTTTTGTCGTGAAGTATGAAGACATGACACTTGCAAGAAACAATATGAGGTTGTTGCGGCCGGAGGTGATGAAAAAGAGGCAGCCAAAATACTGACAGATGCTTGCCAAGTTGGGATCCACAAACTTCAAGCAGGGCAGTCATATTACATCTATGTAACTGAAATATACTGTGACCTACGAAGTGAACCAGCATATTTTAATAATTAGGTACGTTTATAATATATGCTTTTAGTCAAATAAACCTTTACAGGAGCTTTTATATAACGTGACTATGTCATTTTCGCGTATTTGGATTGAATGATTTTCATTATGTACAATCAATATTTAAACAGCAAAATTTGATGCGATTTAAGATGAGATAACACGAACAGTGCCCAATGATAACGACAATACAAAAAGATTGGTCTCAATGAAATTATACCACTTTTACCACTATGCCACATGTTTTCCCATAACAATGAACCACAGACGTTCTCATCTCAAGCTAATCACATGACACCACAGAATTGATAAATATTTGAAGACCTGTTCCAGAGTGTGAAACGAAATAGTGAAGGCCTATTTGCGTGAGTGTTAGCAGAAATTCTTTCAAAAATATCTTCGGAATTTGGATGCTCCTTATATATTGAGTGCTTACATGTAACGGTCCCTCAGAAAAGAACGGCCAATGGTACTGCGAATGTCTAGTCTAGTAGTATAACTACCAAGTTATTCAAAAGAATATAAAAATATGCACTGATGTTAAAGCTTGTTTGTAATGATCTAATGTATTCGTTCAGACATCAAGTAAATAAACTTTGTCGTTCGACTACGAAAGACTAAAGTGGAATAAAACGAAAATAGGACGCGTAAATGAAATGGTCTATATACTCTATATTAAGCGACAAAACTAGTAGCTGAATTTGCTCCATGGCATAGGCGACTGCAATGTATCGTTTGTTTTGCCTCTATTAATCTTGTAATATTCCTTTATCATTTTGACTTTGAATATTATCTATTTGAGTTTTAATAGAAATCTTAAATACTCATTTGTGAAGGGTGAGGATTCCCATTACCATCTGAGTTAGCATCTTTGAATTTCCATTATCTTGTTTTAACTAAATAGCTGTACGTAAAAATAAAACGATTCACGATAATTTAGGTGAAGAATCTTTTATAAGCTTTATATAATCTATTAGCATTAAGTACTAGAAATGCGACCACACTCAATTAGTTCACTAGGCCTCATGAGTAAATGTGTAAAACGCCTTATGGGAAAAAATATATGTTACTATAATTACATTATCAAAGGCAATGCATATTTTGTTGAATTCAATAAACTGAATAAAATGTATGTTTTGTCAGAGATTAAATGTATTCGGAATTACAGATTCGAAAATGGTATTCGGAAAAGTCCAGCTTTCGTTCACAACCATGCCCGTGTACTTCATTCATCATTAGACGTAGAATAACACGCTTTTATGAGTGTGGTACTAAACTACAACCGTAACAAGCTGTTAGTGAGAAAAGTGCAGTATTATTCTTATCACCGATTGCCTTAAAATAACTAGTAGAAATAGTTTTGGTACTATGTTTATAAGTGTGGTACTATTTTTCAATTGTCGCAAGACGTATACATCTGTGGTCATTGCCATATTTAAACTAATAAGTACTTCGATAAGTACTTCTAGAATGTGTTGCCTAGCGATTTCTGGATATGTCATCTCTACCCGCTATCTTACAAGCTAATCAAATAGCGATTATGTCACTACGGCATCACATTCACGATTGGAAATTTACAGACATGACGGCTATCCATGGCAAACGCGATAACTCGTAAAGGTAATGTAAACTCGTGTTGTCTTTCGTTCAGCGACCATTTCGCAGAGCCTTGCTCGAAAACCTACCTTATGAACTTATGAATATATATGTTCACTCCGCGCTGAGATATTACCTTAACAAGTAAGCAGATATCTAAACTCGTGATAGGGGGTCGCAAAACGAGCATATAGCGTGTCTTGCGTAGTTTCTCACCACTATAATTCTAGTAAACGTGGAGTGGCAATTTTTGCACATACCATTCTTGACCCATTGACTACGTCATCCGAAAATTACTTCACTGCGAGGTCACAATCACGAAATAGTAGCAGGTATAGCATGATCAACCGTAATGGCGCATATAGGCTATTGATCTCCGCTTGCGCCACCCATAATATTATATTTTGATCTTGTACATAGGAAGTTGATATATAAGTTAAGAGCAATAAGTTTAGAAATGCAAACTTACCGGTAACGCTTCTTCGAAATAACTGAGCGGTCTCGTTTCAATTCTTGCAATAGCTCAGCCTGAGGAAACCCAATTATTACTCAGTGGGCTAAAACCCAAAAAGAAACAGGAATAATACGATCACGTTACATCACCATTACGAGTGTGCACTGTCGACTACAACATTTATCTCATGCCAGATTTGTACTAACCAAAATACATCACGTTCTCTAGTTATAAATTAGGACATACCCCTTCTATTTAGTATTTGCTTCTATTGGGTAATTCATTTATTAACTTTTACACTTAATGAGTCTGCATTATCCGTAAAATGGGCACTAAATTTTATGCACAATATTTGACAGAAAGAAACACGCAGAGTCTGTGTTTGTGGTAACATGTTTTGTATATGAAATTGACCGTTTCTTACGTAACAATGGTACAGGATCGAACCATTCAATTTCGTGATGATGTAACTGGGCGTGATTCGTCGATCAGAGTCGACATCGCTTCATAGCTATTGATAAGCGAGGGCGAACGTTTATCGCTTTGCCAGGGTGTGGACAAAATCTTGTTTTGGGGACTTATCATGTCATATTACGGCTGTGGACCATTCCAATTTCGGCAATGTGTGAAATTCGCTATTTCATGAGACAAACATACATACGTACAAAACTCACACAGGTAAAATTCAGCAAACTTCCAGAGTGAATGCTGATTGCGCTGGGAATTCAAGTGTTCAAATTATCCCAAGTCCCAACTCCCAACTGGATAATTACTCTTTTGTTATTTGAAAACATGGCGGGGTACTTTTCTCAAATCTCACATTTTTGCATGAGTGACGGAGGCTATGTACGAAATATTCGAAAGTTGTTTTGTGTTAGACCGGGGGTGGGCGACGCATTCAAAAGAAGCATTTTGCAAAGGGCGTGTGTTATACTATAGCATAGTCGTTTCTTCCGTAGACTATTAATACGTTACTCATATGACTAGTCAAAGCCGGGGGGGAAATCCTGTGAACCTGCTGGCTATCGCTGATAAAAATATATTAAACAAACTCCCGAATTTTCCAATTTTCTTGGTATTGTGATTTTTTTTGCACAGAAATAGGACTTAATGGGAAAAATTATACTTTCTTATTTTGTAATCCAACGAAGTGGTGTGGAGCTGTTTATTTTGGTCCCATCAGCGAAAGATTTCTTAACCCCACATCTTAATAAAATTGAATTATACATCACCAATTATATTTTTCAGTCGCAATTATCGTAAAATTCATTGGACATAGTCGCTAAGAAGATAGTTAAAGGGTTCCTGGCCGAAACATCTTCAATAAATTTACCAGATGGGATAGAAAGTTCATAAACGTACCACTACTTGTTGCCAAATAATATATATGATATTCCGAGGTCATTAAACTGGGTGCATAATTGAGAAAAAATCAGCAATAAGTAAAACAATGAATTTTGCGTACCAGGGCATTTCCCTTAGGATAGGTTGCTTTACTGCCTTCACATTGGTATGCACACTTCTGGCGCGCCATATTTTTTTATTTTGAAATGTGCCGGGTGTTTTTGTGGCGGAGGCTTTGTGCAAAAGAAAACAAATTTGTGGCTAAAGCAGTGTTCCATAGAAGTCCATAAACCGCGAGTCAGGTCGGGTCACGGACTATTCAAATTTCGAGTCGATTTCAAGTACCAGTTAGTAGGGATGGGCCGGGATTCGGATCCGGACACTGATTCGAATCCAGGCATTTTTTGGACTCGGATTCGATTTCGAGTCCACGTCATTTTTACCGAGTCAATAATCAATTCTGTTTTTACTAATTTACGTCTATATTTGTACTTTTGCCTCTATAAATCTCACTACATAACTAGTTAACATAACTAGTTAAAATTCAAGATTAGATTTGTAACAACATCCCTTGTGTGTATTATAAACACTCCTAATAAAAACGACGACAGATATCCAGATAATATAACGCAAGTTAAAAACATTGATCGCTTATGGCCTTATGACAATGATGTTGCGCCAGACGCCTTCAAACTATCTATCCTTTTTGGAATACATGTGGTACACAATAAAATGTGTTAGCGTAATATTTTGGAGTTTTTGATACGCGTAAAAATGAAACATGCTCTGGATCAACCCGATGGGGAATCTCATCAATACCTCTTTTAAATCGAGTTCATTGCGTGCAATCCTTTCGCTGAAAAGGAAGGCATGGAGAGTTTTAGAACGTTTAAATGAACTACTAAAATGCAAGCAGATGTACCACATTGTATTGACGACGAGTGGCATTTCTCTACCATATGCGCGCACATGACATAGTAAATTTACGGCTAGAAATATCTGGAATTATGCGGAAGCATTGTAGTCGATAGCTTTTTATTTTTCATATTGACATGTAAGAATTTCTGAATAGCGGCCCAGATTTGACGCAAGGTGGGCTGGAAATCCAGTTCACAGCCAAGGCGCACATTGACCCACGTTTACGTTTGTATTATGGCCGCCAAAAAAAAGAGAAAAATATATATATTTAAAATGATTCAACAGCTATCTGCGGAACCATTAGGCAAAAAATATGAGCTACGACGTATGTTTGTGAGCGCACGATGCTGTATCATGGTCAAAAACACGTTTTTCTGCTTTTCCATTATGACGACACGGACTCGGCAGATTCGATTCGAGTCCTTGACTTATTACTCGGATTCGTCGAATCTCTGTAATGCCGGACTCGTCCCATCCCTACCAGTTAGTTACTTTTTTCGTTTGCGGATAAGCACATAACGAATCAAAATAATACAGACGTTTTGGCCCACGCAGGCTCGAGTGCTGAGATAGGTTTATCAATGATACGCGAAAACAAAGGTCGATTATGAAGTATGCTAAAATACAGGGTGTTCATAAATCTTAAAAAAATTTAAAAGTGCAAAGGGAATATATCGATGCCATATATTGTTTTTGCCCTCAGAGATGTATGAAGAGAGGTAAAAATACTTAATAATAGTATCATAATAAACAAAAACAATTACTGATTCGAGTACAACGAACCTGGATTAGATATATTGAGAACTGACTTCATAAAAAAATTGAAATTGTAAAAAGACTTTATGGACATCCTGTACATCTAAAAGTTATAATTCAACTAAAATAGCAGTGAAAATGGGTGTGTTTCTACAGAAAACCACCCGATGCCCAACGCGTGTAACTTTCATGCACTGTATATTAAACATTAAAAATCAAGGACCGTGTTGTTTTGTTCGCGTTGAAAGTTTTAATTCGCCTCCATGTTCATTTATTGTAATAACAAATAATATAACATCTAATCAATAATGTAAATTCTCTTTCATTAACGAATTATTCAATCACTGAGATCGTCATTCACCGTGCATTGTTGCTAGTGTATTTCGCACACGAACCTGGGTGAGCGAGACCTCATTTCCGGAACGTCCGTGAGCCTCAAAATAGTAGCCAACTATTTTTTGATTCTTCTGTGCGTTTTTCAAAAATATGTCGAATCTTATGTACAAAGTCCCCGTCACTAATACAAAAATGTGAGATTCGAGAAAAACACTCCCGCCGCGTTTCAAAATGACAAATTAGTAATTACCGGTATCAAGTTAGGGTTAGGAATGATCTGAATTGCCATCGCAATCTGCATTCTTAGCCATAACCTTAACTGAATACTTTATCCTCTTTTTATTTGTTGTGGTGGTTGGGGTGTTTGTTTGGTAGCGGATTTGTATGAAATATCCTCATTGTGGGATCAAGAACATAACAATTTGAATTTTGACAGAGTTTGGTATAAATCAGAACGAATTCGAATATTCAATAAAATTGTTACATTTATGACATAGTTCCGACCTAATAGCGTACAGTCTGAAAATGTATCAAAAAACGGCCTTGCTATGGCGCAACATTGATGGGCCACCACCAATGTCCTTCTAGGCAAAATGGGCTACAAGCAGAAGAGGGTTTGTTTCCAAATAATGAACCGAAGCACAACAGAAATTTCATATTGAAACTTGACAGTACAAAATGCTCCAAAGTTATATAGGACGAGCCAAAAAAACGAACCTGGGTCATTTGGCACATATTCTATGGTTTTCGTGTATGTTTGGTCAACCTGTATTATCAAATTTATTATTAGAGACCACATTTCGGGATCGGGATATATGTTATATGTTAATAGAGCTGTGATTGTGTAAATTTATCTCATAGGGAGTCAGGATAACAACCCACTACATGTAAAGAAGAAGTTTTGTTGGAGTAATGGGGGAGATTTCTTCTACCAGAAGGTATAACAAAAAAGAGGGTTATGCTGAGCTAATATATGACATAAAACAAGGGGTATGGGGACAGGGAAATAAATATTTAAAATAAGAACAGAACATGTACGGGCATTCTGGGACAATTGCGAAAGCACTTGGCACTTGAATCAATGAACAAAACTATTTGGTTGTCCCAACGAAAATACCAATTGCGCAAAATAAACAAATGAGGTCACCTGTGCGACCAAAAAAAGTACCAATATTAAACTGAGAACACCAAATACACGTGCACAGTTGTAATAAATTGTTACACCAAAATATTAACCCATTCACAGCAATCAGTGGAGTTTATATCAACCTCCTAATTTGACATGACAGCATTTTTTAAAGAAACAAGAGTTTTGAAACAGCACACATACTTTTCATTGAATTAGAATATCTGCTTCTGAAGATTATTTTTTCCAACCAGTAAAAAAAATCAATCGAACTTCAATTACCAGAAAATGATAATTACACAGATTTACAGAGGAAAGGATGTCGCGGGGAAACAAAGCTGGGTATCGAGCAGAGACACCCAAGGTTCAAATATGTGATTTGAAACAATTAAAAATTTAATAATTTGGAATCTACTGTCTTTAACGCTGTGTTTCAACATTACCATTAAACAGCAACGGTAACCTACCGTATTGGTTACACTTGTACAGGTACGGACCGTTTGAACTTGGGAATAAACAGTGGCCAAATAAGAAATATTTAATTTGGATAGATATGTAAAGGCAGTATTCGTTAATTTGATGTTTTGAAATCAGTATGAGATATATTAGTTTACAAATAACGAAATAAATTGCAACAGAGATATCGTAATGAAACTTGATAGTACAGAATGCTCCAAAATGAGTACCGTATATATGTACAAAATCAGTCAAAATTGGTTTTCAGTCAAAAAGGAAAAAAATTATCAATCAAGCCAGAAATACAATAAAAAAATTATACAGTTTCACTACAGATAGAAACACAAGCAGGATAGAGCCACAAGCAAGAAAAATTATATGGTAAACAACTATGGCTGTTTACCAATCCAGATCAAGTTTAAAGGCAGGAATTACAGAAAATAAATTGCATGCATAAGAAATAGAAATCTTCTATTTGCATAACGCTTCTTCAACTAGAAACTTTTCCCTCATCTAGTTTTTCTCCCATGTGATATATTATACGAATAAAAATTTTAGATATTTGAAAATTCGAATATAACCACTTTTTGAACTCATGTTTTGTGTTATTCTGTGATACCTATATACGGTTTGAATGTAAATATTAACACAGGATGAACTAAACTTTAAAAAAGTAAATCAAGATATTGAAATTTGAGTCTTCTACAGATAAACAATGATCATCATACGACCAAGTTCCTTCAAGCACGCAAAAAAGCATTTTAAAAGAAAAAACAAATTCTATTGTACACAATCTAATCATGGAGGAAAAGTAAATCACAAAATTACAATTCAATTACACATTTATTATTGAACTTAGGAATAAACAGTGGCCAAATAGGAAATTTTTAAATTTGGATAGATATGTGAAGGCAGTATTCGCTAATTTGATGTTGAAATCAGTACAAGATATATTAGTTCACAAATGATGAACCGAACCGCCACAGAGATATCATAATGAAACTTGATAGTACAAAACGCTTCAAAATTATATTGGGAAACAGAATCCAGGTCACTTGGAACATATTCTATGTGTTATTTTTTTTTAATATTGAAGACCACAATTCCGAGAATGTATGTTAGTTATATGATAATAGATGAGTGATTGTGTGAATTTATTTTATAGGGAGCCAGGATAACAACCTACTATATGTATGAATGTGTGTTGGAGTAACGGGAGACATTTCTTCTACCAGAAGTTATAACAAAAAATATGGGTATGTTGAGCTAATATGGTCCTGTATTTGCCAAAAAAGAAAGAGAAAGAACGGGACCATAAATATTAACAAAATAAATAGTATATGTGTGGGCATTCTAGGGCAAATATGAAAACACTCGGTACTCGAGTCAAGGAAGAAACTTACTTATTGTCTCGAGGAAAATACCAATTGCTAAAAATGATTCAAATGAGGTCCACTTTGTGACCAAAACAATTTACCAATATTTAACTGGTAACACCAAACACACTTGCACAGTTATAATAAATTATTATAATTCACTCATAGAAATCAGTGGAGTTTATATTATCCCCTTTATTTTCCTAAATCAATTAGTGTTTCTGTACAGCATGACAGAAGGACCAATAGTTTTGAAGCATTATCACAGACTCGAATTTCAATACCATATACAAAGTTAAACAAATAGTCGGAATTTTTTCAAAATATCATATATACGCAAAAAAATTAATTGTAATATATACACAACACACTTAATTTACTTATAATATAAGATAGCATATTTACTCTTGAAGATATGCAATGAGTGGGTTTAATTATATGGCAAATTATGGCTGTTTACCAATCCCGATCAAGTTTAAAGGCAGAAACTACAAAAAATAAATTGAATGCATGAAAAATAGGAAATGGCTCGGATTAATCATTAATAATCTCCTATTTGCATGACGTTTCTCCGACTAGAAAATCAAAGAACCAAATTTAGGGTGTACAATCGTGCTCTGGGTAATAAAGGATTATTTTAATTTGACAGAGTTGTTTTGAGAGTGATCAATATTGAGTTAACTGAGGTTTCAAATATTGAATATTAGCTTCCTCATCTATCTTTAGTCATATGTGACGAAGATGTTTCTTTAAGTATAAATAAAGTAGTTCAAAAAACATTATAGAATACATTAATTACTTTGAAATCAATGTAATGAAATTTGGCTCAAACTGAAACATTCATCAGTGGGATAGAAATACTGCATATCTATTCTAAAGCATTTGAAAATTCCAAAAAATTTTCACTTTTAGATTATAGAAGACTATTATACAGCCTTACACAAGTTTAAAAGATGGGGGTATCATATTTCTCATGTCTTCAAATTTTTTCAAATGTATTGGTCTCTATCCAAAATGCTCCATTTTCATTTTGTATGCATTCAGGAGCTTTTAAACTAAACCACTATTTATCTAAAATTAGTTTGAAATGCATAACTGAGTGAATCGTATTGCTCTCGCTAGAATGAACAAGCAATACAATAAAAAGCATAAATGGAACTGATTCGAAAACAATATAATCAAGTAAAACCTAAGTAGGAATTGAAGAATTACAAGATGGATGGTTTGGATTAAGCAGTTTGGTGATAACATTTTACAAGAATTCCATATTAGTTTAAACTTTAAAGCATATAAAAACTCTACTATATTGCTATACAGTGCTAGAACAAATAGGTGATTATTTGGGAAGCACCAAGAATTAACAATTCCTATGTTTATACAGCAAACTGAGTGTTTGTACAGAGATATACTTTCAATACGGCTTTGTGAATTAGTTTTTGTTTAATATCTACTCAATCAATGACAATGCTGTCTTCGGATCCATTCTGAATATCTGGATTTTCTAAATCGTTTTGATTGTTCGTAGGATTCATTGGAGCATCTATTAAAAATATTTTGTTAGAGGTAATTCATCAAGCAGTTTACAATCCAGCCGATGGTTTGGGTATTTTTTTAAAGCCTCTTAGTTTGTTTTGCGTTGAAAAGTATTTGGACAGGATAGGACTCGTATAGAATTTTTGTGGCGTTGTTGGCTTGTCTCTGAGCCATATGAAAATGTTTCTATTCCTGATGCTAAGTTGGCAAAAATCAGCAATCCACTTTCAAATCAAAGTTGAAGAAGATTTTGACACTGACTCATGCTCCAACTTTAGAAAATTAAAATTTTGACAACCGAAACTTAGCGTTTGAAAGACTTTTTTGATTTTCTGTTTGTAATGCCTTTCGACCTTTTTTTAAAACTTCAAAAATTTTGACTTTAACCAGTGGCAGACTCTACATCTCTGAGGAGAATAACAAAAATATGTCAAAGTATATAAATGTGTAATGAGTTATGAGTGTAAAAACACTACAATTCATTGTCCCAAAGCATTCAAGGATTACTAAGAAATCAAACCATGAAATCGTACCGTGACTATTTATTGAGTTGGCATCTGGCTCTACAGAAAAATCTGGACCTTGTTGATGTTGATTGTCCATCACTAAAGAAGTATTCTCTGCATCTTCATTAATTTCTGAAAGGACAATGGTTGTAAAATGATATAGTCCAAAAAGGTGATTATTTCCTGAGCAGGTTGTGAACAGCAGAGAAACCTTCAAACTTCATGAATTTAAAATGAATAACTCAAAATTTCCCAACCGGGGAAGATTTGCTGTATTACAATTAATAATATTTTTTTATTATTACTACTACAATGCTTATATGCACATATAAAGTACTAAACTGTGCCGATATCAAAGCGTGTGCCCCTCACACATAATACGGTACTCTCAAAGTATGTGAACCAAGATGGCGGACACCGTAACGTAGTATGTGTAACTGGTTAGGGTTAGGCCATAATTTCACGTATAAATACTACATGAGTCACTTAGCTAGTCCCCGAACACATAATATAACTAAAATAAGGATAATTGTAATAAAATTATGGCCTATCTCTAACCTGTTACACATACTACGTGCCGGTGTCAGCCATCTTGGTTCACATACTTTGGGTGTACCCATAATACTAGGTAAGGTTGTAAAAAAAGGAGTGAGAACGTGGTTTTTATGGTATTATTAAGAGATGAATGAAGTGTTTCAAAATAGGTAATGGGAAAAATACAACTAAAAGGTTGGGAACCACTGGATCAACCGCTCACCTGTTCCCATACTGACAAGGACTATTAAAAGGTCAGAGGCCACAGTTCTACGGTAAATCACGAAGTCATCAAATGATTAGAGCAATATCAGTTATGCAGTAAAGCGTAAAAATAATTCTTTAAACTATACTACTTGAGTATGATGAATAATCACTGAATATTAATACCATTTATCAAAGATTTTAATGCAACGAACTGATTAAACCCACCATCACAATCACGCTGCAACTAAAATGTAAGTTAAAGTGTTGCTAAACATTGAAGTATGTTCAAAGAGACAAAGTATTACCTGGAAAGCCATTATCCATAGGAGATGTTGGTGACATTTGGTTATCCGTTTCTGATCTTCGTTGATATTTGGAGGATTTACGTTTCAGTGGATTAATGCTTTTTGAACCTTCACTCTTCACCAGTATTCGCTGAAAAATTGAATAATTTAGTTGACACCAGTATTACTGATATGACAGTATAATGAGAAGCTGGATATTGTCTGTCTATCCTTTTAAATTTAATTTATTATGTTAATTCGGTCATTGAAATTTGATATGTAAACCAGAAAGACAAATGTATCTGATATTTAGCCATTGTTTCTATATTAATAAAACTGAAATTCTCAGAATATGACTGTAGAAGGATGAAAATGAATATATACATTTCGTTGATGTCACAATGTGAAATTGTTTGTAATTTTCTCCTACTCTAAAATTATAACAGAAAATCCAGCAAAGTAAAGCTTCGCACTAATTTTCACCTACATCTTTGTTTGGGTTCTCTCTTATTGCATTGTCTATTGACAATGTTTTTGTTGCATCATCACAGACATACTTCACTCTCACATTAGAGCAGAATTTCTTTGGTAGCCGTCGTAAAAATTCCGCTGCTTTCTCCACTTCATCAGTTGTGGTTTTGTCTGTGATTTCAATTTTCTTTTCACACATTTGGAAAAGTTTATCATCCTTAAGTTCGTTGCAGATTGAAAACCAGTCCAAAGTTATTTGTGGTTCAATGTAAATATGATTTAGGATATTTCCAATATTGTCTTTGATAAATTTCTTTACAACCTCACATTTATTGAGAACTTCTGTTTCATCAATTACTATATCAGCTGGTTCAAATATTTTTTTTGCAGCTTTCATTGTTTCTTTTCTCAGCAATCCTGCAATCATTATCCATATCTTTGCAAATGAGCCAAACTTTAAAGATTTTTTTCTCAATCTTTTCTTGAAATCATCTAATTTGCAGAAAAATGCAAAGTACATGGCAATAGTAATGTAATCCTGCAAAACGTCACAGTTTATTGAAGATTTTCTTCTGACAACGGATCTCTCTTCATACTCCAAGAATGATAGACCACCACTGTTTATAGACGATTCCATGACCGATGTAGCAACTTGTGATTGGCTGTTTGACCTGTCTTTTCTTTTTTTCACTTTCTCTGGATTGATATTAGCGGCTTCAATTCTTTTTGGTACTTCATTAATTTTCTGCCACAAATGATTAATTTTGACTTTCTTTTGAACCAATGGATATCTGTTCAAGTTCTCAAGGATAAGTTGAACGAGTATGGAAGAGAATGAGTCGATGTCTGCCTCGATTTTATTATTTTTTATCATGTACAAAATACTTTCACAGAATCCTGGGTTTGCACAAAAAAATTGGAAAACTTCGGGAAGATCAGCAATATCATTTTTCTCTCCCAAAATGTTTTTCTTCATATTTATGATTCCAGTATCATCAAAGCCATAAATTTTTAAAGACAGTGTGGGGTTCAAAAACTGTTTGATTGAATCACATGATGTAGAGCAGAATACTTGAGACTTGGGGAATACTTGTCGATTGGTGACTAGTAGGTTATAAAAGATTTGATTTGGTAGTTCTTCATTTTTATAAAGAAGATTACGAGGATTGAATTCAGGTGATAAGGTGAAATTATCAACAACAAATACAACTTGGTTAGAGTTATTCTTCATCCAATGAAAAACAAAATCTATTTCCTCTTCAGGCAGATCCGGCATGTACTTATGCAGTATTGCTTTCACATTAAGTTTTGTTTTGAGTGCTTTGACATCTTCGTAATCGAAATAAATTGCCAGTTTCGCATTGGGTACATGTTGCAAGAAATATCTGCAACATGCAGTTTTGCCTGTAAAATTCTCTCCAATAATCATTACTGTATCTCCTTCTTTAATTTGAGTTGCTTGTAATTCGAGGTCTTCTATGACATCACCGCTAGGAACTTTATTGAGCTTTGGTGTAACGAATGCACTTTTGTTCAGAAGGTTTTCAGCCATTTGTTTGAACTTTTGTTGCAGAAGAGAGACAACTGTAAAATAAATTCATGTACACATAAATGATTTGACTGCAATGGCTCATGCAGGTACAACACAAAACAAGTTTTTACTGTATTGTTCTAATAAAGCCAGTTCAACAGTAAAATTGCCCAGATATGAGCTCGCCGGTGTTCCGCATGATGATAAACATAAGGAATATGCTCGCCATCGCACGTATGTTTACCCTGCTTGGGTTCGCAGGTTTTGATACCATGCGGGGATAATTATGTGCGACAGGATTGATGGACTCCTCACCGCCAAAGGGTGTTTCACATGCCGCTGGTCGGTTATGGCTTCCTATACCATCAAGTCCATGCATATGAAAACAGATACCCGACAAACTATCCCATATCCGACATGGACTGCTCACCGGACGAGAGGTCATGGTTTGATATATGATCAAGCCGTCTTGTCGGTTTTCCTCTCCCTCTGGATAAATATATGAATCCTATCCTATCGGGAGTTCACCTACATATTACTATGAATAAGGTTGATAGCAATTACTTGATATTCAGATATAATGTTGCAGATGCCAACTATTTCAAGTATTCTACTGAGGAGTACATCATTTCATTAAGGAGCTGAAAATACTGTCTAAGCACATTAAATAGCAGCGACTCTGAGAGGTCAAACACACCTACTTATAAAAGATTGGGACAAATTGGTCAAACACATCTGATTTTCATGATGTCTGTGTTATGAATAAACATCTCATTTTTGACTTCAAATTGCAAGCTCTAAGAAGCTATGATTGGAAAAACTGTTATGTCTACTGTACATTTTTACAATTCAAACCCAATTTTAATTATTGTTCGGTTATCACATATTGTGTTTATCAAGTATGTTATTGGTTGTTATACTGCCAAAGCAATCGAAAAGTTATGTGAAACAACATGGCGATAACTCGGTGGTTTTGGGGAAACGACCGTCTGGATATAAGAAGTTTGGCAAATGTTACTAAAATAGTGAGAATAGTAAAACAGTAACATTGAATAAGATCAGTATCAATTTCTTTAAATATTTGAATATGGAGTCTAGTTTGTAAACGTAAACTTTACATTGTTCAAACAGCTTACCTTGTCTAAACTTCAGCACATTTGATAATCTACTTTCACCAGCAGTGTTGTAAGACTGCACTGTTACTTCTATATCGACCAGGTCTTGACTTTGCAATGTATACTCAGGTAATTCAGAGTTGAAACTTTTGTTGTTGACTTTGAAAATATATCCGTCTGCACCTTCACATGATTTGCATGATATCTTGAACTCTTGGGTTGAGAGTATTTGTTGTTGAAGATCAGTTGGAACAGGGGGAACTGGGACAAAGTGGTAAAAATGGGTTAAATAAGTTTTTATGATAATGTAGTGCTATTCTTATTTTTTAATCTTTTTTGCCTCATTTTTTTTCTTTGATATACAACAGAATTTCTCAAAACAAGGGTATATTTCAACTTTTCAATGAATATATACGATTGATTTTCATAACTTCTATTATATCTTGAAATTTCATTTTCATGTTAATAATTTGAAGACCTGAGTTCGGGAACCTCTTAGGAGGTCACAATTTTATCACTGTAGAAGCACTAACTACAACTACAGTAATTACCAAGTCTACTGTCATTTCACAAGACTATATTGTCCAATCACAACATGAAAAGCAATTTTCAGGGTACATAAGCGTAAAATAAAAACCCCAAATGGTACCTATCCACTTTATTTTTAGGAAACTATATGCTATAAAAATTTTGTAATGCTATAAAATATCAAATGATAAGAATCGAATTATTGGAGCAATGTGAACAACAATTTTCAATAATAAACACTAATTTCCAACAATAAAATACACTAAAAAACATTTTTATCGTTAATACTTCTGATTATTACCTGTGTCAAACTGTACAGTAGAAGACCAGTCACCTTCACCACTATCATTAATTGCAGTGACGTAGACTTCATATTTTTTCCCAGGTTCCAAGTTTCCCAAAATAAATTCGTCTTGATGAAGAGTTTCTTGTTGCCACCCTCTATGTTCTATTCTCCAATGAAATACATATTCTAAAACATTGTCTATTTTGTTCCACATGAATTTTTGTTCTTCATGGCTGATGCTCATGGTTTCAACAACCAGCGATGGCGCAACTAGAGAATATAAATAAGATTATAGGATAGGAGTGTCATATTTATACCAGGGGAGTGAAGGGCTGATAGAACAGTCAAATCATATGGTGTACCAAAGACCCTTGTTTGATTAAGTCTTTTAGGATTAGGATTTACATATTTCTCCCGGGGGAGAGGAAAGTCGATAAGACGGCCTATTCATATGGCGAACCACGGCCTCTCGTCCGGTTACCATTACAAGTCGGGTATGGGATTTGTTATATTGTTTGTTTTCGGAAGCATGGACTTGGCGGTGGAGGAAGCCGTAACCGACCAGCGGTTACGTGAACCACCCAACGACAGCGAGGAGTCCAGCAATCCTCTCGCACATAACCATCACTGCATGGGATTCGAACCTGCGAACCCACGCAGAGTAATTAGAGGTGCGGTGGGGAGCGTATTTCTAACGCTTAGCCCGTTGAGCCACACCGCCGAGCCAACACCAACACCGCCTTACCATGTATGGGATTAGTGAGCCAGTTATTTTATTCAGACGCGACTCATGTTATTAAAGTTGCGCTCGCTCTTAAGTTCCCAAAATATTTGGGTGTTAGTTAAAATATGTTCACCATCACGAAAATCCAACACGTCTCTCGTGACTCCCATCGCACAAATAATGTTAAAAGCTTATCTATTTTCTATGCCAATCTTTGTACATTTGTTTTTCGTGAAGACTATCAATTGATTGCCTGACTGTGGATGAAGAGTTTGTAATACTAAATTATATATTTATATTTAAACTTGTGAAATATCTTACCTGTCGAAATCGGATCGGACAATATTTCTTCACTATTAAGTTTTTCATCTGTTTCATGCACTGAAGTCACTCCTACTTGATATTTTGTGCCTCCATGTAGTTCACTCATTTTAATGATATTTCCAGATTTTATAATTTCATTGAACGTGCCTTCATTTAGGTTGATAAATCTGAGTTTGTATTTCGAAGTCGGTGATACTACTGATCCTTCAAGTCTTACAATAAGTTCAGTGGTTGGATTTCTTGTGCTGTTTTCCACCCGTACACTTTGTACTGGGTGAAGTGCTGCAAAATAAAGGCTGTAATAAGAAATTAAAACTTTCTCCCACTATCCAGAAACTAATATTTTCTATTAGAGACAAACTTGACAGATCAACATATGGAACATTTTTTTTAATTCCATTGTTGTTGATGCAATCATATTGACCCGATTTATTGTATTGGTATTGCCATGTTTGCATTACAACATTGAAATTTACAGTCGGTAGTTAGCCTGTCCATTTTTATGCAAATTTGCTGCTAACCCATTATAGAATGATTGACAATGGATGTGTTATAATTCAAGTCACTGCCAGGGAAACAACTATGAGGAAGCCAATTTCCAATAATGAAAAATGGCTACCGGGGAAACTTATTGGTGATGAACAAATACCTTTGTAGTGTTACATTGAGATCAGAAGCCCATTCTAAGTTGATGTCTGCAGCTAGTTTTGGGCCAGAAATATATGCAAAATATAATTTCATTTTGAGCTGGAGAAGACAACAAAATAAAAATTTGAAGAATCAAACAGTTACAATCAACCATTTTAATAGAAGCGATAAAATCATTTAATATGATGGCTGATGGACAAAATTTTAGTGGAGGCTCAAATTGCTAGGTCATCGACCATTGATAGCTTTCGACAAAAAACTATATTGCTTATCTTGTAGTAAGTACTCAGGAATTTAAACTGACATATTTCCGTAAAAATGGAATCAAACATGTTTGATTTGATTTTACGTAAATCTAATAGGATGGTATTTACTTCGAACTAAACAATTTTCTGAAAGCAGTCTAAAAAAGATACTCTGGAACAGTGATCACCAAAGTGTGGGTCGCGACCCCACGCGGGGTCGCTATAAATATTTCTGGGGTCGCCGAGTGCCCATCGTTGTCTTTCCTTTTATTATTTTTATTATGTGTGTGACTTCTCGGCTTAACGCTAGATATTTCAAACAAAAAAAATGAAGCACGCAGACAGGTAATATCAAAAGCAATTACGATCAATCAATTATGACATCATAATCACAAATTTAGTCCGTGTAAAAAACAGGCTACCGTCATATTGATAATTACAATTTATTAAATGGCTGATAAACATAAAAGAAAAATATCGTATGATCAATGTTTTTGAAAGCTTTACTTTTAGTGCTATGAGTCTGCTAAAATCAAAGCACCGAAATCGATTAAACGTAGAACACGATTTGCGTTTGAGCTTAAGCAACATTAAGCCAAGAATGCAAGATCTCGTTGGAAGGAAGCAGTCGCATTCTTCACACTGATTAAGTATGGTTGTTGTTGGGTTCGTTTAATGAATTTCCTAATTTGATAAATATTTTTTTCGTGTCTGTTGGTGAACATATATATATATATATATATAACTTGGGGTCGCGAGTGCTTATCATACGTAATAATATTGTAGATGGGGTCGTGTCTCAAAAAGTTTGAAGACCACTGCTCTGGAAGATATGCTATTTGGTTAAGCAATTGATAATTCAAAGTCCGTGACTTCTATGGCATGTTATTGTTATTTCAATCCCAGTATGATTTGAGAAATATTCTAAAGTTAAATTGGTCATATCTCCGTTCCTGCAAATTCCAGTAGAATGACGAGTTCAAGTGGGAATGAGGCCTTGTTCAAATTAAAATATGTCATAACTTATAAAAAAGGGGTGGTGATCAGGTTGTGATTATTCAGTTTAGAATTTTGTAGGTGATTTGTATTTTGTTTCATCTTATTGTAATTTTAGGGCATGTGTCAAGCATTGCTTTATGTAGGAAAAATCCAAAATTTATGCCTCATTTTTCATAACATACTTTTCAAAGATACACAAGTCCCAGTAGTGAGATTCAAATTTTTGTCAGCCGGTCCCATCACAAAAGTCATATTTTTCAGCCGGTTCTGTTACCATAAGTCATTGACAGTAACCCGTAATGCTAACCGTTTCGCTGATCTCATAAAATTCTGTGAGACGGTCCTATAGAATCTGAGACGGTTCTAAAGAACCGGTGCTAACTGGCTGAATCCCACCACTGCATGTAACCACTTACATGCTCCACAACATTGTCAAAAATATTTACTGACCTGTTTCAAATGAAATCTTTTCTGATTCTTTGCCAGACCCACCAGGATTCAATGCTTTCACTGATACAGTATATTGACAATTGAGTTCCAAATCTTCGAAATGTATATTATTAGCATCTGTGGACTGTGTGACTGGTGCACTTCCTTTTTTCTTCAGTTGTACATTGTATGAAGTTGCTCCTAGGATCTCCTCCCATTCAATAAATTGTGAATTTGTTGAGTCTTTGTGAACTTGAATATTGGATATTTTGCGAGGGCCTAAATACAATACATAAATGTAAAAAATTATATGCACATCTAATTGAGGCTATCACATACATTTTGGCATTTGTATTAGATAATTTTATTTTTGGAAGGATAAATTTATTATTTCGAAATCAGGTAATCATCAAGCATTTCCAATACTCAATTGGTCTAAGATCCTTTAAGCTTATCTATATCACTAACTCAACTCATTCTAAACCTGAACCAGCTATGTAATTTAAACCTAGCCTTAGCAATAAATAAATATTACACTAATTAATTTTAAATTATGTGAAAGGCAAAAATTGAACACAAGCAAGATCCATATATCTTCAGCAATGCCTAAACTGTGAATGATGGTTTTTATGGTATGCATTTACATAAGTGAGAATAAATAACTATACTATCATGGCATTTATGAAAATTATAACCTTTATTTCATTATTAAGTTTAAATATAATAAGAATACATGAAAATGCCAAGTTAAGTTTACATTCTGTTTTAGATATAGTTTAATATTTTTTTAAAATGAGTATTATTAGTTCATGAGAAGTCAACAACTATGAGTCCAGATATTACTTTTAATACTCATTTGCAAAGAGATATTTGATCCAAAATAGAATGTTTGATTTTTTCCTTTATTAATTCAATTCCTATACTATACAAAAACTATACTATTTTTCTCTGGATATTCATTAAAAATCTAACCTGTACATGGAACAGATAGACTTACGTGTCCATATCTTTGTAGAAAGAACTTTTTCACTGTTTAGTTTTTCATCTTCTTCATACACAGACCATGCCTGAACAAGATATTGAACACTAGGTGTAAGGTCTCTTATTGTGGTCATAAACAAATCTGTGTCAATTCTCTGAATTTCGCTTCTATGTTGCATCGAAACTGCAATTGCTCTTGCTTGATAGAATGACGGCTTGTTTTGGGGTTCAATTATTGTGCAGTTGATAGAAGTGCTAGGGTTGTTCAGATTGTTGGAAACTTCCAAATCTACAGGAGGCATCATTCCTAAAGAAAAAACATTTGTGTTTAACTAAATTGATTTTGTAGAATTTTTTTTCTTTCTCAAGTTCTGATGCATACACGAAATACAATTATGATAATGGTTAAAATAGATATTTGTCTCAAAACTGTCATTCCATTGTTTGTGATTACAATCTTAATTCTTTGAAGTCACATGCTGCCAAATGTGCTTTCTATATTGTGGATCACTTCACAAACTCACAAATACAATCAGTAAGGTTGTTGCATTTTGCTTTATTTTGAGTTGATTTTTAGCATATAGGTATGTTTTGGATTATCGTATGTGCTTGGGATTATTTCTCAAACTTACAGATTCAACTTGTTGCTGCGATCGAATACATTTTAAAGTTCACTTTTCAGCATGTATGTATGTATTTATCACAAACCACATTTAAAAAAGCATTGTGCTCCAAAACCAATTTTTTCTATTTGAACATCATAAATATTTTTCACTACAAAAATTTAATTCTCTAGTGCAGGTTGACACTTGTTTAATTTGTAAATTGAAATAAACAGATTAAAAACAGATCGTTAAAAGCAAAAATATCTGACCTGTTCTGAATTCGACAGGTTCCGACTCTTGTCCTTCACCTGCCCCATTGATTGCTGTGACATGGGCGATGTACAGCATTCCAAGTTGCAAGTTTCTTATAGTTTTATGACTTGCTGTTGAGTCAATTACAGTGAAATTTCCATCAGTTGGTTTGTAGCTCAACTTGTATCCTCTTGCAGATGGTATGGGATTCCATTTTAATGTGTATGTGTTCGAACTAATGTAAGTGGCTTCCATTCCACCAACTTTGGGGCAGTCTATCAGAAAATGTTTTTGAGTTAGTTGGAGTACTAAGATATTGTATATTACACTACATGTCCTTTATCCTCTTCTATTTCAGAGGTGTATGTGGGCATTTTTACATGAATGCATGAACGAGATAGTATTGAAGCGATAAATGAATAGAACACAATCTCTTTCCACAAAATAGAAGGTATATTTCAAAACTTATGTTAGATCATAGTCAGACAGAACTCATTCAGATAAAAACAAGACATAACTGTAAAGATAAAGATCATAATAATTGTGTCCAAAAACTAATGTGATTTCTATTCAACTTCCCAAAAAAAATTTTGAGGATTAGAAAATTTGATAAAATGAGCTAAAAATTTGATATACCAACTGAGACAAACCCAATTTATGATCAAGCAGCCAGCTTTTGTTGTAAACTTACCATGGACTAAATAGAAATATAGTAACTTACAAGTCCATATTGTTTCAGATTGGGCGAGTGTACTATTCCTGTTTTGTTTATTGGAGATACATCTGACAGAAGCTCTGTATTCAGAACTTGGTTTGAGATCGTAGAACTCATAAGAACATTTTTTTGTTGTTTTTCTTGGAATGACATGATTTGTTGCAACTTCTGTTAAGTCAACCTCATATTCCACAGCATCATCGCAGCCTTTCCAGAAAACTAGGATTCCAGATTCTCGATAATGAGGAATGTTGCTGGTTTTCAAATCTTCTGGTGGCGAAAGAGCTAAGAAAGTGAATATCAAATTAAGTCAATAAACCAAATACCTCATCATTAGTTGATGAATCATGCTCAACATTTGGCACATCATTCTAATAATCATAATGTGCAAGAAGATTAGAGGACTCCTCACCGCCAAAGTGCAGTTCAACTATTCGCTGGATAGTTACAACTTACTCCACCAAAAGGTGCATATAATTTTTAAACAAATAACTAAGAATGGCTGGACAAGAATCCATGGTTTTGAACAACCATTCCATCCCCACCCCCGAAGTTTAATATAATAATTTTATTCTATTCAATGTTTAAGGATATGGTGGATTCATTAGTTCCAAAAATACCATTAAATCTAAAGTTACTGATTAAAAATTTGAAAAATGAAAGAAAATTGAAACCAAACAAAACCAAATTACATTATCAGGAAAAGTAACCGTTTTTTCATACCTGTCATAAAGTTAACTGGCTTAGATATTTTTCCAGAACCTGCTACATTGACTGCCATGACTGTGACAGAAAACCTTTTGTTCAAGGTAAGATTTGTCAGAGTAATTTCTGGCACATTTCTCTTGTGTTCGACAGAAATTCCATCTTTTTCTACAAAAATACAATACGACTCTGATCCTTCCACATCATCCCAGTATACTCTTTCCGAATTCCCGGTAACAGCTTGACTCTTCAAGTTGGTGACAGAACCGGGTCCTGTTGTGAAATTAAATGTATCTCTTATGTCACAATTTAAAATTTTATTTTATTCACAACATAGAATTTCAGGTAACAGATATTTTTAATAACACTAGTTTTGAACCAGTTTATATATTCTATCCATACCAGACTGGCAACCAAGAACCAACCAAGTCCATGCTTCCGAAAACAAACAATACAGTAAAAAACTAATCCCATACCCGACTTGGAATGGTAACCGGACGAGAGGCCGTGGTTCGCCATATGGATAAGCCGTCTTATCGGCTTTCCTCTCCCCCGGGATAAATATGTAAATCCTATCCTATCCTATCCAACCAAGAAAGTCATCATATAAACGTTTGTGGTGCTTCTGTACCAAAGCGTTTTCTCTTAGGATACTTTACCCTACTTAATCCCCACATTGGTACGAATACTTCTGGAGCGCTACGTTTGTTTCCCCTCCTGTGAACAAGACAGCTTATACAAGTATCATGACATAGATTAGTAACCAAATGAGAGGTATGGTATGCAATATATTCAAGCTGCCTTATCGTCTTTCATCTTTTCGGAACAAATATGAAAATCCTACTAGACTCTCTTATCCTACTGCACTGGACTATGGTTCAAGGCCCATAACAATCTTTTTGCAGCGTATATCCAATCCAAAGTGCTGGTTAAACAAATTTTTTGTAAGATGGTCGGTTGATATAGCAGATTTGATATACAGTCCAATTGGAAGAGCATATACAAGAGATTCTGGCAAGATTAGAGAATTCTTTTTTATGTAAAATTCGTTTCCACAAGATGCGAACTGTATCTTGGTTATAAGTCCTGATGAAAGTGAAATAAAAGTGACAAATAACTTACGTATCCAAATAGGTTCAGCATAAACTTTCTTGCTTTCAACTCCATTTGTTGAGACAGCTTGAACAGAAACTGTGTAATAATGGCCTTCCTTAAGATTTGAGAATAGTGTTTGATAAGATTCCTCTTCTTTTGTTTGCGAATCACCAGAATCTGATGTTGCAGTGATCACATATTTATTAATTTCTTGATCTGAACCGGTGTATTTGACTTCCAAAGAGACATCACTCCCGGTGTAAATAGCATTTCTGCAAATATCTCTGGGAGGTGATAAATCTGGATTGACAATACAAATTTGAGTTTGATATAGTTGAGTATATAGAGAGGGGTTTATCAAAAGTGAAAATCTGTAGGCCTGCTTGTTTAGAATAAGCCGTACCTGATAAGTTTATTATTTCAGACGCACAAATAGAGGAAGCTGTAACTGGATATGTATGGAGTTGGAACTTACGGTTGATGTCAGGAATTGCAAATCTTTTTAAACCGATAGGTCAAAATGGGCGCACCGGTAGTATGTGCACCAAGATGGCGCACAAATTGAACCCTAACCTGGTAAACATACTATGTTCAGGTTGTGCGCCATCTTGGTGCACATACTCCAGGAGCACCCAAAAATGATACTGTTAAGGCTATTAAATTTTGTTTCTTAAAAGCATTGTGTGTGGGACAAGAATAAAAAAGCATTGGGCATCTAGTTCTTGTGTGCTATCTAAAATATTGTTTGGCAACTTTGGTTCATGAACCGCCAAAAGTGAACCATTGTTACAAGACAAGTTGCAAGAAACAAACAAATCCATCGAATGTCTATGCCATAAGCACTGTAACAGCATTGTTGCCAGTTGTTACGGTACACTATAGTCGAGGTTCGATCATTGTCAGATATAATTAATGTCAGTTTTAAAATTGATTTTTATTCCTGAAAAGTTAGTACGTTTTTTGTATTATTATGTGACTTGCTGGATAACTAAAAAGACAAAGATTGGTCACCTTGTGACATATGTTGCACCATTACTAACTTATGTGAAGAATGAGTAGCCAAAACAGGTGGAAACTAATAGCCAAACAGTAGAACAGTCAGTTAAATTAATTAATTTTAATGTATGTTTCAGTAATTTGATTTGAATATATTTTAGAAACTTACTGATCCTACCAAACTCGGGCCTGCAAACTTACCAGTGGTGAAAATCTTTGCTTCTGAAAATTTGCCTTCCCCTGCTGAATTTACTGCGGCGACACAAACTTTGTAAGCTTGGCCACTGTTGAGATTCGGCAGTGTGAGCTCTGTGTCTAATGTTGGAATTGTTTCATAATTGCCATCACATCTTTTCTTCTTCAATAAGTATGAATTGGCTCCAAATACTGGCTTCCAAATAATGATTTGTGATGTAGGTGAAGTTTTGTCAATTTCAAGACCTTCCACTCTTCCTGGATCTGGATAGGAAAATTATGTATAAGTTGAAATAACTGAATTATCTGATCTGAAAACTTGAATTAATAGTCTGTAATGGTCTGTAATAGTGAGTAATGGTCTGAGACTTGAAAAATATGTTTCATGTCACTTTCAAGCACAGCGCTGCACAGTTTATAGGTACGGTAATCAAGGTCGGTAGAAATGAAAATTTAAACTTTCATGTCAAGATAAGCTATACAATATTTATAAGTATTAGGCATATTAAAACTTGAAAGTTTTGTAAATGGTTTACACCTTTGACTGGAATAAGTTGTTGCCATTTACATGAGGATTAGTATTATATAGGATTATGACTACTGGAACTATTGAGATATCAATAGGTATTTTTAGGAATTTCTCTAAACACTTTTAGTAATTCCAGATGAATGTATACAATTTTCACATTTATTCCAGGGGTAAGGAAAGCTGATAAGATGGTCAAATCATGTGATGAATCCCGATCTCATGCCCACCAATTCGAGAAAACGCCAGCGTTTAGCACAATGTGCAAGCCTTTGGTGGGCCCACTAGTGATGTTATACAAATGTGATGCGCCCCAATGCCTAATACAATGGCATATGCTCGTTTTTAGCATACATTGAAAGTCACGCATATATATCTTACATGACTGTATCGGATCCTCAAGTTTACATAGTTCACTTTTATCTCCTTCCTTGGAGGCAACAACCCATATATCATAGGTATCACCAGGAGTGAGATTTTCAATTTTTGCGAATCCTAGGTCAGCCTTGACTTTTTCTATTTCTCCTGTTGTTAAGCTTCTGTAGAAAACCTCATGTTCAATTCCTGGTAATTGTTGATAATTAAATTTCACTATGAATGAAGTATCTGGTGATTTGCGTCCAGGCTGTACAAAAAGGTCAGTTGGCTTCTTGAGACCTGCAAATATGAAACAGAAAATAAATAATAGGTATTGTCTAGAAGTAACCTGTTATACTTTCATACATGACAATACTGTTGAGGATTTCACAATATTTCATTGTATCATCATGAAAAATGCTTATTGACAAATTTTATACAGCAGTAAAGATGGAATTCAGACTTAGTAATACATATCATTCATATCTGCCACGCCCTGAGGTAGACAGAAGGAAAGCTTTGTTGCCACCTCGCTAATAATGTGGGTTTGCCAGAGCATGATAAGCAATTAGAGCACCAATTTTAGAGTACTTCACGTGACCTCTAATTAGAAAAACTTCTTTTATTATTGTTCAGGTCCATGCATATGCATTCGTAACTTGTCTGACCTTTTCTGGTAACTGTGATAACCCATTTGATTACCCACCTGACTGAAAAGTCAAAACTTCCGAATATCGTCCACATTTCTCAGTATCATCCTCTGTAATGCATGCTGCTACTTGTATGTTATATCTACCACCAGGACGTAGATCATTGATTGTAAACATTGGAACTGGGCATTGTTTTTCAGAAGGTTCCTCGCCATCTACCCACCGTCTCACATAGTATTTCTCACAGCCCTGATCATCCCATACTACTGTTGCTTTTGTATCTTGTGGTGAATATCCTCTGAGTTCTGGCTTTCCTATTCTGTCAGGATCTGAAACATGATTTTACAGTAATTAGAAGTTTCTATATTTCTAAAGATTGGGTTTGGCAGTAAATATTGAACTATTACTAGGAATAATGATGCAATGCTTTTTATGACAAACTGAATGAGCTTTCTTTTTTTTTTTTTTTGTAGACAAATGTCTGTTTGCAATTGTGGTGTTAAGAACTTGACAAAACCTAATATATGCTCTGTAAAATAAATAAACTGGAATCCAAATTAGGGCAAATAATGTACCAAATTTGGTCAAATATTGTACAAAGTAAGGAACAAAAGCTAGTGTTCTACTTCCATGTGCATGTGGTGCTATAGGTTATAAAAGTGGAGCTCCATAGGTGTGTGTACCAATATGGAGGCAACTAATTTTGTTCGACTACTTTACATCAACTTGTGTTAAGGTACTGAAACCTATGGGCATGGGGTATATCCACTCCTTGGCTTACACAGACAGTCCCTGAAGTCGTAACATAACTAAAATATGAAAAATCAGAATAAATTATTCCCTAACCTTAACTTGGCACACGCTTTACAGTAGTACCATAAAAGTTGTGTTATTGTTAAAGGATGTTGAAACACTTCTATGTTTATATACGTAGGCATTATATATTTGAGGGGGGGAATTACATATATCCTTACAGCATGATGATTAATCGATTTTGCAATCCAGAATTCAGAATTCTATAAATTTTCATTTAATTTCTAAATATGACAATATAGTCTTTGTTTTGGTAGGTTGGTTGAGGCTTAAGCATAAATATTGCATCAATATCTATAATTAGATTAGTATAGCAATTAAACAGCAGACATTCGAACAATTTTAAATCAACACTGAAAAATACACATATTGTCACTTTACTCACATGTAGCAATGGGTGTTTGTTCATCCATTTTTCATGCGATTCCCTTTTCTACAAATTCCCAAAACTGAAACAGAGACATATTTTCATTTCAAGCTCTACAAAAGTGATATGCAGTCTAACCTTGATGTTTTATTGCAAAAAAATGTCATATCTCTTTCATTCGGTACCAGCCATACTGACACAAAATTTTTAATGTTGTAATCTTAAGCTGGTAGTTCATCATATCTGTTTCTAATTTGAGACCAGTGTGGATCAGCCATGGAAATGCAGGTTTTTGCATAGCTCATAGTGCAAGGATGTAAATATGGAATCTTTAATTTGGCAAATTATATATTCAAAATATATATTTTAAATTGATATATGATTTGGAACTTTATTTAACAGAATAAGGTCAAATTTATTTTACCATATTACAAAAGATTGCGCACAGTCCTGCTAGATAGGATATAAGGGCGAAAAAGTTATGCACATCATTCAAAATTTTAACAAAAACGGCGAATAAACAGTCAAGTGTTTATGAAGGCAATGATCTTAATGGAACACACTTTCCATCGCAATACTGATTACCCTGTGGATAGATGTTAAGAAATTTATCAATATTCATTAAAAATCAATAAAATGAAAAAAATGTACCTTTTATAGCAAAAACCCTTTGTCTTTTAAAATCACTTACAAATGCTCGCAATCAGAATATGTTGACACCGTTGTATACTTGTAGGTATTATTTAGCCAATAAAAATAGCCTAGTATTAAATACTTTAACATTAGACATCTAAAAGAAGAAGAAACACAAGCTAACATTGAATGACTAACAAATTAGTTTTGTACATTACTCAAAGACATACATCATAGAATAAGCAAAAATACATACTGATTAGCGATTGTCACAAAAAATTTTGTGCAACTTTTTATGCTTGTTTTGTAAACATTTGAAATAGTGTATTATAAATTCAGTATTGCTTATAATTTACTTTATTTGATTTTCACAGGGATTAACATTGCACAATTCCACACAAACTATTATCACAATGTCTAAATATAGGAGCATTTTATGCAAGGAATATGCAAATAAAATTTCTCAGTTGCCTCATCAAATATAATGTTAATACAACTTAAATTGATATATCTACCTAGAATAAACAATATACTCGTATTCAAATATAAAAGTGCACTTGAAACTAAGTAATTTCCATGTAATGTTCACTTATTGTTTGGGCAACTATTATTGTAGACTATTCAAATAATAATATCTTTCATAGGTTGATTTTTTGATTGGCATATTTTCACATTAACTATAAGATACAAGAATAGTTGTAAAATGGCCTCCTAAAATAGTGGCTTTATTTTGAACTCATACGGAACCTTAACAAAAAGTACATGAAGTTATTTGGGCTTTGCTGTGATATACGGATTCCCAGGATTGTAAAAAACCAGAAAAATAATTTACAAACAATCACATACGTATATTACACAAATCCACGATTTTCACAAGTCATCTTCATTTCTAAAAATTATTTCAGTCTCATCAAAATTGAATTTTCCTTTTTCAACATCTTCCAATATTTATTTTTGACCAAGTTATATTTATTTTTGACCAAGTTATATTTATTTTTGACCAAGTATACCTATTTTTAGTTTTTAAATGGTTGAAAAGTTTTTGGTGAGGCATAGATAATCCAATTTATTGTACTATTTTATAGGTGCGACCAGGGGTCACCATCTGATTTATCTCAACAACTTTTCAAACACGGTGAACAATTGAATTTATCTTACAGGACATAGTTACTCGAGATCCACATAATGATTTTTTTATCAAGGAATTAATAAATACAATTAAAAGACAGATTATCACAATGGTGGTGCATACATGCATAATAAAACTATTTATGAGAAGGGAAGTTATCAATTCATTTTTTGTTATTGACGAAGTGAGCTTTTTGACTTTCGAGAGTTTCATAAATAGCAACTACATAAATGTAGTAAGATTGCCCTGGTTGAAGCTCACTCAGCACTGCAGTGTAGATTTCGGTCTCTATTGTTGCTGCTTCTTTTCCTTTTATATCATTTGCCACAATCCGATATTTCTTTTTAAGCACCGGGTCGGGATCGTCATACTTCACAATAAAACTCTTTGATTTAGATAGAGGGTTTGGTGTGACCATGATGTTGATAGGAGCAGATGGAACTGAAATAAAATGCTTTGAGTATTATCATGGCTCACCTAAACTGCATATAGCTATTTCAGATATAAATCAGGGATCAAAGTATTCTCCTTTAAAAGTAATCGCTAAGTGGGCTGTTGGAGATAAAAAAAACCTAAGCATATTTTAAAATAATTTGGGGGCTCCCGAAGTATGCGAACCAAGATGGCGGACATCGGAATGTAATATGTGTACTAGGTTAGGGTTAGGCCATAATTTTAGCTATAAATAATACGGGAGGCTCTTGGCTAGTCTTCGAACTGATAATAGGACTAAAATAAGGAACATTGGAAAAAAATTATCGCTTAACCCTAACCTGTTACCCATGTTACGTTCCGATGTCCGCCATCTTGGTTCGCATACTTCGGGAGCACCATAATTTGTTTCTGTCTAGATTTCGCTTGATTCTTTCACTTCGTTATGCAAACAAACAACATTTTGAAATATATTAATCTTATTATATCATAGATATTAAACTTGGGTCGTGGTCATAAGAAATATAACATAAAAAAATAAATTTTATGTTATAGTTGGTGAAGCGGAATATGACACTGTGCAGTAAGGACAATCAGTAAATTATATTGGCTTTGATAATCCTGATTCCAAGCTGTAATCAATCTCATCAAAGTTTTTTTTAATGAAAATTGGGTGCTCCCGAAGTATGTGCACCAAGGATCAGAAATGGATATTTTTGATCTGTTGTTATGAACTGTGGTCCATCTCCAATTAACTTTTAATTACTTTAATGCGACCTTTAATGTGACACTGTCTTGTTGCTGCATCGCGCTTGATAGCTTTACGACGCCAAGGAACTTTTTCTAAATGGGCATCACTAATCCCAGTTCTTTGCTTGTTCTTTGTAATGTTCATTTTCGAAAATAATTGTTCGCACAAATTTGTTAGTTTTTGGTTGTTTTTCGAAAATTTGAATATAAATCAAAGAAGTGAATGATTACTTTGTCTTTCTATGAGTTTCAGTTTAAATACAGTAATCAAAAATTAGTGTAGAATAATATGTGATAGACTAGGCTAATATTCTTTATCGGTACTTTTAAAAAACAGATTGTTGAATGGTATGAATTAGAATGATAGTTTACAAATACCCCATTTTACAAGCAACAACTCGCGAAACCACTCTTAAAATAAGTACCAAAAACTTTAAAATGGTAAAGTATAGGAATCATTTTCCGCGGGCAAAGGTCGGGGATAGGTCCATTCAATGAATCATCCCGGGCCAGATTATTTTACTCCGGCCGTATTTTGCCGACCGATACGCAAACTACCGTACCTTACTGCGAAGACGAGTCCAGCAATCCTTTTGCGTGTGATAATCGCCCACGTGATTCAAGTCTGCGAATGCACACAGAGTACAGAATTAAGAGCACGATGCGCCGAAGAAAACAGGTTTCGCGAAATCGCCCCCCTATCTCCCCTTTCGACGTTTTCGCCCCCCTCTGTATCGTTTTCGCCCACCGGGGGGCGATGTCGCCCACTTTGGGAATCACTGGTCTAGGCATTGGTTGGTCGGTTGAGGCCTAGGCATAAATATTGCATAAATATCTATAATTAGATTAGTATAGCAATAAAACAGCAGTCACTAATACAATTTTAATTCAACACTGAAAAATAAACCTATTATCACTTTTACTCACACGTAGCAATGGGTGTTTGTTCATTCATTTTTCATGCGATTCCGCTTCTACAAATTCCCAAAACTGTATCAAAGAGACATTGTATTTTCAAGCAATACAATAGTGTTATGCAGTCGAACCTTGATGTCTTTACTGTGAAGAAAATGTCATACCTCTTTGATTCGGAGCAGCCATACTGGAACAAGAATATTATTGTGTAATCTCAAGCTGGTAGTTCATCATATCTGTTTTTCGTTGAGACCAGTTTGGATCAGCCATCAAGTTTTCACATAGCTTATAGTAAAAGAATGTAAAAATGGTTTGTTACCAAACTATGGAATCCTTAATTTGGCAAATTGTATATTTAAAATATATATTTTAAGTTGATTTAAGCTTGATATATTTGTTTCTAACAGAATAATGTCAAATTTATTTTACCATATCACAAAAGGTTGCACGCAGCTATGCTCAAGATGACATAAGGTCGAAAAAGTTATGTACATCATTAAAATTTTGAAAACTAAGAGCTGTTCATCCTAGATTCCGTTATTTTTTTGCTAATTTCAGCACAAATGACAAATAAAGTGTTTATGGAGGCAATAATGAATTCAGTTTCATTCGAATATGGAATCAATATGTTCTAAAATCCAAGATGGGAAAAAGCTAATTCAGGATGGGGCGGCTATTGGTACATCTTACTTATCTCAATGGAATACACTTGATTACCCTGTGGGTTGGTATTGAGCAATTCATCAATATTTATAAAAAAAAAATAGGCAAATGGGAAATTGTAAAAACTGTACCTTTTCTGACAAAAACCCTTTGTCTTTCAAAATCACATACAAATGCTCGCAATTAGAATATGTTAGCAAGTAAAAATAGCCTAGTATTAAATACTTTATCATTAGACATCTAAAAGCAGAAGAAAGACTAATTAGCATCAAATGACAAACAAAGTAATTTTGTACATTACTTGCATCGTAAAGTCTGGAAAATGAAAAAAAAATACATACTGATAATCAATTGTCACAAACCATTTTTATGCGAATCGATATTTCAAAACCAACTTTTTATGCTTATGTTTTGTAAACATTTGAACTAGTGTACTTTAAATTCAGTATTGCTTATAATTTATTTCAATTGATTTTCACAGAGATTGGATAAGTAAAAAATATTTAATAGCTAATTACATTGCACAATTCAGTTGCTATATTAAACATATGTTAATACTACTTCGATAGATATATCCACCTATATTTAACTATATACTTCGAACATAAAAACGCAATTGAAACTAAGTAATTTCCATTTAATTTTTACTTATTATTTAGCCAACTATTATTGTAGACAATTCAAATAATAATAATACTTTTTATAGGTTGATTTTTGGATCGGCATATTTACATATTAACCATAGGGTACAAGAATAGCTGTAAAATGGTCTTCTAAAATAGTGGTTTTATTTAGAACTCACAAAGAACATCGACGAAAAGTATGATAAAAAAAAATACAATTGATCCATGTGGTTTTTGCTGTGATAAACAAACTCCCAAGAGTGCAACAAAAGGGAAAATAATTCACAAAGATCACATGTATGTATAACACAAATCCACAATTTTCACAAGTTATTTGCATTTCAAAAAGGCTGTTTTTATTTATCATTATTTCAGTCTTATCCAATTGCATTTTTCATTTTTCAGCATCCTCGCATATTCATTTTTGATTATAGTTATACCTATAATTAGTGATATAATTTTGAAATTGTTGTAAAGTATTTAGCGAGGCATAGATAATTTATTTTATTGAATAGATGATACCGGGGGTCATCATCTTAGTTTTCACAACAAATTTTCAAACATGTGACCAATTGAATTTTTTCTCTAGGACATGATTTTTCCAAATTCACAAAATGATTTTATTATGAAGGAATTATTAATTACACGGATTCTCGTAATGGTGGTGCATACATGCATAATAAAACTGTTTATGTGAAGGGAAGTTACCAATTCATTTTTTGTTATTAACAAAGTGTGCTTTTGGACTTTCGAGATTTCTAAAAATAGCAACTACATAAATGTAGTAAGATTGTCCTGGTTGAAGCTCACTCAGTACTGCAGTGTGAGTTTCAGACATGACACTTGCTGCTTTTTCCCCTCCATGTCATTCGCCACAATCCGATATGTCTTTTTAAGCACAGGGTCTGGGTCGTCGTACGTCACGATGAAACTTTTTGATTTTGCTCGAGGATTTGGTTTGACAACGATGTTGGTAGGAGCAGCGGGAACTGAAATAAAATGTATAAATCATTCTTGGGGTCCGGGACAGAAATTTCAAGCAAAGTTGAATATAGGATAGAACAGAAATTTAAGTTCATGTGCTCTGTTTATCTGCATCTTTCTATTCATAGTAACACTAGTTACTATGAATACTTTTCTTTCCACATTTTTTACGGGCTATATTTGAATGTATGGAAATGAGGAAAAATTTTGTTAAATGAATAAGTACATTGTTTTTTCTGTTTAATATACTTTTTGGAAGCAAAATTGGATCAACACCAATTGAAAAAAGAACATCTCAAGCTGAATTTGGTTGAAGGCCCTGCTAACAAAGCCGAATTGATTGATGCATATTAATTGGTTGTTAGATACTGGTTCCGACCCCATGAGGGAATGTTTAAAACAACATTGCACAATTCAGTATATTTCCCGAGAGGCCAGAGTTGAAAAATTAAACCTAACATTGATATCCCGTATCAAACCCTATGTTTTTCTTATTTTCTCATGTTTTTTTTCTTTTCAATCAACAATTCCCAAACTATGAAGGATGGAATTATTTAGCAGATTAGATACTAATTTTCTGATTACGGTAGTTATGATGCCCTTGTTTTCAATATTGCATTACTGCACATATCCCAAACATTTAAAAAATTATAAACAAAATTTAACCTGTTGTTAGCTTTGCTTCTTCGCTTTTTTCACCTTGTCCTGCATCATTAATTGCCGCAACTTTAAACTTGAATATTGTTGAGGGATTCGGATTGTTGATGAAAAACTCATTCTCAGAAGTTTCGCTACTGTCTCTTTTTCCATTTTCTTCCCAGAAGATTTTATATGACTTCGGCCTAATATTGAGATGTTCCCATTCAATTTTTAAATCTTCACAATTCATTTTTGCTTCAACACCCTCTGGTTTTGCAGGATCTGGAGAAATGGAAAAATTATTAACATTTTTCTGCGTCTTGTCCAGTTACCAGTCCATTTGGGTAAGGGATAAGTTAGCCAGTTGATTTGTTTTGGATGCATGGACTTTATGGTAAAGGAAATGTACGAGACCAGCCGTTATGTGAACGTTGGGAAGAGTCCAGCAATCCTTACACGCATATTTATCTCCTACAATATTTCAACCTCGCTGGGTAACAGAGGTGCCATGGCAAGCATATTCCTATCAATTAGCCCGGAACACTACCCACCACGCCAAATTAAATTGACTTTACCCAGAATAGTATTGAGATCATACTTAGTCAATTGTATCATTTCCACAAACAGCATTTGCATAACCAAAGCTTTATGCATTAGATTTTAATATATTGTATTGTTTTGAATGTTGATATCATATTATAATCTTGACCAGAAATATTTATCGAATCCCATCTAACATTAATATTTGAGTGAGTCAACCGCATATATGACTGCCTGCTATGGTTACCACATAGGCATTATAGTGAAGAAGAAACTGTGGAAAAAAGTTTGACTTTTAATCAAAATTGACACATGTAGTAATCGCATTTCAGTTATCAGTTGGTCCAAATATGGCAATAAAACATGTAACAGAATGAACTCAAAAATGTTTTTGACTGAACTCTGGAGCGTGATAAAATGTTTTTCAATTTTCTGAATTATTCTTTTACTCTCCAGTCACTGTTTGTAATCTAAAATAAAAGTTTGTGAATGACTCACATGTCTGAACCATTTCAGAAAAAGTTGCCTGATCGCTTCGAAGTTCATCGACTACCGATGAGACATTTATGCTGTAGAATTGCCCAGGAGTGAGTTCCTGAATCAATGCAAAATTCTGCCCTTTTTTGGTCATCAATTCTTTGTCTTCACCAGTGATGGACTGAGCAATAACTAAATGCTCCACTTGCTTGAAATTTGCATTTTCGAATTGAACCAGGAGACTGTCATGAGGAGAAGGTTGATAATTTGAGACTTGTATATTGAATGGAATTCTTGGTCCTGAAATATGGTCAAAATGTTAATTATATGAAATACTTGAATTTTCCAGAATAATTCATGTTCTGAAATAAACAACGACTATCATGTTGTATTTTTAATCTACATCAAACTATTATTAAATATCCAAACAGTAAAACTACTAATTTCTGATGGTTTAGTGGTTGACACAACGTGCTAAGCATTTGGAGTATGCTTGTAATCACAACTGATTAGCCTGAGTCACTTCAAAGTCCTAGCAATATTGGTGGCAAATATTCTCTGTTCAAGTTTCATGCCCTCTGAGGCGAGGCCACATGTGATATGAAAACAATTCTGAATATTTAATAAAACTTGAATCTATCTGCAACTTAATAATTGCTTAACTAATGTCAGCAATGCAAGAAAATTTGAAATACCGGCCTAGGCAAAATCTTTGATGTAATTGCTGATCAGCTTATGCCTTCTGAGTTTCCATATCTGGAATTACCAATTTTATTTACTGAAGTGTAATATTGAGTTAACAAAAATTTTATATTCAAGTCGTCTTATTGTTTCCTCACTTAGAAAATATGTGCGCTTGTTAAAATATTGTTATCAATCATAAGATTTTAACTCACCAGTTTCAAATTTAATGGTATTGGATGGTGCTGATTCTCCTGCATCATTGATTTGAATCACATAGACAAAATAGACGCAACCTTTCTTCAGTTTTGATAAAAAATATTCTTGTCCGCTTGTTTCACCAAATTGTTTGTCAGTCTCTTCTGTCCACCAGTAAATCCGATATTTTTCATCCCTGGTAATAAAAATATAATCCGATAAAGTATTCAATATCATTCATACACGCTGTGTCTGATATTGTTGGTTCTATTACATTTAGTAAATATTTCCTTCAAGTGACTTCTCTTTTTGCAACATGTACTGATGATTTTTTGTGTTTGTTTAAAGATTATACTTCAATTATTCAAAGTTAAACGTAACTTTTGCCCTAAACGTTGAATATATTATATTAAGATGTGTGGCAGTAATGCAAAGCAATATATAATATGGTCAATTTCAGAATCAGAGTTATTTTATTTGTCACTTCAAAAAACATTCAAATTTGAAACAAATAAAAGAAAAAAAAGGAAAGAGCAGTGACCGTTAGTAACAAAAGAATTAAATAAATTTATGGCTCATTGGCATACTCTAGTGGTGACAGTGTAAACCAAATATAATGTAACTTTTGCCTTAAACGATGATAGGATAGGATTTACATATTTATCCCGGGGGAGGGGAAAGCCGATAATATGGGTTAATTATATGGCGAACCACGGCCTCTCGTCCGGTTACCAGTCCAGGTCGGGTATGGGATTAGTTAGCCAGGTATTTGTTTTCGGAAGCATGGACTTGTTGGTGGAGGAAGCCGCAACCGACCAGCGGTTACGTGAACCACCCTATGGCGGCGAGGAGTCCAGCAATCCTCTCGCACATGATCATCCCCGCATGGGATTCGAACCTGATCCCACGAAGGGTATTCAGAGATGCGGTGGCGAGCGTATTCCTAACGCTTAGCACGATGCACCACACCGCCGAGCCGATGAATATACCGGTATATTAAAAAGTGTGGCTTAATGCAATGACATATTTTTATCTTCCCTCTAAAAAAGCTCTCTCTGTATGGCAGCCACTGCAACATATAAAATGAAACCAAATGTAATGCTATGATTATTTTCTCACTCAGACATATTTGCCCCTTTCCATTTCACCAGAGCACATGTTCCATCAGATTTGTCCCAATCTACTTCTTCATTCAACTCTGGTTTATCGAAATCTGGAAACAGAAAATGACCAAAATAATATTGAGTTTATGTGTAATTTGAGCAGCTGTGAAGTTATATATTCTATGCAAAATAAGCAGAAAATCTAAATATCTTCGAAATTAACATACGTAGGGGAACTGATACTCCGTTAGACTGCAATTTCAACATTTCTTCTTCAGTTTTGTCCACAGCATTTTCACACATGTTCGAAGTTAATTCTACAATATTATATGTAATTCTGCAATATTTACATACATGTATTCAGTGATTACAATTAAATATTTGCAAAGAATTGAGTAGGCATCATGAAAGAAAAAATGTAACAAAATCATTTCAGATATACAACAAATAATTAGGCCCTAATATAAGCATCATTGTGAATGAAAAAAATTGAAAAAAATCATGCATATGCACTAAAGAAGGTCTTATTAATTGATATTAAATTTTGGTGCCGTGGTGAGTTTATCACTACAATATAAAATGGCGAGAAAATATTCATTTGGGTGGCCTAATCGTATATTCAACGCAGGCTTCTTGACTTATTCAGTAAAAATTTTAAAAATTTAAAGTTATACGTCAAATTTTAAAAACTTTCCCAAGCTACACTACACTACAGACAATTCAAAAATAATCAACTAAAACATAAAGAGTAAAATTTCTGAAAACAGAATTCTTATAACATGTGAATTTGCAATAGCCAACTTATTCATTGTTGACAACGAATTAGGTAATCAAACATCCACTTATAAGCAAGGAATTTTCTTTGCATTATTGAAATTGAGCTATTTCGAGAGACAAATTTAGCTATCAATATAAACAAACCTTTCAAACAAATACCATTTACGTTTAATTTATACAATGAAAGAGAAATAATGCTGAATACTAAATTAAGTCCTTTTTATTGGAGAGCAAATTTACTTTTTTTGCCACAAAACAGAGTTTGGACATTAATATTATAAGTTTGTCCAGGTTTTAGGTCATTAAATACATATGAGTATTCTTTAATTATTGCAGATCTAACGTCTTTAACTCTGGGAGAAGTACAACATGCTACTACTTTGTATGATTTTGAAATATCAAAATCATCCTCAAATTTTGCAATGATGCTTGTTGTTCGATTCTTTTCATTCCGCTTTACTTGAAAATTACGAGGTGGGAGTGGATCTGGAAAGAGATAGTAAAATTTCATTTCTGCTGCTGCTATAAGTATAGATGTATAGGTTACAGATTTTTGAATGTGTACTAAAACATATTTTACAGAATGGAAGCGGATCCGATTTTATCTCACATAAAATGGTTGATAATTTATATATATATATATATATATTTTTGACCATTTTAAAAAATTAGCTCTACACCGTGTTTCACCAAAAAAGTAAAATTGTTCTCAACTTAATGCCACGAATTAATAATACCTGTTATGAATGTTTGCCACTGGCTTAATTCTCCACAGCCCGAATGATTTGCAGCTGCAATGCGAATACTATACCGATGAGCCGGCATCACGTGACAAATTTCAAATTTGGGTTCATGTGTGGAATCCTCTGTTATCGTATTGTTTCCCACTCTCCACTGCACTTTGTATTTGTCAGGCTTAATTTTGAGAGCATCCCACGTGAAAATAACAGCTCCAAGTGCTTCATCAAAATCCGACTTCAAGTTTTGTATTTTGTCCGGCACTAAACAACAAAATAGTTACAACATTTTTGAGCATTGGTGACAGTAATAATATTCATATGACTGAAGGGTATACAGTATAGAGCAATTATAAGCAGATTAATTTGGATGTACTCATTATTAAACTATAAATAAATATAGATAAGTTTTTATGTTTGAAAATACTCTAGTAACGAACACAGATTCTGGACATGCAATATATAAAATGATTCGCATCATTTTAGAGACACTCCGTGATTATACGAATCGTTCCCTCTGTTCAAATGATGTATCTATATGTAGCTCTACAATCTATATAGTTGCTTGTGACTGTCCTATATTGCACTTTTATTGGAGATCTAATGAACTAGTTTTGAGGAATGCTATAAAAAAATGAACTTACAGGTTTTGACATATCCTTCATTTGTTGCCGCTTCACTGCTGGTATCTTCCAGATGAGCTGTGACATTTATAGAATAAGATTCTCCATCGATTAAATCTTGTAACACCGCCTTGTGTTGGTATGTTTCAATGCTTTTCTTTTCCAATGTTTTTCAGAGTGGTTCTGCAGTAACCTCATATTTTTTTCGAAATATAGAGCTGTCTTTGAATTCTACCATGAAGCCATGGATATCACCATTTGGAGTAACCACAATATCAGTAGGCGCTTCTGGTTCTGAGTAAACAAAAAATGACCACAATGTATTATAGTGTCGTATATACTTACATGCTAATCTCAATCAACTTGTTAGCAAAAATTGATTTTTGTAATAAAATAAATACATCAACTTGAATAAACTAAATATTTGTAATATAAACTAATTCATACTCATAATCATTGTCTTCAGATTGAAGTTCGAATCAAAACGTGAGTCACAGCCACAGTACAATCGAACTGTGTATCTGTTTCCAGGAGTGCCACTTCGATAAGCATAACTGTCATTCTCTAATACTATTTCAGAAGTAACACCAGTATGGTTGTTTTCAATTTGAAGTTTAAAGCAATTTACGCCATATGGATTTTCCCACTTCATATTAGCAAATCGAGAAGGATCATTTTCATCAGGTATAATTGTAAATGCATCATCTTGTAGCTTCGACCACACTGAAACATAATGTTCATACCTTTATCTTTACTTTAATGAAAGTTTGAAAAATTAAAGTAAAAACACTTTTTCAAACGAAACTCACTTATTCGATAGTGCTTGGATTTTGTCGGTTTGCCCCATGTTTTTTTTCCAATTGCTGTCACGGTACAGTAGCATAGTGACCCTGGTTTGGCGATTCCTTCAAACCTTACTTCAGTTTTGTTTGTTTCCTTTTTATCAAGTTCTTTCTGCCCTTCAAACAATTTAACAACATATTTTTCTGGTTTGTGTTTCAGTGGTTCCCACTTGATCTCAACCAATCTCACAGGATCTTGACAATCGTTTTCAAGCAATTTCACATCACTCGGTGCTAAAAGTTGAAATAAATGTTCTTTCTTAAAATAATTAAACTGTATTCTATATTATATTAGTTCTAGACAACATACCTAAATTAATTTCACATTCATTCGACCAATCCCCTTTTACTGTCCCGCGGATACTCCTGACAAATACTTTGTATTTGCTACCGGGGCATTGGCATTTATACTTGCAAGAAGTTGTATCAAATAATAATATGTTTTCCGGTTTATTTTGATCAGCACAGCAGATCCTAAGTTCGTATTTTTCACATCTTTTTTGAGCTCCCCATTTTATTTGAATTTCTGTGCTTGGATTCTCATCATTCAAATTTACCACAGGAGATGTGCCTTTTTCTGGCCCTATAAAAATAATATGTCAGCTGTGTTATGTTTTTCCATTCCAGGCACATGCAACTTTACAAATCCATTATATTTTTCCATACATAAAACTGAGTACTGTATATAATTAATTTTTTGTTTTAAATCTAGCCGCTGGATTTAATTTTAACCACTTAAGTCTTAAAGCATTTTACGAGGGTGAGAAGTCCAGCAGTTGAAAGAAAATTTTATTATCTATATGGGTAATTAAAAGAAATCGGTATGAGTTTATTAGAAACTTTTTTATAAATATGATGAACATGACTATAAAGATCATAATGGTTAAGTCACTCACTTGATAATACAGTTTCGGAACGAGAAGCTTTCCCTCTGACTTTTCCTGAATTTTCACCCCACATTATAAAGTGATATTTTTCTGCTGGTACTTTTGGATTGAAATTAACCTCAGCCACTTTTTTATCCGCATTGCCATAAGCTTCGAATGGGCTTCCCTCCAATACTCCATTGCAATATGCCTGTACAAAATAGAAAGGGCAATCCTTCTCAGCAACACTACATTGCACCACAATGTAATTTCCTTCTTCTTCCAAACTTGCAGCGACATTCTCTAATTTGGATGGTGCTGCAATAAATAAGTTATTACCGTATATAATTAGAAACGTTATATCTTTTTAAGATTTTAGAATATTTTTTGAATATGTTATTTGAATTGGACGTGTGCAAAAATCGGGTCGGGTCAAAATCGGGTACAGTCGGGTCCTATATTATCGATTTTAAGATCATTTTTTATTCGCAAAGGAATAAATAGTATGTTTTCAAATAGTTGTAACATGTTGCTCATAGTCAACAACTATTTTATTATTCTCACCTAATTCAATTATTGCTTGTTGAGACCATTCTCCATAGCACTGATTATTTTTTGATCTTACTTCAACCAGATATTGTGTTGCTTCATATAAGCATGGGTAGACCAACTCATTTGTATTTTTCACTGTAAGCCGACTCTCTATTGCACTATAACGACCACGTTTGATACGGACTTCATGTTTATCGCATTCAGAATCAGATTTCCATTTTATATTGATTTCTCTTGAACTCAAATTTCCTTTATTATCAACCGTGCAACCAGCTTTTGTGATTTCCGTCCTTGCAGGGGCTTGTAAAGAAAAAAGTCAAATTAACTCTTGTCTGACTTGGTGTAATGAATCAATGAAATATCATTGCTTTTAGTTAACTTTCAGATGAATCGTGTATATTATACCTGTTGTATATTTATTGGACCAGCTTGCATTGCCTTCTCCAGTTGCAAATACACCATGCACTTTTACTGAATAGGTTGAATTTGAATCTAAACCGTCAAAAATATATCCCGATTCAACAGTAACAGGTCCATGGGCCTGATGTTTCGCAGTATCCTGGTGTTTGTACATCACAGCAATGTATTTTTTTGCGTTTCCTTCAGCATGTTGAAAGCTCAATGCCAAAGAATTTGAAGTTGAGTTATCTTTTGCTGAAAGTTGAACACATTTTGGAGTCCCGAATTCTAAAGAAATACTTGAATCAGTAAATTAGCATAAACCAATATGGAAACGGTACTACTGTAGTATGTTTACCAGGTTACGGTTAGGTCATAATTCTATTCCGATTTTCCCTATTATGGTTCGGGGACTGTTTGTGTTAGCCAAGTGAATATTCCCTCTGTCAATAGGTTTCAGTCCCTTTACACAATTTGCCGTTAAATAGGCGAACAAAATATTTACCTCCATATTGGTACACACACATCTGGAGCGACAATGATAACCTCTTACTTGTAGTTTTTTTATATGCCTCTGAATTTCTTCCATATCCAAGTGAGTTACCACCTGCCACTGTGCAAACATAAGTTGTTGCAGATTCTAGTCCAGTAAGTATCACTTCCTCAGTAGTGACATATACTTCTCTGCAATATTTTTTATCTTCTGTGGTAACATAAACCCGGTACATTGTTGACTCATTTGGTCTTTCTGCATCAACGTTATCCCATTTGATGTGAATCATTGTACTTGGGTTCTCTCCGAGCTTGACGAACAAGTTTTTCACTTGTGTGGGAGCTGCAATGTATTGAAAATTAGTTCAGAAATGTTTTAAAGACTTTGGATTTGATAATGAGAATAACTATGAGGGTTTATTATATATTATTAAAATTATTAAATAAGATATAATAACTCTGGTAGACAAATATCAGTATATTAAGAAATGAAAGCATGACTATCTTAAATTGAAAACTGATAAGAAGTATTCAAAATAACTGATAAACTGAAAACAAATTGCAAAATATTACACACGCTTTTTTTTCAAATTCAATTTCAAGATAAAATAAATAAACACAATGAATCAGTGGCCCCATTCGACAGTACTCCTTCGATGACTTGCCTCAATATAGGTCACCATGCGTTTGGCCCATTTTATTTAATTTAAGAAATACAAAGACAGTATATGAAAAATATTATAGACTCACTTGGATTTGTTTGTATTTTGTTCGAGAAACATCCTCCACTGAGAATTTCGTTGCTGTTTAAGGTATGAACTCCAACAACCTTAAATAGGTAATCTGTGCCAGCTTTCAAGCCAGATACCAAGCAAGATAAGCCATCGAATTCGGTATTTTCTTCATCAATTTCTTCATTATCTAATACAACTCTGTATGAGTGTGGCGATTGCGTCGGTTGTTCCCATGTTAAAAATACTTGTGTGTTTGGGTCTGTCACTTTTTCTTCATTTATTGTTGCTTTCACGTTTCGTGGCACTAGTTCTCCTCCTGGGTAAATAAATGCAAAATTTCAATTTAGTCCTATTATATGAATCTTTTGATACTTCCAAAAATTTCTTACAATAATGGTTTTTGAAGTTACTTTCTAAATTACAATCAAATGATTGAGAAATATATTTACGGTACCTACCTATAGTTTTTGTTGATGTTTCTGATGAATTTGTTTTATTTCCAGCCCCAACAGCTGTTATGACAGCTTTATAGGAAGTTCCATATCCAAATATTTCATCAAAAGCTCGCGTCCAAATGGTTTTTTTACTATTGTCATTATGAAAAAGCAGCCTTTCTGAGTTGTCTGTATATATATCAACTTCGTAACGTAATGCACCTTGAACATCATTCCACTCCAACTTCAGTTCATCATTTTTATCATCGATGTTGGAAACTCTTTTTGGTTTACAAGGTCCTAAAAATATAAGTTAAATATAGGTGAAAATAAACTATTTTTTTAGAAGAATAAACCAGCAAATCACATATACGATTTATCTGTATTAAGCAATAGTGATATAAGATGTACTATCAAAATGTACAAATTCAAGGGTTATTGTACTATTTATTTTCAAGCATAAATTCGAATGCTTTCAAAACCAAATAAATAATTAAGCATGCACAAACTAAAATCAAGAGCAAGCCAAAAGACTGGTTGTAACTCACTTGTGTAAACCAATTTCTTTACAGCACTGGATAAATAAGTTGTATCCATGTCAATATCATCATAGAGGGTTGCGACTGATACGTCATAGATGTGTCCAAGTTCTAAATCATAAGGCTCTGTAGAGTACTCATGCTGCCCTTTGATGAATGGTAACAAAATTTCTCCTTCCTCATTATCATTTTGTTTTCGCATTTTAACGATATAGTGCTCTACTTTGTAGTCATTTGATTTGTTGTCAAATGATGGTATTTTCCAGATTAATATTACACTGTCATTGTGCTGATTCGGAATGATCTTTTCTTCCAAATCTCTGACTTTGCCTAAAGAAAGTATATTTTTAGAAATATCAGCATCAGTTAAATGGTAGGTTCATCCGGTAATCATATGTTCTTTTTTTCATTGGAAAAACAATAATGAGTTGAAAGAACTTACCGAAATCATCTCCCATGATAACATTCAGATTTGTTGTGCTACCAGAAATTGTCGCATTTGTCAAGTCATACTTTCCGTGAGCACGCTCAAAATTCACCAATGCATCTGAGCTGTCTGAATATTGAATTTCATTGTTTTATCTACTTATCATGACTAGGAGAACGATGGCCCAGGCTTATACTTTAACAGTTTGAAATGACTTATAATAGCTTTTGAATTGTGTTTATTGTTTATATAATTTCTAAAAGCAACATACAGATAAAATAAACTGATTTATTTCAGAATATCTAGAAAAGCAATACCTCCTTCAGTTTCGATTGCATTAGAGGGACTTCCAACACTCATATTCTTATTGTGCATCGCGGACACAAGAAATGTGTATTTCACTCCTTTTCTAAGATATTCGAAAATGACTGAATTAGATTTCGAGGTCATCTTCTTGGTTCTCCCTTTCTGTGGTTTTGCTTCTATAATATACTCATCTGCCTGGCCTTTATGAGGGGCGTCAAATGTGATATTTATGCAACGTTCTGGATTCTCAATATTGGTCACTGCTTTTACATTCCTGGGTACAAGATCTCCACCTAAAGATTAAATGAAATAAAGGAGGTTTAAGTAATTGCTGAAAGTTGCAATATTTTAAATTAGTTCTGAATCGTATTAAGTATACAAAATATATATTTCAGTGTTTAATGTTTGCAAGCAAAAAAGTTGTAATACTGGGTCGTCTTAAGTACTAGATTCAAATTTTTATGTAAGTTTATCTGTAGGAAGGGTCGCAAGTCTTCAGCTAAAAGCAGAAACATTAGGGATAGAGAAATTTTAAGACACTCAAAATGCTTAAAAATTTTGTTTTGTTGGCAAGCAGTGGCAAATTGGATACAAATATTAACTTTTTCTTGTATTAAAGTCATGAACTGATTTAGAAAAACTAAGGGATACAAGCAAGAACAGAATGCAATTCGAAGCTATAAATATTGATATTTTTTAACTTTTTATTCTGATAAAAGTTGACTAAGGCTACAGAAGCATGTCATACCGATTAAATGAGCTTTCCAGTCAGTTTCCGATGTTAAGTTGTTGTCATTGTAAGTAATTACTTTTGTCATGCACACTCTGCCAATGCACAACTCATTTGCCATTTGAACTTTAACTTGGCATCCATCATCCGCTTGAGTAACCTTGTTGGTGTTAGCTTCAATAAGATTTCTTCGTAAAAATTCATCTTTTATATTTAACTGATATTTTTCTGCTCCATTGACCGGATCCCAACTAAAAGTTACAACTCCGTTGTCCCAAGAACAGTCATGGATCTTGGTTTTTGAAGGATCTTAATAAAAAATACTATGATGTGAAATTTAAAATACCCCTGGAGTTTTAAAAAATCAAGCAAAAATACTCAAGCATTGCTTGGCATGCAAATTCATTGAGGTAGTTTTTAAGGAACACTTTCAAAATGTTATTGATATTTCAAGTATCAGTATTCGTTACAGTAAGCAAGCTGGTCAATATAAGATTTTATATTGATCGTATACAGCGAGTATTGCATCTACACTAATGAGTTTCTGTGTATCCAACTGAAATTTGTAAAAGTGCCTACTGAATAGACCTAGAGCATAATAAAATACACTCTCTATTTATCATTCCATGTACTCATTCAATTATATAAATATATTTCTTTTTACAAAGTGAGATCATTTAGCGGTCAGTTCTGTTATTTACCATAGCATGATTTAAACCAGATATAACACCTAGATGTACCGTAAATATATATAGAATTTTATATCGATCTTAAGGATATTAGTGGGTATTTCATGAGTGAGTTGAAAACTTATTTTAGTGCCTATTTCTGTAATTTAGCGTAGTATGGTTACAACCTGATTATATATCACATTTACTTACTGGTACAATATGGATTAGGTTTGCTTAACACATTATCTTACTTGTACTAAATGAATAGTCCTTCACAGCAGAATATTCTTTTCTTGTATCAAGATCAATATAAGAAGTCCTAAATTTTACGCAATAAGCATATCCCATCTTTACATCTGGAATCATAACTTTTTCCAGATTTAAATCCACTTCTTTGTTACAAATACTGGTGTTATAGAAGGTCCCCCTCTGCTTGAGCTCTACATGATATGATTTTAATTTGTAGTTTTCACTGAGATCGACATGACTCCAAGACAACTCGACTGAGAGACTATTTTGTAAAACATCCCTTGGGTCATGGATGAGTTTTACCGGTTTACCTTAAAGAACAAAATTTAAAAATTCACTCAAGAGCTGTTTAAAATAATATTATATATTTTCATAAAAGATTTCATAAAGCTACTCACCAAAATCAGCAGAACGTTCCGAAGGGGGTGATATTTCTAAAATAAATATATAATGCAGCACTAAACATTTGCAAATACAATACTAGAGAATGAAAAAAAGTTGATTATCACTATACATTCTATTCAATATCAGCCAATCAAAGGAGATTTTAACTATTACGGTAACTGAGATAACTGATATCGGCATATTTTTTATATCATTTATGAATATGAACATTTAACGTTCTAAATAGGAGAAGAATGGCTTTGTAAAATCAATAAAAGTTTGTACTTGAGTGTGTTAATTTCCGTATTCACCAATATTTTTCACCTACTTTCCTTCGTTTGAATCATATTTGAAATGCTTCCATCCATTTTTTTTTCATCATATAATGGGAAGACCTCGGCATAATATACTGTACTAGTTTTCAAATCAATGAACTTGCAATGAGTCCGTGTTTGTTCCAATGAAATATCATTAACTTCTGTCGGCTTATTAGAAAAACTAAAGCCTTTTTGTTGTTTAACTTCATATAATTTAATTTTATAGCGTTGAGGGGGCGTATTAGGAGATTGCCATGAAACGACTATTGTTCTCCTTGGATTTACATCGTCTTTCTCCACAACAACATTTTTCACAGCATAGTCCCCACCTGAACAGATAGTATGTTTGTATAGTTTTTTTGCACACAAGTCTTGTGCACATACTATTTATATATATTGATTTGTGTATTGAATATTAATTAGTGGATATATCATACTACAAAAATCATACTTGTGGTACTCAATTTACATATAGAAAATGATACGTATTTCATATTACCTAATCTTAGTGCAATGAATAGCAAATAAATAGAAAAAAAATTCCATAAATTAAAATAGCATAGCTCAGTGGTTCTCAACCGCCGGTCCGCGGACCGGTAACCTGATTTAAACGACGAGACAGGATATGCTAATTGTAAGACCCCTCTGATGCAATGGTGTCAAAACTAATCTGTTATGACCCCATAATAAGGATTTTGAGTTTCTGTATTGACATTTTCCTCGTGAAATAAAGACATTATTACGGTTAAAACTGTTCAGTTAATTTATATTTAGCATACTTTGTTCTTAAGGTTAAAGTGATAGAGTTTTTGAAGGTTATACAATTCATTCATTCGGTCGTATTTCAATTTTCGCAAGGGGGTTCTCGTCGCAGGATCGACGCATTGAATTAAAGCTTGAGAAGGCGTGTATGGGCCTTCATCGTTATTCGTGGCGCTTCGAAGGAATTATTGCGAATAAAAAGTGCTTGGCATGTTTTTACATCCATTTTCATCAACCTATTTAATACAAAAATATCGAAAAAAAAAAACTCCAAGATGGTGGACACCGGAACGTTGTAAGTGTATCAGGTTGGGGTTAGGCCATAATTTCAGGTTCAAATACTACGGGAGTCACTTGGCTAGTCGTCGAACTTGTAATAGAACAAAAATAAGGAACATTGGAATAAAATTATTCTCTAATCCTAACCTGGTACACATACTACGTTCCGGTGTACGTCATCTTGGTTTACATACTACGGGAGCGCCTGCAAATAGTACAGGCATTTTAAATAAAACAGGCAAAAAAAATTGTTTCAAAACAATTCTTTCTGAACAAATCCCTGCGCAAAGTACGGTACCTGATTGAGAACTTCGCACTTCGCACGTTCCGTAATTTGACAGTAGGCCTATAATTTTGCGAGGTTTCATAGTGAAATGGAGGCAAACAAACAACAAAATATTATCCAGTTCTTTTAAAAGAAACCCAGCGGTGAAAACCAAGTTAGTAGTGTCGACAGGACAGATACAAAGACTGCCACTTCAACTTTACAACATGCCCCGAAACGACCTTGCAGCAAAGTTCCGGTATGATCCGGTATGATAGGAAGTATTTGGAGCTAGGTTTCGCTATTGTTCCCAGCAGCGAAAAAGTACCGCTTCCCATGTGCCAAGTCTGCGCCAAAATTCTTTCAAACGACGCAACGAATCCCGCAAAGTCAACGAAAAAAAAAAACAATATCAAAAGGACAGCAGCCAATTTCTCATTAAATTGGATTGGATTCTTTTGCACTGCCTACTTTTGTCGTAATTGCATTCTTTTGATTTTGTTTTGTGTTCATGATATTTTTGGTTAATTTTAGTCCGCGGGCCGCGAAACTTGTTTTGAAATTTTACCGGTCCGCGAACTAAAAAATGTTGAGAACCACTGGCATAGTCCCCACCTGAACAGATTGTATATTTGTTAGGATAGCATATTACACCAAAAAACAAAAAAGTGATAAAATCTCGTTATAGGGGTACACACTATCATGCTATCCAAGTAAATTGTTCCATAGGCATGGTCCTAATTCATTGAGTTGATTCAACAGTACTCAGATTTACAAACAAAGTAACAATATTTTGAGAAAAATAAACTTCTAATATAATAATAATATAAACATTTACAACTCCATACAGATACATAGCATCGTTTTTATCCATTTCAATATCAATATTTGTTTTTATATTATCCAAAATCATGTTATTGAATAAATTTTTCTGGCAATACTGGCGTGAAGGTAAAATTGATAACATAAAATCACAGCAATTCTAACCTATTAGAACTTCTTTTTCAGATTTTTGAGTTTTGTTTCCAACTCCACTTGCTTCAATAACAAATATGAGAGATTTTCCATATTTGCAATATTCATTCATATCAAAACTATAGCATTGTGTTGTTTTTTTCTTAGTAGGAGTTAGTTCCTCATTCAGTCTTGAATTGCCTTCACACATCACTTCAAGGATGTGTTTTGATGCGCCATCGCCTGCTTCCCAACTAACTTTTATTTTCGTTTTATCCCAGCTCACATTTGAAATTCTTGGCTTTCCAACATCTGTGAACAAATATACATAGAATTCCAGGTTACAGATGAACCACAAATAAATTAAATGGTTTATAAATTTTTAATATATTTAATCTATGTGAATAACCATTGTTTCATGCAAAAATAAACCTATTTGAAAGTTTCAAATATTACCTGTAACCAAAACTTGTTTCTCAACAGCTTTTAGTTTGTCAGTAGGATTGTCCAAATCAACATATGAGCACACAAGATGAAATTCATATGATATGCCTCTTTCTAATGGAAAAGGCACTGCTTTGGTGCCGTCCACCCTTAATTTATACTCTTCTCCATTTACTTCAGCAATGGCGATTATTTTTTTAAGATCATAGTTATATCTCTCTTCCCCAAGATCTGGAAACTTCCATTCAAATCTGCTCATTAAACCATTGTGCCCATCAACAGCGGTGCATTTTTCTATAATAGGTTTTCCTGTGAATGACATAAAAAATAGTTTGAATTTGGAAAATCATCATTGTTTATTTTCAAAATGTTTAGCTCAACTCTAACTGACATTTTAAGAAAGCCAAAAAAATGAAAAAATAGCTTACAGGTTAGCGAACAAAGTTTAGTTGATAAATACAAAACTTGCCTGATACTTTTATATCGAAATTCTTGATTCGAGGAGCTGCAAATTACAAAAAAAATGTATTTATTCATATAAGAAATTGTTACCATATCAGGAATATTAAACAATCAAAGATATTTGATATTCTAATAGGACAACTTGAGGCAAATAGGTAAAAATTCAAATACATTAGTAATGTATGATTTCGATATCATTAAACATAGTAGTTTTCAATAATCTATGATTGCAAATTGTCCCATTCATGTGATGACATGGCATTTTTATCAAGTGAAACCATCGTTTTGGTATAAAACCAATTTACAAGAATTGTATTTTTTGCAAATCTGATCACAACTAATTGAATGAAAAATCGTTGCGAAATGATTTTTTCACACTTATTGTATAATTGTAACTATGAAACAATCAAATAAAACACATAAATTATCAATTCAATTTAAAATAGAATTATTTTTTGTTCAAATATTGGCACTAGCAATTAAATATTTTGTTTATATGAAATTTTAGAATACCATATGAGAGGTGTTACTGGTTTATTTTTTGAAGTTTTGATCTATTTGAATTTATAGAAAAATCTTAAAAAACAATACCTGGATCAGTCATGACTTTTCCCGAAGCACTTTCTTTGCTTTTGAAAGAAAAATTTGCGACAGTTGTCACATAAGCCCAATAAAAAGTGTTTGACCTCAAATATTTGAAATGAGCTTTTGTGTCTGATGATTCGATTACTTGTTGTTGTGTTTTTTTGCCATCAGCAGACTTCAAAAATACTTCATAATGTTTAATATAAAATTTCACATTCGGTTTTCTCCATGTTACTATGATTTGCCTGTATGGATTCATACGATCTTTCTCTGCTTGGACATTTTCCGCCTTGTAGAGTTCAGGTGAGGCTGGAATAAGAGTTCATTTAACTTTAATACTGTGTTTTAAAAACATTGTTTATTTACAAGAGGTTCAGAGCACAGTTAGGATAGGATAGGATTTACATATTTATCCCGGGGGAGAGGAAAGCCGACAAGATGACTTAACCATATGGCGAACGACCGCCTCCCGTCCGGTTACCATTCCATGTCGGATATGGGATTAGTTAGTTACCGTATTTGTTTTCGGAAGCATGGACTTGATAGTGGAGGAAGACGTAACCGACCAGCGGTTATGTCAACCACCCCACGGCGGCGAGGAGTCCAGCAATCCTCTCGCACATAACTATCCTTGCATGGGATTCGAACCTGCCAACACGCATATTCCTAACGCGATTCCTAGCCCGATGAGCCACACCGCCGCACTGCGATTTCAGATTATGATTAAGAATCTACTACACCAAAAAATCACTGATCAATGAGGAACTAGTCACGTTAGACTACTAGTTTCTCTCAATTAACAGTCATAATTTGACAACCTCCATAAGAATCTTCATTACTAGCAATTATATGACTTACGAAATTCTGTTTTCATAATTTCGGAATATGCTGGCAATCCTTCATGACCTTCTGAAAACACTGCCACCACTGTAAATTTATATTCTGTAAATGGTTGAAGATCAACAGCTGTGTGCTGTGTATCTTTGACAATAATTGATATTCCATCTACATTTGCATCTGCTTCCATAATTGTAATTTTGTATTTTTTGGGATCGTTCTTAGGTTTTGTCCAGGTCAGATCAATGGCAGAATAAGGAGCTCTTTCATTTAGTTTCACTTTCAATCCACTGATAACATCATCGCCTTCTGCAAAATTAAGAAATAATAGAAAAATTAATTTACAGTACACAATTGCTATTGTAAAATATTACAGTGCTTTCATGTGATTCAAATGATTTTATAGAATAATTGTTTCTCCTATTTCAAAATTTTATTTATTGTTTTTTAGTTCATATTCTGATTTTTGTGCAGTCTTCATTATAGACTCCTTTATTAATGGTCTCATTATCGCAATCGAGTATTTGGTAACATTTGGGTAACATTACAATCCATTAGAACTCAAAACAGTCACCAGTTTCAACAATTTTTAAAAATGATTAATGATTTGGAAGAAAAATTGTTTATATGCTAAAATGATATTTTTATTGATATAAAAGGTGGATGAAATTTTTAAAAAAAATCCGTAATAAGTGCCATTCCTGTAATCGAATTTTAACCTCATTTTGATTTACTGCCAACAGAGGTTACGATAAACTCTGCTAAAGCTTGGACACTTAATTTGTCGGTGATCTATAAAACACACTCCACTGCTGCCAACAACCTAACAAAAATATTGCTTTGCGCAATGTGGCAATTACTTTATATTTAATGTGCCTTCTCTGATAGTCTGGTCAACTTTAGGACAAATTCGACTACACCACTGGTAAAAATGACTGAGAGTTGATTGATCAGAATCATATCATTATGAAGTAAAATACCCAGTGCTCTGTTCTGAAAATTTTCTGTTAACTTGAAATTAGAGATTTGATAATCGGAAGAGAAAATTCACATTCATTTCCTTTTTCAATAGCTGAAATCACTGCTTATTACAACAAAAAAAAGACGCACTTTTCCAGATACCAGTTTTAATTTTAATTTCAAGTTAACAATAGATAGATTCATGCTCTGGAGCGCGTTTGATTTCAGCAAAATTTAATCTAGTAGGCCCAAAGTAGGTCAAAATCTTAATTTTATTTTCTGTTTTTAATCCATACTCGAAAGATAATAAATTTGTTTCTGTCCAAACGTATTGTTTACCCTGTTGTCCATTGTTCAAGTCGAGAGAGAAAAAATACTACATGATTTAGTAAAATTCACACCAATGCATTTTTTATTTAAATTGACAGCGTCAAAATATTTAACATCCCCTAATTTGGAAACAATCCCTCCGTAAAATAAAAATCTGGGAACATACTGTGTTCAAGTCAACATACCTTTTTGTGCACCAGGTGGATCTGGAATCCCTTTTTTTTCTTTCATACCACCGCCATCGCTGCAAAATAAAGTTGTCTCGTTATGTTACAATTGCCTTTGGGCCCTAAAAATATATTTTGACTTCATAATCAGCATACTTGACAATACGTGAGTAAATAAACTATATATATATATATATAATATAAATCTAAAAACTGTTCTGCTACAAATACGTTTTTAAGTACGGTATGTCAAAAATTGGCCAAAATTAAATAATGTCCTATTCTGAATATATTTTCGAATATGGATAGGCTTATCGAATATACATTGTATTGAGTTGTGTTCCACAAGTAACACAATGGGAGTGAAGATATGTATATCAAATGAGATTGAATTTGTAAATACAAAACGGTTAAGATATACAATGGTGTTTGTAGACCACGCGTTTCCATTGACATGACATTACAAAACACACTTGTGCCATGTTATATTGATGTTTGAATTAGAAATTATATAAATGTTTTGAGTTGATATTTTATCCAGAAAGCAATCAAATGAGATCATACATTTGGATGTTTAGTCTACTGCTTCCTATGTTAAAGGCACGATTGCCATTAAAACGTTATTAACATTTGCGAGTTCGCATGATAGAGGATTGTTATAATAATTCATGGAGACGTAGGTTGGTTAACGTGGCGGTGTTCATTAAGAGCAGTGGTTCCCAAACGCATGTCCGCGGCCGAATGTCGGTCTGCGAAGCTTTTTTGTCCACACGAGAGAACTTTTTATAGTTTCCTTATTTCTCTGCTCCTGTAAAGACGTTGCTTCATTATGAGACTAATCAATCGATCACTTTATTTTGGTCACTCCGAAAGAAACAAAACAACAGCAAACGGACAAACAAAATGCAGAGGTCCTGGAGGACGGGCATAACCTAATAAAAAAAAGGGAAAAACGTACATGTACGTGTCCGTCCACCAAAAACAGTAAAAAAAAACACAATAAAATAAAGACACGATATAAAATCGGGCAATGCCATTTAAATCAATTTTAAAATGTGAGACAATGATCAAAAGAAGATCATGGCATTAATTTATACAAACTTGAATTAGAAAAAAAAATAAAATAAAATTGTGGCAGCAGTTCTTATGTGGTGATTACAGAAAAAATTGATTGTTCAGTGAAATTTTATTACATAACAAACGTAAATAACGAGAAAATGAACTATGTATGTGAGAAAGCGGCATGCATAGACTTGTTTTCCGTTATTAAATTTGTTGACAAGTATGGTATTGATTGCCCGTCGATAACATGGATGACGAGTAATCACACTTTTCAGGTTCCTATCTGTCGCGAAAGCAGTTTGTTACTCATGACGAGCGTTTAAATCTAAAAACCTAAACGTACGAGTTTAGTTCGCATCACTTCGCATAAAGGTGAACAATGTTACATCAGTAGTACTGTATTCAGGAAAAAAATACGCCAAAAATCGAAGCACTTTCTATCAGATAAGAACATTACTTGATCCAAAATTTCCACTAAGACTGAAAACTGATCGAGATATACTTTTGAATTTGAATTCATAAAATATTGTCACATTTTTCAACTTTAAATGTCCGACCAAAATTTGTGTTTGGTAGAACTCGACCTTGTATTTGAATATAGACGAAGACTATTAACCCCAAAGTTTATTTTGTTCAATTTTAATCCGGGCAGTGTCGCATGATAGTCCACCCCATACCAAATTTCATGGTAAATGTTATATAAATGTACTGTAAATATAAACAGAAGCATTCTTACAAGTTCCCAAAGTATCGTATGCTTCCTCACATTTACAAAGTTTGTATGTATATGCTTTGTCCGAGAACTCGACGTTCCCTTAGTTACTGAATCCCAACAACTCGTAGCGGTTTTCATATGAAACCACGCGTTATCAAAATTACGATGGTTCCCATAATAGGGTTGTTAAATTGCCTTTGGATAATCCCACTTCAGATTAAATATGCTTGGACATTGAACACTGAAATCTATTTCCGCCTCATACCATATACTAACAGACGATACATCAAGTCGTATAAAAGAGTTTTCAAACTGGATTACTCTTGAAAAACTTCATAGTCGCATGCGTTCAAATAGTTTCACCGCCTTCATGAATGTAAAAGTGTATATTTGGGTCTAAATCACCGTTTGTTATTTGAACTGTTTTTTCGGTGTTTGGTCATTTTTAGTTCTAATCTGTTCCAAAAGTATGTTGGTAAAACACAGGTTATAATTTTCTGATCCATATAATTTCAATAATTTGTTGCCGGTACGCGAGATAATTTTGTTAATGTTACCGGTTCGCCGATGGAAATAAGTTGGGAAGCACTGGTTTAGATAGAGCTTACTTTACCACTCAAGAACAAGTACCCAAGATAATTGTTTGAAAAAATCTTGGATCCGCCATATGATCAAACCTTTTGAAAGAACTAAATTCCTCCCATGGTTGAATATCGGACGTCCTGTTTAACTCCAATATGAACTTTTGGTCGTATACATAAAAGTTTCTATTTGTCCGTTATAATGATTAAACTAGTGGTATTTTATGATGAATATAAGATTACAAACTAAAATATTTATCACCTATTTTTATTCTTCTTTCCTTTTTTCACACCTTTTTTATTTGAGGGGCCTCCGCTGCTCATATTTCTTCTTTTCTGTGTATCACTTTATAATTGTAGCTGAATAAAAAAATAAATAAAAAGATAAAAAGACGGAAATCACCTAATGAAATATATCCCAGGATGACGTCCTTTTTTTTTATTTATTTTTCATTCAGTTTATATCAGATCAAATTGTAACGAAATTTCCCTAATTCTTAAAGTAAGGATAAACCTTTTTATACGTGGGCAAACGCCTGGATATTCATCAATAACCAATTAAACAATCAGCAGCCCCATCTTTCAGCATAGTTACAATCCAGAATGCAATGATGGTGATCGTTTAATTTAATCACATTGATAAAAATATAGGTATATTAACATGGGCGAATGTTTGAGGGATACCATAAATCGTCCAGTTCAAATGACTCTATCTATATACAGCGCTCTTGGAGCAAAAGCGTTGCGTTCTGTTTATTACAAGTAAATTTGATTCGCTTCGTACAGTACACAAAAGAATCTTTTTTTCGTCAGGTCATTATGACAATTTAAAACAAACTGTCACGGCATAGCGGATAAAATGGATTCCACCTGACGACAGCAGTTTGGGGCATTTGGAAGTAAAGAAGTTGCACAATCAATAAAATATCCATTGCTCCATGAGAAAACATTATTGCGTGAATGTTACTTCATATATTAATTTCTTTATTTTTTCAGGCTTGCTCAATATGGAAATTATGAAAAAGTTCAATAAATTTATGGCATGTTTACTTTTACTATAATTTAAAATGATCACGTACGCACGTTATTTATTAACGTTGAATGATCAAATATTGTCCTATGTAATTTCAGGGCATAACATCAATATCCAGCAAAGGGAAATCATAACACACCCGCGTCCAAGTACACATTCGGTAATTTGTCCTTGAGAATAAGATTTCAGAAAAATTTGCATACTAGTTGGCACTTGGCAAGTATTTTTGCGTGGGTGTTTAACAAAGGAGTAATTGTGTGTTATCATGACAAAATATACATAAATGTTTTTCTGTTGTTATACCTGTCTCTTAAACTAATAAATCAACCTCGCTCCACAAGAGAATGAATTATCAACAAATATTTTTCGATGTAAAATAACAAAATGTGACGCCCTAAATAATAAAGAGTTGGAGATATTACATTTCCGCGATCTGGTGTAAGCCGCCCTGACACTCAAAACGCCCTGACACTTTTCACAAAATTTCACGACCCTGCCCATATTTCTTCAGTTCTGTATGGTATATGTATCACGCTATAATTATAGTTAAATAAAAAATAAAAACATAGATATCAACTAATAACGAATATCTCAGAATGGCTTTATATTCCTCAAAGCCCAAGTTCATAAACCATATTCCCAATGTTGAAAGTTCAATGGGTAAAGTTTAGGGTGCCCGGGTCTGGGCTAAGATACAAAATTAAAAATCACCCGGTTTATCGAGACCAGATCGAGATGATCCGTCTCTAGTTAAGAGTATTTAAAATTCTATGAAAACATTTTGATAGCGTTTGTGTATCAAACTTTTTTCAAACTTTGTGCACCGGAAGTTCGTATAACGCTTCTCGCAGCTTCTGTACGAACAAGGCTCTCTGTACTGTCGACCGCCGGAATAATAAAGGCGGAATTATTTTTACCAGTAATGCAATCTTTTCGGTTCGACATTGTCAGCCCAATTTATTAAACTCGGAATGATGGGGTGAATGAAGCATTTGGCAAGAGACTTTAGTCTGCCACGTCAAGATAGTTAGTTAGAGCATTCGCAAATTTTCTGGGAATCGTTTTTACAATATAAAATTTCATTCCATCTAGGACTAGGTCAATGTGCTTGACAATCAAACGAACGCACTGTGCGTGTGTAAACGAGAAAAGGGCAACCTTTCTTTTGGCGGTAACTTCCCGTTTTTCGTGCCCGAATGAACTTTCGCATATGATTCGAAAAGTGAGCTTCTATTTAGTCCCCACAGTCAATTGGTCTCTGATTCGACTGAATATATTGGTTACTTCACGTATAATCGAATATTTCAACAGCATAACGTAAATAACACTAAAAATGGGAAAGATATTTTCTAGGTTCCTCTTTGCAAATCAGGAAGCGAAACCATAATTTCGTAAACCGAAAAAGCAGAAGTCTGGTCTGGTACGTGCTAATTCACCACAAATACTGTCAAGTTTCAACATTTCATCTGTTCAAGCGAACACCAAGTTAGATTGCGAATAAAATACAGATTTGCACAAAATATGAAATTCATGAACATTATTCAATTCATGAAAATACGCAAACACCCTAATTCGATCCTAAGTATCTCAAAAATGTATTTTGCTTAAATCAGTTGTTATACGAACATTCGTTATTCGTTATTCGGGGCCAGTAACTTAAAACCCATTGTATCATTGTATCTTGTTGACTCTTATTTACACGCATATTTTCTAATTCAATTTTTTTTTATTTATTCTTCATTCAGTTGATATCAGCTCAAATTGTGACGAAATTTTCCTAATTTTTAGAATGAGGATAAACCTTTTTATACGTGGGCAAACGCCTGGCTATTCATCAGTAACAAATTAAACATTCAGCAGTCTTATCTTTCAAAAATTAAGCAGCTTTACATCGGAAAATTTTGTTATTGAATAATACTATAAACTTTGTTTGAGTTGAGGCATGTTGATACTATGAAAATACGTGGTTAAAACTATAAAAAGACTCAATAAACTAATTCATGTTTACTTTTCAAAACATAAGAAAGAACGAAGAAATGTTATTTATTAACGTTGAACGATCTCTTTATGTATCACATAATATCAATACATAATACACATCGTATCCACCATACGTGGGAAAATCATAAAGTATTCGCGTCACACAACACAATTTGTTCTTGAAAAAAATATTAAGAATACAAAACGGGGAAAGCACATTTGCATACTAGTTGGCGTCTGTATCAGGTATTACGGTAATTTTTGAGTGGGCGTAGAACAAAGAACTCTCTATGTGTACTAATGACAAAATAAATTGAGATAACTCCATTGTTCATTAAACCTGTCGCTTAAATCAATAAATCGTTCCAGGTATGATTAATTAAAGCGAAGGCCTGAAAGTATAGAGCGTTGGACAAAATTACATTTCCGCGTCGGTGTATAGATCTCTGGTACAACCCGCCATAACACTGGCCGTCTTTACATGTAAGAATGCGTCGGATTGAACAAAGTTATATTTCCCAACAATTAAAAACATTAACAAATTAAAATTTTGATGATTATATTTCCTACGTATAATCGAAGAGTAAGATCTGAGCATGCTTTATATATACATTAACGAATTAAAATTTTGATGATTAGATTTCCAACGTATAATCGAAGAATAAGATCTGAGCATGCTTTATATATCAGGATGAGTTACAAAGCCTTCTTAGTTGAAATTTCCATTCAAACAATCAAGGAAGCCAATAAACATATAAAAGGTGATGTCGCTCAACATATTGTATGAATGCAATTCTACATCGCACTTGCTACGTTTTTAGTTTGTTACAATTGGGGCTGCGCGTTTCGAATCAAATATTGGAGTCATATTTCTACAGGGCAACTCTGACTAATAACTCTTTTCTTCCTAGAGTTATTGATGAAACATGATTTTATGGTGTGTGCACGCTCAGCAAACTGTCTGAGTGATGTATACTGACTTATCCGCAATTTATGTGCTTGGAACCATCACAATAAAAAATTTACATACAATTGAATATATCTTCGAAGTATTCAGATTCGATTCGAAAAAAATAGTCGATGTTTTTTTTCAATGGATTATTCCATGAATAGCGTATAAGCGTCGCGTTGTTTTTGAATTTCACCAGTCTCTCCCAACCACATTCTAAAACAAAGTCACCTTGTAATCCAAAAAAAAAAAATTAGGGAGTCAAATCGGGACTTTTAAAAGGGAATCCTCGGAGGATTGTCAAGTTAACACCGGGGCGATAATTCAACCAAAGAAACTAAGACGTGATTAGGTTTTATTTGTACATACGAGTAAGTTTACGGATGCCATCTTGGTTCAAATGGGTGTAAAAATGTATGGGTGACGCTCAACTAATTCAGGAACTTCTTGTTACGATTTGAGACACGACCGGACGCTCATTGTAAGTCGCAGTGACCCATATTCCAACGGACCCTTCGTTCATTGCTTCGTGTTTGCGTTTCTAAAATATAGCTAGCTATAAAAGCAGAAGTCGCGAACGAAATGACGTAATCTATTTGCTAGATGTTTATTATTCACAAAATGATTGCGCATTGTCAAGGTAATAATTGTCCAAATATTATTCTTAGCAACTTCTTGGTAACCAGATTCAACGCATGATAGAAGAGCATAATTTACGGTTGGTAATAACTTGGTTGACATTCCCAAGAACATTCCCATGTTTTTGAATTGCTTAGGAATATTGGAAAACAATTCAAGCAATATTGATTGGATTTGAGTGGCCATTTCCCCATATTGTATGACTTTTATAAAACACCAATCAAACTTGCCTTTGAAAAACTTACCATCATGTAAATCCGTAGTAAAAGTTTCAATAATTTCACTAACCAATAAAGGAATATGCCATTAGTAGTTATCTATTCTCTCAATAACTGATCGATACCAAAAAATGGCGAATTTCGAACGGTAAACAACGCAAAGCTAAATATATTCACAATATCATCAGTGCTGTGAACAACAATTACAAATTGAAAATGACTTCTCATTTATATTCATGAAGTATTCGATACTGCGCCTTATGAAGTAGGTTGTTTGTATATTCGAAAACACAGCAGTTCGGAACGCAGGTGTAATTCTGATTAATCATACATTCTCCATTCAAAAAAGCAGTGTCAAGTTGTCAACACGGAATTCCATTATTTATATATTATGGATGTAATTATTTCGATACAATGTATAAGTGTGACATTCAAATTTGGTATAATTTCATTGATTGAACGCACAATATTACATAATACTGATTTATTGAAAAACTTAAATAAAGCCACAATGAATCTCAATCCTATTTATCATTTTACAGGGAGTTAACCACAAAACGAAATTAGACTTTCTCTCAATCTCTGTGAGTACTCTGTCGCACCCAAGAAATGTTGACTATATTTGAGTCTTGGGTCAAAAGAGGTCAGTTGTGGAAGTACGTCGACAGTTGACTACTGGTACAATGCCTCATTGCGAACATGCCATTAAAGTAATCCTGCAATATATTCACCAAATGGCGCATAGGTTTTTGTACTTAGAGAATAAGTGAATGACCTCAGTCCGCCATTGCTCATTTACATACTACTTTGGCGCCAGGCAGGTATAGACTAATTCATGAGTGCGACTAAATGTAACCTTGTAATCTAAAATATCTGAACTTGGGAATGAATTTGGGACAAAAAAAAAAAATTTCCCGAATTGTTATCAAAATCAAAACACCAAGCGATAATTGAACGACGGAAGAACAAGGTTTGAGCCTGCATTATGTTTATTTATAAATTTCTTGGTTCTTCCGGCAATAGTGGAAGATATAATTTGTAACATTTAATGCCTCCCATTGTTTCAATTGAATCCCACATAGCGATTGTTACGATTTCCTTGCTTATATTTGGGAAGTGATCGGGCGATCACTGCAAGTCGCGATGGGCAATGTTTTAACAGCGCCCTTCATCTCTCTGTGTGTGCGTTTCTAAAATATAGCTGCAAATAGGCAGAAGTCGCTATCGAAATGACGTAATCTATTTGCTCGATACTTTGCGCGTTGTCACGATGATAATTTTTCAAATATTATCATAACAACTTCTTTAAGCACTGTACAGTATGGAACCGTGCGTCAATATTAGGTAAAGATATTTGAAATTTATTTTTATAGTTACAATTTTTGACGCTCCAGAGGTGTGTGTACCAATATGATGTAACTAATTCTGTTCGACTATTTTACATCAAGTTGTGTAAAGGGACAGGATTTATTTTCGTGACATTTTTGATTAATATTGAAGATCCGCCGGTCCGCAATAATTTTTTTGAAATTTTACCGGTCCGCGAACTGAAAAAGGTTGAGAACCACTGGTTTAAACACTATTACCAAGACAATAAGGAGATTGATTCTGATGGGGGGATTGAACAAACATATATATTGAAAATGCCTTAACGTGTCATCATGAAATATTCAATCTAATATCACACAAAGTATCAAGTAATGTAAGATATTCAATTCGGAACCTTGGATTAATTGTGGTTAACAATACATTAGCCAGTCGTGCAGTGTTAACACAAATTCGATTGCTTATATACCGGTACGTAGGTATACCATGTTCCTATGTCTGGACTTGGGGAAAAACTATTTGCTCAAGAGGTCTGATATGATTCAATGATAACTGACATATGCAAACACAATAGAATTTCATTGATTAAACACACAGTATAATAAGATAAAGATTTATACCTAATTTGTTTCTCAAAGAAGGCCTCAGTGAATCTCAATCATATTTATTTATCTTAGGTAGAGTGGATAACCTACGAATAATTAATTTTCACCACATTATATAACACCACAGTATCACACTCCCACCAAGCATGAAACATTCATACAGCGCTGTATACAAATACAAATTAAAAACAATTTGTTCTTAGAAAAATGTCTCAATAACACAGTGGGGTGCCCGGGATTTCGTTGGAAAGAAAAATTTTGATAAAAATCTGTTAGTAAAACTAAGTTAGTAAAACTTTGCGCTCCATTCCATCTATCGCGATTGGTTCGTTTAGACCTGACATGGGCAAACTACGGCCCGTTGGGTAATTCAATCTGGCCCGTCTGATGCTGCCAAAACCAAGTTTTGATGTTTTAGCTAAAAAGATAGTTCGAGGAATTGGTTGAGATTGTGATTAAATTTAGTTCTAGCACATGGCCTATTGTTTTCCACTTTTGCTTCTGTAACAGTATAAATAGTGTGTTTTAAATGTAACTTTCATGTCACACGTACATGGCCCGCCATTCTAGGTGGGCAAAATTTTTAGCCCGTTGTCCAAAAACCTTGCCCACTCCTGGTTTAGATTGAGGATAGATTGATTGTAAGCCAAAAATCTTCAGGTTATCAGTGAATCGCTTGCGAATAAAGCGAAATAGTGCTGAAAAGACGTTTATATGTATTATATGTAAATGTCGCAAATATTGAATTCTGTACATTTGCCCGAAATGCAAAATTCAGTTATATGCATGCAAAGCGAGCAAAGTATTTTGAAAAGATAAAGAAAGTTTAATCACGAACGATTTACGTCGATTATTTTCTTGAAAGCATTTGGGCGGGTAAATCTAAATTAACTTTACCATATGAGAAATTACACTTTCCCTGAATCTCTGTCACACCCAAGTAATGGCGAGTATTTAAAGTCCTAGGTTACTGCTGACACAGCGCCTTATTCTTAGTTGACCTGATGGCGAATGCGTTTTTAGAATGTAAGGAATAATTAGGTGAAACCTTTTCCCCTCCCTCGATACCTCCATTGTTCATTTGCATACTAGTTTGGAGTCTGGCAGGTGACATTCTTATGAGTCAGCGTAAAATTATTCCTCCATTGTGTGTTATCGCCACAAAATAAACAAACTACTTTTGTTGTTTGTCATATCAGTCGCTTTAACTAATATATCAGTCCAGTGCCTCGATGTGTGAATTTAATATTAAGGCCCAATGGATATCGAGTTGGACGTAATCGCATGAGCGTCGCAAAATAAAGGTCCGGTTCCAACATCAACAAAAAATCCGCTATAACAACTTTTTACCCTTTGTTGCCCGTCTTCGTCATTGCATATTTGAATTTCAAGTTATACCAGCAACAGGATCCAATCACGCTATACCAGCAATACATAATAATACCAAAAGATGTAGCCAAACTGATAATATTTTAGACGGTGGTAATTCGCCATATATGTAACATTCCCATCAGGGTGTTAAGTTGCGTTTCCACTCGCTTTTACCATTTTATGTCAAATATATCGCAGGAAATCGCTGGCCATACGAATATAAATACCAACAACATTGACAAAAAGGGGCTCCCGAAGTATGCGAACCAAGATGGCGGACATCGGAATGTAATATGTGTCCTAGGTTAGGGTTAGGCCATAATTTTAGGTATAAATACTACGGGAGGCTCTTGGCTAGTCTTTGAACTGATAATAGGACTAAAATAAGGAAAATTGGAAAAAAATTATCGCCTAACCCTAACCTGTTACCCACGTTACGTTCCGATGTCCGCCATCTTGGTTCTCATACTTCGGGAGCACCGACAAAAACAACCTCGACCGACTCCGCGTTAATGAATGTCGATTTCTTACTTCTGCAAAATGAATAGGGCTTAAAGTTAACGTTGTTTCAGTGTGAATATCATGCGTAAATTCTCGTAATTTAAACCGATAAACAAGGGTATCGCGCTACTATCGCTATCTGAGGATGCCGTTATCTGGTGGCCCATGTTTGTGTGGTTAACCTACGATAAATGGTTGCTCACCATTTGGGTATTATGACTCCACGATCCAAGGCTTAGAGTACACTTAAGAACGACACCATGTTCTATATCGTGTTCATATATGTACGGATGATGAGAGACTATTGACTCGGAGGCATGGAATTCGCTACTGCGCCCGCCATTTGAATTATTGAATTCTCAAATCAAACATTATAGGTTGAATGAAGTAATGGTATGAAAAAGAACGGTTATCTTATTTAAACTCAGGCTGAAACAGATAAAATTTATTTCGCGTAGTGGGATCTTTTTTGAAAAGCCCCCAGCCAGACATGACCTAGAAAAAAATCACCTCCCCGCCCCAAGCTGGGCCCCGCCACTAATGGAAAAATGTGAGATTTGAGAAACACACCTCTGCCACGTTTTAAAACAACAAACTAGTAATTACCCGGTTCGGGTTAGGAATGATTTGAAAATTGGAATTTTCAGCGCAATTTGCATTCCCAACCCTGACTGGATACTTTAAAATTTCTTATTTTGAGCGTTGGGTGTATTTTGACGGGGTTTGTACACAAGAGTCGCGTTGCGTATTAATATAGTCAACCTGAAATAATTTAGTCTAATGTCTGAAAGTTGTAGACAGACATCGATTGCAACGTGAGCTAAGATATAAACCATGTCAAGTTGTAACTGACAAGCAGATAAATAAATATTGAGTTAATCTATGTTTTTGATTGATAAATTAAAAACTATAATCTGTATTTATTACCGTGTTGGCCTCTATTTACAAGTCGTCCATCACAGTCGGTTTCAAATCAACGAAGATTGAGCACCTCCTTCAACCAAAACTGCGGTAAAACAGCCAATCGAACGAAAATACTTTTTAGCTGAACAAACGATTTTAACATGAGCGATGATTAATGCTCTCCTTTTATAGGCAGATATTTCGCAATTCAACCAGCACCAGCCCGGGCAAATACACCTGACAAATTTGAGGGAAATTCCTAGCGTGAGCACCGCGCAAAAGTTCTCTTTTTTTTTACCGTATATGACGATTAGAACGGCCAAACTTACTGCAGATTCAACTCGGCACCAATATGTTTGTTTTCAAATACAATTTAAGACTTTATAAATGTAATTTGGCAAACATGACAAGTTATCAACGTGTTGGCCAAGATTCTCCTTCAAACTTTAGGGACGCGGAAATATGCAAATATATTGCAATCCAACTACCAGAACAAGCAAAAACACCTTGCGCAAAACATTTCTTTCTTCTTACTATTGAGGAAGTCAATATTACACAATCAATGTCTCATCGTTATTGTTTCCTAATGCCGCATTGTCAAGCAATCTGCAGGCATTCCACGAATGAGACATTGAGTGCAATGACCCCGAGCAAACACGATAAAGGCGGTATTAAACGTCAATGGCGAAAATGTAGCGCCACGAAGTCGCCGTATGACTATGTTTATTGGTTGACGAAAAAAAATTATTTTAAAAATACCCATGCAAAATGGCTTTAGAGAAGTGGCCTGAAAAAGGTTTGTCAGCTTGCTTTTCATGATGTCATAGCATACAGGGTTGATATTTGAATGAGCTAAAATACACATTTTTCACATCACCAATCTAAATGCAAAAAAAAAAAGACAGCTCAGACGTATTTAATATCTGAACCGAAATGAGATTTTGGGAATCGTTAACTACGATTTGGTTGGCTTAGGTAGTCACGTGTTTATTATTAAAAGCACAATTTTTACGTGAAAATATTTCAAATTACTTGCAAATACAAGAATTTTTAAAATTGCCGAAATACGGAAAAACTAATTTTGAATGTATTCAAATTAGGGGACCTCTGGCAACTACCCAGATCGCCACGCCATACAGTGTGGCCCTTGTTAACATTCAGACTTTTCCCACCAAGTATAAAATCCTAATTCGACAATTTATATTTAAAAAGGCTCTAACGGGGGTAAAAATACATGTTTTTTGCTGCGTTGATTTTTCGCCGTTTCGCCCGGTGGCTTTATGGTATTAATTCGTTGCTTACATGAAAAAACTAATGTGGCAGATGTCTATATAGCCCGATGACGAAAAACGGAGCAAATCCCGATTTAAATTATTCTGAACCTTCCATATACACTACAATGCAAATTACAAAATTAGCCCAGAGGCGAGTCCGCTCATGGCGTGAAAACTAGTAATCGAGAAAGAAGGAAAGGATTGACCAAGCGCGTCGTTTGATCCGAAGCAATACAAGACCCGTTTCTATCAAATTCAACATTGCGCAATCACCCACCTCGTATAAGTTTCCAGTATAAATTTTGGGGTATTTCCCGGGGCAAGAATTCGCAGACAACCCGGTACCCAGTTAATCCTTTTGACGACGAAATACATCGCTTTGTCGTGTTTCCGCCATCTTGGTATTTAGCGTTAAGAAATTTAATCTAAAATGACTTGCAATAACTTACTTTCAGTCCGCTTTGGATTAATGACATATGTTGCGAAAAGGGATTGTTATGTATGTGGACACTATTTCCGTATAGAATGGATTCGCAGAAGCTAATTATTTGCCCTATCTAGTATCTACATTGACGTATTACATTGTCATTACTCATTACGTGGCATCAACTCAATGCACTCGAAGTGCAGCTATGTGTCGTTTTTCTAATATGCTGTTGTTGTTGTTGTTGTTAGGATTACTCGGTAATATTTTCTTCCTGATGCTGCTATTGTTGATAGAACTTTGTTTTTCACTTTACCAACTGGACCAATTGCAAATTTTCAGTAGTTAAAGATTGTTGTTGTCGCTATAAGGCTATTACTTTTTTATGTGGACTGCATGGGATTCGTTTTTGACTTTTAAAGTTTTGTGTGATGACGACGCCAAAATGAAAAATTGCGCTCCGTGTGGCGGTTCAGCGATCGCTTGTAAGCGACCTTGTGGCCAGACTATCAGCATTATAATATTTGTTATTTTTTTCGTTTTATCTCTCGCGTCCATATATTTGGGCATTGTCCTATTGATATTCTCGACTTAAATTCAAATTGGAAAGTAAAAGATTTGATACTACTTCGTATTAGACTTTGTGTCCATATGTCCCAGCATTGCTCCATTGGGTGCTCCCGAAGTATGCGAACCAAGATGGCGGACATCGGAACGTAACAGGTTAGGGTTAGGCGATAATTTCTTTCCAATTTTCCTTATTTTAGTCATATTATCAGTTCGAAGACTAGCCAAGAGCCTCCCGTAGTATTTATACCTAAAATTATGGCCTAACCCTAACCTAGTACACATATTACATTCCGATGTCCGCCATCTTGGTTCGCATACTTCGGGAGCCCCCTCCATTGTTATCATTAACTCACATTTGCAACGGTTTAATCATAATAAATAACTCCTACGCATAGACCACAAGCGCTAAACAGGCCATCCACTTTTCTCGATAAGACCTTTTTTCTCGACAGGCGTGAGAATACAGAATCTATGTAATTTTTGGAAGCCTGCGGCCAAGTGACCCGTTTCAAATATAAACAAAAGCAATGCTTAAAATATATAGGCACGAAGGTTACAAGCATTGTTCCCTCTGAGAAAAAATTTACACTGAGCAAATGTTCGGTTTACTGAGCATGAATATTTTGGGGCTGAGCAGAGTCCTAAATGATTTACAATCTTTGTGAACTATTACATAAACATAATATATTATCAGAATGCGAACAAAGTACACATTTAACAGCCCACTAACGGCTTTTGTTTAGCAGAACGGTTGCTATATTACATCGTTTATGATAGGTGATCCCGGAAATTAGGCAGGCAATACATCATGAGTTTAAAGCAACCGCAAAATAATTCCCAAAATCGAAACCAGAGTTGTTTGCCGCGTCGCGATGCAAAGTTGCCAAGAAAACAGTTTCGTGTATGTAGAATACAGGGTTTAAAGTTGCCGCATTAATATGTTAGCTGTGAGCATAATACCGCACTAAAGGGTACTCCCGAAGCGCCCACTAAAGCCACTATTTTCAAACCAAGTTCTTAATAAATTTGTGTATGCGTAACAATTCATGGGAATGTTTTTATATGATTTTATTTATGGTTTTGGTAGTTTTTTGCACGTTCTCGATCTGTAACTCACAGACAACTTCATTCAAGGTGTCGATCAACAACTAAATTCATTATTGGATACGAGTGAAATCATACACAATATTCATCGTTAAGAAAGCCATACCTTAGCCTTTTAATCTTCAAAATCCAATCGATCTTCAAGTTCTGGATGGATTTGGATTCAATTCCGTTGTTGTTGGTGTTATTTGAGGAACGTCTGAATAAAATATAAAGAGAGGTAAATATCCCGTATGTAATACTAATGAAAATTTCATTCAACAAGGAAGTACATTAAGCCCAGTGATAAATTGCATAGAAGGTTGGCGCATTAGGTTTAGTTATGTTCATAGTAGGATGGATAGATCAAGTTCAAAACCTCATTCGCCAACCACCAGTGATCGACCAGTGTGTAATAAACCGGGTAGATACATGCTGGACAAAAGAATGGTCTGGCCATACATAACTGTGGCTTCTTTCCAAAAACCGTAGTCGAAAGTTTGAAGCATCTCAATCTACAACCTCATAGGACCCATATACTCTTTAACCATAAGCGTAAATATTGCAAATCGTGTTGTGGCGAAAAGGTGGTGGGATTTGAAATTTTAAGAACAGGTTCTGTTTTTGTATCAAACTGAATAGGAACAGGTTCCCTCCTTTTCCGAAAGCCATGCCGAACTTATGGCCTTGTAACTAATAACTCTACGACATATTCACTAATGTATGCCACTACGTAAGCTACATCAACATGACACACACTCCTAATGAATGAACATTATGCCTGGGAATTGCATTTGTGCATTACTGCCTAACTTTTTACATGGAGCTGTAATTCTTATAATATATTTGGTATATGTAAACCATCGTAAAATCTTTACAATATTGTATGTAACTTTACTCTCCATGTCGAGTCTCCAATGCAGAAATCATTTATAGAAGACCGCAAGTAATCGATTCAATGTGACTCCCTACACCCGTGGCCGAGCCCTTATCGGACAAATCGAAGCTTTATTAAAACATGTTTCATTTTACCTCCGCGTTCGTAAAAGTTGAAATTGACCGAGCAAATCTCGCTCAATCTTCACTGACTGCAAATAACCGCAAAACCGAACGCAAACCACCCGCACTGATGATCAAACGCCAACGGGAGGGTGTAGTGATTTGCTACGAAATATGCGCACAAATTTATTCGAGTGAAGATGGAATGATTATGGTAATACAAATTGTAAACCAATGATACATTTCAACATCATGCCTGAGAATTGCGCTTAGGCCTTTTTAAACTTTTACACGAAATTATAATTATAAGAATATATTTGTTATATGTACATCATTGTAAAAACTTTAAATTATTTTATCTAAATTTACCTAACGCTCAATATCGAGTCTGCAGTTCAGATATATTTCATGGAAGACCGCAAATAACCGATTCAATGCGACTGATCAAAACCGAGGACCATTCTCTGGCAAATCGAAGCTTTATTAAAACATGTTTCATTTTACCTCCGCGTTCGGAAAAGTAAAAATGTCTGAGGAAAGCTCATTCAATCACTCTAACGGCAAATAATCGCCTACGCTTTTCTGAATTGTGCACGTAGCGTAGTCTGTGACATTCGCTCTACATTCTACCAAGATTAGCAAACAAAAAGAAATATGATATTTTGCACAAAGACTTGAGGAACTCCGGTTTCAGAAGTTTGTGGATTTCGTGGGAAAGAACGTACAATGCGATCTGAAATACCAACGGTTGCAAATGTAATCGGCCGTAAAGCATTTCTCACTCCCAAAATCTAGCGCACACACACAACATCGGCTTATGTTAAAATTATGGTCTCAATTTCTGATTCTTAAATTTAGCGTGAAACGCGAATCGATAGAGCGAGACTTGGTAACATAAACAAATAATGTGAGCTTAGATCAGACCGTTCCACTCAGTCGCTTATAAGAGATTACCGACTGTGTTAAAAAATACCGAAACTGGAATTCCTATATAAATTAACAACCAGTTGGGGTTACACAAAACGCTACAGAAGTACGAATTTGTTGTGATACACAATTCCCGAACGTACGAGTCGGTAATAATCCACATATTACCAGCGACCCACGAATTCAGTCAATTTCTTTGTACGTGAATAGGGCGCTATATTTTTGTGTGGCGTTTGACATAATTTTCCAGCAATGCAATAATAACCGCTATCGCGAATAGGAGAACTATGTTTTGGAAATAACCAAACTCTTTCCATGTTTGCATAGCAACATTTTGAAAATTTGAACACAACAGCTTAATATAGCTCTAGTCTAGAGCCTGACGAACACAAGAATAGACAGAACGGTGATACATTTTAAGTTGAACGTATCTTCCACTCTATAGCAATAGCATATCATTGATATTATATAACGTAAACAAGCACCTTAAATTTTTGAGTAATATTTACCTTACTTGGTACTCGTTTACTTGCATTGGAGTCCAGTCTTCGTTGATATTGCCTTTTCTTCTCTCGACCAGTGCATTGAGGAACTCACAACGTAGACCGACGCGGAAAACTGAGGTAGCTCGAAAGGTAACTCATATTTAACCATAATATTGGTTCCGCATTCCCACTTGCTGTTCGTCACCGTCGCACGATACCGCGGTGCTTTTCCCAGATAACACCCTATCGGTCTTTGGCGCCGGTTTCGGGGTTATATGCGGTCACATATCATACAAACGCTTGCTGATATTTTTATCGGAAGGTATCGCTCAGGTCGAGGGACGGGAAGTGTATCTACTAAGTATGTATTTAATTTATTTCATCATATGTATCATATACATATAATAACATTTCATATCAGTAAATGTACTCTTCAACAAAAAACAAAGGAAACGTAATTTCTAACTTTGGATCACTTATGGATATGAGTGGCATGATTACTAACTTGGACTACTACAAGGTCGGATCATGACTTTTAGTGCCACTGAGCACATAAGACTTAAGTGTCTTATATATATATTTAAAAAAAATAGTAATCGGGATGTAACCAGTTTTCCGTATTATCTTAAAATGGAATATATATTTTCAATATAATTCATTATTTATTGGAGGCCAAATTATGATTAATTTGAATGATATTTTTCGAAATATTTCTCATACCTGCAAACATTTATAGATAGGTAAGATGGTACTTGAGAAAGAAAAATGAGCCAAATTTATATTAACCGGGTCAGTATTGAGGTCTGAATCGCATGACCAATCATTTTATTGAACACTGAGGCACTATTGAAAACTCGCTATGAACATTTCTGTGATTCCTCTTTTTTGCTGTTAACCTAAGCACTTGTTTATTTTGCTCGATGGCCCTGGTTACAACATCCTTGCATTATTATACGCCTACAAATCCGTCAGCATAAAAGATCGAGATTGACTGAGATAACACAGACTAATACCTCCAGTAAAATCGAATACAAATAGGATTAAAGTTAGATGAAGGCGAAATGCTATTTAAACATTTAACGACTGGCACTTTTTTAAAGTATTGCAGTTACGATGAAATGCAATTTAAACGTTTATTGACTGTTGCTTTTTAACAGTATTTATTACCGATAAAAGACCAAATTATGATTAATTTGCATAGTATTATTGGGAATATTAAAATAATTTTCATATAGTACGATTTCTCAATTTTATATTTTGTGAACTCGAGAAAATGAAAGCTAAAAATAAGTGGAATTGCTCTATTGTCTGTCATATCATAATCGCAAATTGTCTGGCTACAAAATGTGCGTGTGTGTTTATTTGGATGGAGATGGAATGGGTATGGTAAACTGATCAGACTAGTGGTTTTCAATCGCGGTTCCGCCAGTCTAATCCAGGGGATTCGCATTTTCCATTCAAATCTAAGTATATATAACGAAATATGTATATTGTTTGAATATGATCTAATATTTATAAGGTTTTACACTACTGTATTATTAAACTTGCTACACTTCTAAGCTCCTTTTGTTTTGTTAGTATTCGTTCCTGTTTATATATATTCATGGTTTATACAATTCAGGCGATAATGTTTTATTGGGGTTGCGCTCCAACAAAACGATTGACCTGCGTTGGCGTAAAATTGTGTTATTCGTCATTTCCGCATAAAGGCAGAGTTATCTTTACATTACAAAGCTATATCAAACACTATACTTAAGAGTTTGTGCAATGGTGAGCTTCAAAGTGTCATGTATATAGGACCTCCAGAGTTATGTGCATCAAGATGGCGCACAACCTGAACATAGTATGTGTACCAGGTTGGCATGAAATTGCGTTATGATGGTAATAATAACTTTAATTGCCAAACAGGGACATAACTATTGCGCGATGCGGTATGAGAAAAAGATTGCGTTAAAAATTTTATGATAAAACATAGATTTGTCTTTATATTTAATCACCTTTCAATTAAGTAGTAAATCACGAATAAAGTTACTTTGAAAGTGTTGCGTGTATGGAATAAAAACGTTAACTTATATGTAGGTGTAATCTATATTGAATAAATTTAATAACTGACGTCTTGCCTAAGCGCGAGGCTTATGGAAGCGCAGGGCCCACTTCGGTCAAAACTTGGTCATTTCCAAATGAAGACCTCAGATTACAAAGCCACATCAGGCAATATACCTATGAACTTGAGCAATGGTGAGATTCAAAGTGTTAAGAACAGGTTCCGTTTTGTATCGAACTCATTAAATTAAGAACCGTTTTCGCCATCCTAAGAGAATCCTCTTAGAATAGGTTCGTGCGAACCCCCTGAAGCCACCAGTCACTAATGATCTCGTGCGAACTTACATTTTTAAAACTTAATATATGACGTCACTGTGAAGGCCAACCAACGTATAGACTTCATTCATTAGTCTAGCTGAAGTAGAAATAGTAAACGTGTGCAAATAATTAATAAACAAGTTTGTGTCTAATATGGATTGATATTATATTATAACAGAATGGTTGTGATATATTGCATTTGTCAGTATGTTCACGTCATTTGATGATGTCATTTGATTTACAGGAAATTTTGGCGCGAAGTCGTTGGCAAATATTGTCATAATGACGGCATAGCCGGTAAAGACAAATATTTGGTAAACCAAGATACGCTGAGGTGACTATCTACCAACCTCAACGAGGTGGGCGTTTTCGAGGCGTGACTGCTTTATAACAGGCAGGAGCGGGGAGAGGCATTCGATACCAATTTTTACCACAACCTTTAGCTTAAATAGAAAAACTCGTGCGGTTCCTAGCTTCGCCACTGCGATGATATTATTTTAACAAATTAACAAACAATAAATGGCATGATTTTAAGACAGCCATAATATGGTGGGTCCCTTTTTCGAGCCAACAATCTTTAATTCTCTATTATAAAGTCAACAAATTTTGAAAATGTATTGCAATATGGTCTTTTTTTTTGTCCATTTTAGATTTCTATAAATAAAATCGGACAGCTAGAAAGACACAATTACAAATCATGTCACAAACATTCCGACAGTATCCCTAAAACAACTCCATGCCAGATTTTAGATACATTCACTGGGTCCATTTGATCCCAGTTGGTAAAAAACAACGCTTTGTCTCCTCCAAGTGTCGAGCGCAAAATTTAAAAAGCACGTGGGTCGTGAGTATAGTCATCGCATATGTATAAGTCGAACAAGGACTTATCCACCAACAAAACTTGTAAGAGTTATGATGCAATTTGCATTTATTTATGAATTTTCGTTTGTTGCAGAACATACTGAGACAGACGGCGTATTGTCATTGTTTATTTGTTTTCGCATAGCCGAATCGAAGCTGGAATAGTTCATATGCTCCTGTTGGTAAAATAAAGGTTTTCACCAGCGCTTTGTCTCCTCCAAGTGTCGAGCGCGAAATTCGAAAAGCACGTGGGTCGTGACTCGTGAGTATAGTCAACACGAGAAATACGGTAGCATCGAGCGTTAGCGAACAAAAACTAGTCTACCAAATTAACTTTAAAGAATACTGATACAAATTGCAATCTTTCGTCCGTTTCTTGCCACAGAACAAACCGAGACCGACGGCTGGGGTAGTCGAATCGAAACTGGAATATATAAGTTAGAACAGTGCATTATCGCGCTGTGGTGGTAAGCGCAAATTCAAAATTTTCAAAAATTTGAATGGTTTTGAAACACGTCAATGCAGCAAAAACTATAAATTAATAGACAAATCAAAATCAAGTTTTTTGAGCCACACAGACAAATGAACACAAAAAATGAAAATAAATCGTTTGCAATTACGTCATTGGTGTATTTCCGGTGTGCATAAGGAATATAGTCGCAATGACGGCGTAGCCGATGGAGACAAATATTTGGTGAACCACTAACACAATACGCTGTGGTGACTGTCTACCGACCTTAGCGATTTGGGCGTTTTCGAGGCGTGACTGCTTTATAAGAGGCGGGAGCGCGGCGAGGTATTCGATAGCAACTTTTACCACAACCTTTAGCTTAAATAGAAAAACTCGTGCGATTCCTAGCTTCGCCACCGCGATGATATTATTTTAACGAGTTAACAATAAATGGCATGATTTTAAGAAAGCCATAATATGGTGGGTCCCTTTTCCGAGCCAATATTTTTAATTCTCTATTAGAAAGTCAACAAAGTTTGAGATGTATCGCAATATGGTCTTTTTTGTCCATTCTAGATTTCCATGAATAAAATTGGACAGCTAGAAAGACACAATTACAAATCATGTCACAAAAATTCCGACAGTATCCCTAAAACAACTCCATGCCAGATATTAGATAGATTCACTGGGTCCATTTGATCCCAGTTGGTAAAAAACAACACTTTGTCTCCTCCAAGTGTCGAGCGCAAAATTTATAAAGCACGTGGGTCGTGAGTATAGTCATCGCATATGTATAAGTCGAACAAGGACTTATCCACCAACAAAACTTGTAAGAGTTATGATGCAATTTGCATTTATTTATTAATTTTCGTTTGTTGCAGAACATACTGAGACAGACGGCGTATTGTCATTGTTTATTTGTTTTCGCATAGCCGAATCGAAGCTGGAATAGTTCATAGGCTCCTGTTGGTAAAATAAAGGTTTTCACCAGCGCTTTGTCTCCTCCAAGTGTCGAGCGCGAAATTCGAAAAGCACGTGGGTCGTGACTGGTGAGTATAGTCAACACGAGAAATACGGTAGCATCGAGCAATACTGATACAAATTGCAATTTTTCGTCCGTTTCTTCCCACAGAACAAACCGAGACCGACTGCTGGCATAGTTGAATCGAAACTGGAATATATAAGTCAGAACAGTGCATTATCGCGCTGTGGTGGTAACCGCGAATTCAAAATTTTCAAAAATTTGAATGGTTTTGAAACACGTCAATACAGCAAAAACTATAAATTAATAGACAAATCAAAATCAAGTTTTATGAGCCACCCAGACAAATGGACACAAAAAATGAAAATAAATCGTTTGCAATTACTTCATTGGTGTATTTCCGTTGTGCATAAGAAATATAGTCGCAATGACGGCGTAGCCGATGGAGACAAATATTTGGTGAAACACTAACACAATACGCTGTGGTGACTGTCTACCGACCTTAACGAGTTGGGCGTTTTCGAGGCGTGACTGCTTTATAAGAGGCGGGAGCGGGGCGAGGTATTCGATAGCAATTTTTACCACAACCTTTAGCTTAAATAGAAAAATTCGTGCGGTTCCTAGCTTTGCCACTGCGATGATTTTATTTCAACGAGCTAACAATAAATAGCATGCTTTTAAGAAAGCCATAAAATGGGGATCTCTTTTTCGAGCCAATATTCTTTAATTCTCTTTGAAAAAGTCAACAAATTTTGAAAATGTATCGCACTATGGTCTTATTTTGTCCATTTTAGATTTCTATCAATAAAATCGGACAGCTAGAAAAACAAAATTACAAATCATGTCACACAAATTTGAAAAACACGTGGGTCGTAAGTATAGTCATCGCATATGTATAGGTCGAACAAGGACTTATCCACCAACAAAACTTGTAAGAATTCTGATGCAAATTGCAATATTTCATGACTTGTTTCGTTTGTTGCAGAACATAGTGAGACAGACGGCGTTTCGCCATTGTTTATTTGTTTTCGCATAGCCGAATCGAAGCTGGAATAGTTCATTTTCTCCCAGTTGGTGAAACAAATATTTTCAACAGCGCTTTGTCTCCTCCCAGTGTCGAGCGCAAAATTTAAAAACACGTGGGCGGTGACCTTGGGTATAGTCAACTCGAAAAATATGATAGTATCGAGCGTTAGCGACAATTCATCTACCAAACAAACTTGACAGAATCCTGATACAAATTGCAATCTGTCGTGAGTTTTCTTTAGTCTCACTGGCATGACCGAAACGAAACTGGAATATGAGAGCCAGATCAGCGCATTATCGCTCTCTGGTGGTAAGCGCGAAAAAATTTGAATATTTTGAAAACACATCCTTAGAGCAATACTAGGAATTATGAGACAAATCAAAATGTTTTATGAGCCACCCAGACGAACATAGAAAATAAAAACGACAGACATGAACAGGTTTCATGCCTTTGTCTGTGATGGACGCAAACTAACCGCATGTCAGTGAATATCATACAGTAGCATAAGGCTTTATCGGAAAAAGTTTCAAAATTACCACAGCATTAGTAAATGCTTTCCGAGGCAGAGCAGCTTTCACATATATGCTTTCTAGGATCAGGAAATTCCCCGATGCAATGCTGTTCTCGTAGTTTTGGCTTAGACGTTAGGGGAAGAAAATTAAACCAAAATTCCCATGTTAGGACTATGCGCACTAATGATAGATTACATTATTTTGAAAAATTAAATTCAAGAGTAATAAAAAATACTGATATCCTGCAAAAAAGCGTTTGCTTGTGTAGCGTACTGTCTGTCTATATTCCAAGTCTAATATCTTCTACCACGATCTGATCCTCTCCTCAATATTCACTTCAAATATTGCTATTTTGATCATTTATTAATTATCAATCTGAAAACTTAATACAACCGAATACTCCAATGAAATTAATAGAACAGAAAGGGTACAATGAAAATAACAGGTATCACAATGTAAGAAAACAATATATACAACTGAACACACACCCTGAAATCGAGGACAACTTCAGAAATCTGCATAGCAACCCTGAACCCAGTACTATATAACTACTAACCCAGATCCGTGGACCACATGTGGCCCGCCGCTTCATTATCTGTGGCCCGCGTCGCATTTGCGGGAGAGTAAACAGAAAATTGGATTTGATTTGTTTCGTAATAAAAATAATCAGGAAAATATTTTGATTTGACTAGTGTTAAGGCTAGCTGTGGCAACTAGCGAAGTTGAATGATGTATTTGGCTAGTTAAAATTGTTGACAGGCTTACTACCGTTTGGTCGCGAATATATTGAATGAGGAATCTATTAGCCTAGGTAGGCTTAATCTCTTGAGATTCATGCATATTGTCCTGTGCCAGCCACCTTCCCTTCCGGTTCTCAAAAAGTTAAAATCCACCATGATCAGTGTAAATCAAAAAAGTGTCCGCCCCATAAATAATGGCGAAAATGACGTACACCGCCAACAGCATCTATAAGACGGATCAACTTCTACCTGCCAGTATCCTGCCAAGTCAAGTATTGAGAACCAGCTTGATCCGCTAATGGACTCTACGATGTCATCAGTACGAGGTAAAGGGTAAGCATGCCTGTAAGCGAATAAATTAAGCTGTCCGTTATCAATACAAAAACGCGTACTACCGTCTTCCTTAGGTATCAGAACAATTGGTGACGAGTACGAGCTCGATCACCCCTTGTTTAAGCATCTTGTCAACAGCGTTCTCCACTATTTGTCACTTTGCCTAGTCAAGACGCCGGGGATCCTGCGAATAGGAGGTGGTATTGTAGTTACTATGTGATGACGAGCCACTGATATAGGGCCGAATTCTCCATCCGAACCAACAAATATGTCCTTCAACTCTCTCAGCAAAAATAACAATTGTTGATACTGGTCAGCCAAAAGACCCTCTGTCGAGGTAATCAAGTCTTGTTGATGTTGTTCTGGAAGTGTTGTGCTCGCTCATCTATAACAGCCTTGTCCCGTCCACAGAGTTTAAGGACATATTTGTTGGTTTGGATGGAGAACTCGGGCGTACATCAGTGACTCGTCATCACGTAGCAACTACAACACCGCAGCCTCCCCGGCGTCTTGTCTGAGCAAGAAGACAAATAGCGGAGGATACTGTGGACAAGATGCTTGAACAACTGGCGATTGAGCTGAGTGATAGCCCGTAATCGTCACTAATTGTTCTGATACCTAAGAAAGACGGTAGTACGCGTTTTTGTATTGATTTCAGGCAGCTTAAATTCAATTACTTACAAAGATGCTTACCCTTTACCTCGTATTGATGGTATTGAGAATTTGATCCATCTGACAGATGCTGTTCGCGATGGTTCAATCAGTTTTGCCCTTATTTGTGGAACAGTCACATTTTGATTTGCACTGAAGTGGATTTTAAATTTCCGAGAACCAAAAGGGGAAGTGGAAGGGCGCTGGATTTCTACAGTGTTTACATATGACTTCAGGATTGAACATCGAGCAGGGACTAAACATGGTCATGCAGATGGGCTGTGTCGTCAAATCAGACAGTGTAAAGTGTAAGCGCTCGGACTGCAAAGACTGCGTGTCTACTTCAACTACAACTCTGACTTGCCTTGGATACAAAGGGAGTACTAGATGGACACATACACGAAGGAAAGGATTCAAACTTGCCAAGCAGAGGACCCTCATCATTCTGCAGTTGTTGCCTGGAAGCGCCGTTAGCATCATAAATCGCAGCCACAGGACTATATGCATGAATCTCTAGAGCAGGGTCGTCCAACCCTTGGGCCACTTGTGGCCCGCCGAAGAGTTCCAAGTGGCCCGCGCAGTATTTTTCGAAATTAAATAAACTATACCTAACCCGATGTCTTCCACAAATTTGAGCCACCATGTGAAAGCTGTTCTGCTTCGAAAAGCGTTTTCTGATACTGTGATGATTTTTAACAATTTTTAACAAAGCTTCATGGATTCAGCTGATGTATGATATCCACTAACAAGTAAATCGTATGGTCAGTTTGCGGTTATCCTGTCCATCACAGCAAAGGCACAACCTTTTTTTGTTTCTATCATTTTTATTTCTTGTTCCACCGCATGAGTTTTTCAATTTAAGCTGAAGGTTGTGGTTAAAAGGGCTATCAAATGCCTTGCCTCTTTTACGATTGTTATAAAGCAGAAACGCCTACCTTGTTAAATTTAGAAAATATTTGTCTTTCTCAGCTACAACGTCTTTGTGACGACTTTTTATTTATTGTGCACATGTGTCTGGTTGGCTCATAAAAACAATTTCATTTTGATTCGATTTTTAATTTATAGTTCTTTCTCTACGGTGTTTACAGATCATTTTAAGTTTTGAATTTCGCGCTTACCACCAGAGAGCGATAATGCGCTGTACTGTCCCCTCATATTCCAGTTTCATTTCGGTCATGCCAGCCGTCTGCCTCGCTTTGTTCATAGAAAAAAAAAAAATCACGAAAGATTGCAATTTATATCAGTATTGTGACAAGTTTGTTTGGTAGATGAATTGTCGCTAACGCTCGATACTATCATATTTCTCGAGTTGACTATAATCAAGGTCAGGGCCCACGTGTTTTTTAAATTTTGCGCTCGACACTTGGAGGAGACAAAGCGCTGTTGAAAACATTTATTTCACCAACTGGGAGCAATTGAACTATATCAGCTTCAATTCGTTTAGGCGAAAACAAATAAACAATGACATTACGCCGTCTGTCTCGCTATGTTCTGCAACAAACGAAAAGTCATGAAAGACTATACTTACGACTCACGTGTTTTTCAAATTTGGCGCTCGACACTTGGAGAGACAAAGCGTTGCTTTTTACCAACTGGAATTAAATGGACCCAGTGAATGTATCAAAAATCTGGCATTGATTTGTTTTAGGGATACTGTCGGAATTTTTGTGACATGATTTGTAATTGTGTCTTTCTAGCTGTCCGATTTTAGTTATAGAAATCTAAAATTGACAAAAAAAGACCATAATGCGATACCTTTTCAAAATTTGTTGACTTTCTAAAAGAGAACTAAAGAATATTGAATCGGAAAAGGAACCCCTCATTTTATGGTATTTTTTTTGAATCATGCTGTTTATTGTTAATTCGTTAAAATAAGATCATTGCAGCGGCGGAGCTAGGAACCGCACGAGTTTTTTTTATATAAGCTAAAGGTTGTGGTAAAATGTGCTATCAAATGTCTCGCCCTTTTTACGCCTCTTAGCATGCAGTAAGGCCTCGAAAACGCCCACCTCCTTAAGTTCGGTAGACAGTCACCACAGCGCATTGTGTTAATGGTTCACCAAATATTTGTCTTCATCGGCTACGCCGTCATTGCGACTATATTCCTTATGCACACACGAAATACACCAATGAAGTAATTGCAAGCGATTTACTTTAATTTTTTGTGTACATTTGTCTGGGTGGCTCATACAACTTGATTTTGATTTGTTTATTAATTTATAGTTTTTGCTGTATGGGCGTGTTTCAAAACCATTCAAATTTTTGAAGAATTTGAATTTCGCGCTAACCACCAGAGGGCGATAATGCACTGTTCTGACTTTTATATTCCAGTTTCGATTCAACTATGCCAGCAGTCGGTCTCGGTTTGTTCTGTCGCAAAGAAAACGGACGAAAGATTGCAATTTGTATCAGTATTCTCACAAGGTAATTTGATAGACTAGTTGTTGTTCGCTAACGCTCGATGCTACCGTATTTTTCGTGTTGACTATACTCAAGGTCCCCGCACACGTGTTTTTTAAATTTCGCGCTCGACACTTGGAGGAGACAAAGCGTTTTTTTTACCAACTGGGATCAAATGGACCCAGTGAATGTATCTCAAATCTGGCATGGAGTTGTTTTAGGGATACTGTCGGAATTTTTGTGACACATTTGTAATTGTGTCTTTCTAGCTGTCCTATTTTATTTATAGAAATCTAAAATTGACAAATAAAGACCATAGTACGATACCTTTTCAAAATTTGTTGACTTTCTAATAGAGAACTAAAGTATAGTGGCTCGAAAAAGGGACCCACCATTTTATGGCTTTCTTAAAATCATGCCATTTATTGTTAACTCGTTAAGATAATATCATCGCAGTGGCGAAGCTAGGAACCGCACGAGTTTTTCTATTTAAGCTAAAGGTTGTGGTAAAACGTGCTATCGAATGCCTCTCCCCGCTCCCGCCTCTTATAAAGCAGTCACGCCTCGAAAACGCCCACCTCGTTGAGGTTGGTAGACAGTCACCTCAGCGTATCTTGATTTACCAAATATTTGTCTTTACCGGCTATGCCGTCATTACGACTATATTTGCCAACGACTCCGCACCAAAATTTTCTCTAAATCAAATGACATCATCAAATGACGTGAACAAACTGACAAATGCGATATATGACAACCATTCTGTTATGATATAATATCAATCCATATTAGACACAAACTTGTTCATTTATTATTTGCATACGTTTACTATTTCTACTTCTGCTAGGCTAATGAATGAAGCCTATACGTTGGTTGGCCTTCACAGTGACGTCATATATTAAGTTTTAAAAATGGTAATTCACACAAGTTCATTTGTGACTGGTGGCTCCAGGGGGTTCGCACGAACCTATTCTTGGAATTCCGTGATATCAGCGTTTCTGCTTTTTCAGAGCTATAATTTCGCCACGGTTTATTAGGAGGGCGAAAACTGTTCTTAATGTGTTCGATACAAAACGGAACCTGTTCTCAACGGTGACCGTACATTTGAACCCATGTACATTTGAACCCATGCGTATATCCACGGGTTCAATCTATATGCAGGTGCTAAAACCCATGGGTTAGGGTTAGTATGAGTTTAACTATCCGTGAAACAAAAAAAATTCCATAGGTGCAATAGCATACAGGTGCAATTGTCATGGGTTCAAATGTACGTGGGTTCAAATGTAATGGAATGGAACCGTTCTCAACACTTTGAAGCTCACCATTGCTCAAGTTCATAAGTATAGTGACTGATGTAGCTTTGTAATCTAAGGCCTTAATTTGGAAATGACTAAGTTTTATCCGAAGTGGGCCCTGCGCTGGGGTAAGCCTCGCGCTTAGGCAAGAAGTGTGTTATTAAATTTATTCATTATAGATTATACCTACATATAAGTTAACGTTTTTATTCCATACACGCAACACTTTTAAAGTAACTTTATTCGTGATTTACTACTTAATTGAAAGGTGATTATATATAAAGACAAATCTATGTTTTATCATAAAATTTTTATCGCAATCTTTTTCTCATACCGCATCGCGCAATAGTTATGTCCCTGTTTGGCAATTAAAGTTATTATTACCATCATAACGCAATTTCATGCCAGCCTGGTCCACATACTATGTTCAGGTTGTGCGCCATCTTGGTGCACATACTTCTGGAGGTCCTATATACATGACACTTTGAAGCTCACCATTGCACAAACTCTTAAGTATAGTGTTTGATATAGCTTTGTAATGTAAAGATAATCGCCTTTATGCGGAAATGACGAATAACACAATTTCACGCCAACGCAGGTCAATCGTTATGTTGGAGCGCAACCCCAATAAAACATTATCGTCTGAATTGTAAATAAACCATGAATATATATAAAAAGGACCAAATACTAACAAAACAAAAGGAGCTTAGAAGTGTAGCAAGTTTAATAATACAGTAGTGTAAATCCTTATAAATATTTGATCATATTCAAACAATATACATATTTCGTTATATATACTTAGATTTGAATGGGAAATGCGGATCCCCTGGATTAGACTGGCGGAACCGCGATTGAAAACCACTAGTCTGATCAGTTGACAATTTCCATACCCATTCCATCTACATCCAAATAAATAAACGCGCACATTCTGTAGCCAGACAATTTGCGATTATAATCGAGCACCTCCACTTCGCACTTATTTTTAGGTTCCGTTTTCTCGGCTTCACAGAATATGAAATTGTACTATATGAGAATGATTCAATATTTCCAATAATATCATGTAAAGTATTCATAATTTGGCCTTCTATCAGTAATGAATATTGTTAAAAAGCGACAGTCCTCAAGCGTTTAAATGGAATTTCACCGTAACTGCAACCCTATTAATATTCGATTTCACTGAAGGTATTAGTATGGGTTACAGCGCGAGACTAAGTCTATTTAATTTGATTCTATTATACGGACTAATTTGTAGACGTAAAACAATATGGTACCAAGAAAAAGGGATATCACAGAAATTATCATAGCCGAGTTTTCAATAGTGTCTCAGTGTTTAATGAAACGATTGGTCAGACCTCAATATTAACCCGGTTGATATAAATTTCTGCATATTTTTATTTTTCAAGTACAATCTTATGTCTATAAATGTTTTTAGATATGAGAACTATTTCCGAAAAGACCATTTAAATTAATCATAAATTGGTCTTTATACAGTAATGAATATACACCGAAACTTATTTTTTATATATAACGCACGAAAGTCTTGAATGCTAAAAGCCATGATCCGACCTTGCATTAGTCCTAGTTAATAAGCATATCATCCATGTCCATAAAGGCCCCAAAGTCAAGAATTACATTCTCTTGTTTTCTGTACGTGTACTATAAAGAGATGTTCTTTCGTTGTTATATCTACATATGACAAAATAAATTAAATACACACTGAGTAGATGTACCGTTCGATTAAAATATTCGCAAGTTGTTTTGATATGTGACCTCATACAACCCCGAAACCGGCGCCTACCGCGGTTTCGTAAAAGCACACGGGAATGCGGAACTATGGCCAAATGGTTAAATATGAGTTTCCTTCCAAGCTACCATCAGTTTTCCGCGTCGGTCTACGTTGTGAGTTCCTCAATGCACCGGTCAAGCGAAGAAAAGGCAATATCAACGAAGACTGGAATCCAATGCAAGTAAACCAGTACCAAGTAAGGTAATTATTACTTAAAAATTTAGGATGCTTGTTTACGTTATATAATATCAATGATATGTCATTGCTATAGACTGGAAGATACGTTCAACGTAAAATGAATCGACGTTATGTATATTAAGCTGTTGTGTTCAAATCTCAAACTGTTACTATGCCAACGCGGAAAGAGTTCGATTATCACCAAAACATAACTCCCCATTCGTGATAGTGGTTATTATCGCGTTGTTGAAAGATTGTGTGAAATGCCGCACAAAAATATAGCGCCCTAATCACGTACAAAGTGATTGACCGAATTCGTGGTTCGCAGGTAATATGTGGATTATTACCGACTAGTACGCTCAGGAATCGTTTATCACAACAAATTCGTAATTATGTCACATTTCGTGTAACCCCAACTGGTAGTTAATTGATATAGGAATTCCAATTTGTGGTATATTGTAACACGGTCGGTCCCGGGTATGTTTTATAAGCGACGGAAAGGAACGGTCTGATCTAAGCGCACATATTTGTTTATGTTACCAAGTCTCGCTCTATCGATTCGCGGTTCAAGCACAATCGAGAAAATTAGAAATTGAGACCATGATTTTAACATGAGCCGATGTTGTGTGTGCGCTAGATCTTGGGAGTGAAAATGCTTTACGGCCGATAATGTTTGCAACCGTTGGTATTTCACATCGAATTTTACGTTCTTTCCCACGAAATCTACAAACTTCTGAACCCCGAATTCCTCAAGTCTTTGTGCAAAATATCATATTTCTTTCTGTTTGCTACTCTTGATAGAATGTAGAACGAAGGTCGCAGACTACGCTAAGTGCCCAATTCAACAAAGCGTGGGTTTTGCGATTATTTGCCGTCAGTGAAGATTGAATGGGCTTTTCTCAGAGATATTTAACTTTTCCGAACGCGGAGGTAAAATGAAACATGTTTTAATAAAGCTTCATTGTGTCCGAGAGGGGCTCGGCCTCGGGTGTAAGGAGTCAATGAAATATCTCTGAGTTGAAGACTCGATATTTAGCGTTAGTTGACTTTCATAAAATATTATAAAGTCTTTACGATGATGTTCACATATCAAATATATTATAAAAATTATGCCCCCGTGTACGCAGTAATGCACAAGTGCAATTCTCAAGCATAATGTTCAAATCTACAAATTTACAGTTTGTATTCCCATTATCATTACATCTCCACTCGAATAAAACCGTGAGCACAATTGGTAGCCGAACGGCACATCCTCCTGTTACTTGTCGTTTTGGCCAGCGGTGGGATTCAGTAGATTCGCGCGAACCCGTTCTTGGAATGTTGTGCTATATCGAATGGTGTGATTAAAGCGAACCCGTTCTTGAGCTAACGACTAATATTATATTAGGCTCTCTGAAGTTATGTGTTAGATTTATTAAGAGTGTGTCATGTTGATGTAGCTTACGTAGTAGCATACAATAGTAAATATGACGTATAGTTATTAGTTACAAGTCGTAAGTTCGGCATGGCTTTCTGAAAAGGAGATAACCCGTTCTCAGTGAGTTTGATACAAACGAGAACCCGTTCTTAAAAGTTAAAATCCCAACACTGATTATGATGGCCTTTTCGCCACAACACGATTGGCAATTTTCACGTTCATGATTAAAGAATATATGGGTCTTATGAAGTTATGAATTGAACTTCAAACTTTCGATCAAGATTTTTGGAAAGAAGTCACAGTTATATATGGCCAGAATGTATCTACCCGGTTTATTACATACTGGGCGAGCACTGGTGGTTGGCGAATGAGGTTTTAAACTTGATGTATCCATCCTATTATGAACATAACTAAACCTAATACGCCAACCTTCTATGCAATTTATCATCACTGGGCTTAATGTACTCCCTTGTCGAATGAAATTTCCATTAGAATTATATCCGGGATATTTACCTCCTTTCATATTTTATTCAGACGTTCGTTAAATAACACCAACAACACCGGAATTGAATCCAAATTCGTTCCGAACTTGAGAATCGATTGAATCTTTAAAAGATCAAGGTATGGTTTTCTTAACGATGAATATTGTGTATGGTTTCACTCGTATCCAATAATGAATTAGATTGTTGATCGACACGTTGAATGAAGTTGTCTATGAGTTATAGATCGAGGGCCAGTTCCGACCCACTTTGCCGTTGTTAGAAATAAGCTAATAAAACCGTTGTGCAATAGGACCCCAGGTCAAAATTTGGGACATTTCTTACCTACGCCGTCGAGAATAATTTAATCTTAGTGCCCATTTCTGAGCTTCAGTTAAAACAACGTTTTGTTCCATTGGTTGAAGTAAGAATAATATTACTGAGATAAATGTCAACACAATTTGGATTCTCATACCTATTCCATCTACGTTTTAATAAATACAAGGGCACATTTTGTAACCGAATCTTTGACACGACAAACAGTGGAACGATGCAGCCACGCACAATAATTATTATTTGAACTGGTGAAAATCGATTCACATACTTACGGTGGTGTGCTGGGTTTCACAACATTCGAAGAGTTTTGGGCGCTGTTATCAAAAATTTGCAAAACTATCATGTCATTCATACAGACATTGAGAATTTCGGCAAATTTTTTTTTGTATATCTGTATTGCACAATGTGTTTTATTGGAGCCTAGTCTGCTCCGAACAAGGCTCTTAATAAGCAATATTTTATATGTCGGTTGCTAATGGGTTTTGAAGTATAGTGTGGATTCTAATGTGTAGAAGTATAATGCGTTTAGAAGACGTTAGTTTATGGCTTTTTCGTTTATCTCCCGTGCTTTTTAATACCTAAGCAGTATGTTGATCTTAGTGTTGGCTTGCAGCTATTCGCAGTATCAAAAATAATGTGTACGTTTTTCCTGGGTTGTTTTGTTTAATGGGTACTCCCGTTGTATGTGTACCGGGTTAGGGTCAGGCCATAATTTTATAACGATTTTCCTTATTTTAGTTCTATTACGAGTTCGGGGACTGTTCGTGTTGGCCAAGTGAGTATACCCCCTGCCATATTTTTACACATACTTCAAATAATTACATCTTAACCATGCCCATTGAAAACTGTATTATCTATTATTACTTATCGATCTTTAGATCGGTAAGTATGTTGATAGGTATTTGTCTGTTTGTCTGTCTGTCTGTCTGTCTGTTAGATGCACGCGATATCTCACAAAGGCGTGGTTGAATGTGCATTCATCATATCTCAGACCAGAAGCCTATTGATTTTGAATGAGTTATGTCGTATAATTAGCGAGTTAATAATTAATTAGTGATGGGACACGCGGTGTCATTATAGAGTCATGAATCGAAACCGCAGTTTCGATCGATAAGTTTTCGGTCACCGACCGATATGCTCGTATTCTTTTGTTATTAGCTCACTTTGTGACGCTTTGAACTCTAACCACAAAGGTTAGTGCCGTGGTGGGAAGGTATGTTAAAAAAAATTCACCGAAAATAAGAACAATTTTTATAACCCCCATTTTCAAGACAAGATCGTGATTATAAGCATATGCCATTTTGTCCCAAATAAGGTTGTTGAAAATTAATTAGGGTTGAAAAATTGGCGCTCCAGAAGTATGTGTACTAATATGGAGGTACCTAATTTTGTTCGCCTATTTAGATCAAATTGCGTAAAGGGACTGAAACTTATGGTCAGGGGGATATTCACTTGGCTAACACAGACAGTCCCCACACTCGTAATAGAACTAAAATAAGGAAAATCGGAATAAAATAAAAGCCTAACCCTAATCTGGTACACATACTTCGGGAGTACCGAAAAATTATAAAGGGTGTCCATGAAGTCTTGAAATCTTTAAAAATTGCAAAGGGAATTTATCGATACCCTATCTTGTTTTGGCCCTCGCAGATGTATTAAATGAAAATACTTTAACAATTACTGACTGAAAACAACAAACCTGGTTAAGATATATTGATAACTGACTTCATAACAAAATTGAAATTGTAAAGGGATTTTATGGACACCCTGTATAATGTATATATTGTAAGTACGAGGGGATTTATTCTCGAATTGCGCGTCAGTTTCAAATCCCTGGGTTTATTTTGATGACAGTGAATTATAATATATTGTACTGATAGTCTCATCTATGTTAAGATTGATTAAAATTATTGTTGCGATGTCTGTTTTGGACCAAAAGAGCTAGCGCCACCCAATGGCAATGATTTTGATGACGTCATAGCGAAAAAAAGTAATAGCCTTCTGGAGAAAAATTTTATCTTCAACCACTGAAAATTCCAAAGCAATTGGTCCAGTATTCGAAGAGAAAAGCGATTTCTTCAAAACGTGTCAAAGAACAAGGACACTAAGAACAACAATAAGAACAACAACAAAATAATATTGAAACGATCGTTATGTCCACTACGTGTCCAATAACAAACTTTGACATTCATTGGCCTACACCCACGCCATTACACCAAGAAAGCGCTATAATCCAAACGCCTTTTAAGCACGACCCAGATATCGCATTCGTAACCGCCGTACATTTGTGTGTGTGGTCGGAGTCAGCGATATCAGCATCACATCTTGTATTTGCTTGGCTCATTTCCAAAAAGAGACTTTATCTCGCAGGCTGCGACGTATTTATGGGAACTCTTATGGCTTTTATATGGCTGTTTATACTGGTTATAAAAACAGGGATTGGATTTGGAAAATGATACATTCTCACTTCACACATAGGGCGTTTGATTTTTTAAATTTAGGACAATGGAGAGAAATAAGAATATTTGCTCATACCGCGACCAAAGTTTATTGTCCCTCCGGATATCTCGCGGTTAGTATTAGGCAGTGATTGGCAAACTTTATGTACTACTTTACCAAATATGCACATTGCAATAATTACCGCCTATGAACAAACAATGCCACATTAAACTAGCAGATAATTTTGCCAATTACTACAAAACAAACACCACACATTAGCCATTGTTACGACATGCATCCGTGGGCAAATAATAATATTTTAATTTTCCGTTTTTGTGCATTAAAAGAGAAATTGGTTCACAGGCAGCATTTGGCCCGCTTATGAGGCAATGAGGCCCAAAGTGATCAGTGGTGTATCATATGACTCGCCCTAAATTATTTTATTCTTTTGAATTGAGGGTACTCATTACTTACTGGATGGGCCATATCGTCGCAGTGAAACTCAATTAGCTTGTGTCACATTTTCAAGGTTTTGAGAAAATCACATTTTTGTAATTTTTAGATGTGTACAAGAATGGACATGAGCACTACCTAAAATAAAAACTAGGCTGATAAATGTTTTAAATCCAGACCCAACGATGGCAACCGTTTCATATTAAGCTGAAAATCAAAACAAATTCGGAAAAATGTGACATAAGCTTATTTAGTTTTACTTCAGCGACAATAATTACTATATTTTAAATAGCACCTTTGTCAAACGAAATGCCGATCATAAGCTCAAAAGCAAAAATGAGTGTTTTGTTTTACTATACATATTCAATAAGAAAGGATTTCGCCGTAGAATATGTCGTTACGGACGCGAATAGGTTTATTTACGAGACTGAAACAAATAATAATAAATATTCAATTCGCTGGTCGAAAAGGGGGGGGGGGGGGGGGGGTGACATGTGGTATTAGTCCAAAACGCGCAGACGATCACCCGAAATCGAACAAGCTATTTCTCTCGTTTTTCCGTCGCAACAATCACGATATGAGAGCTAACCCGTCTTCAGTGTAATTAAATATTCGACATTTACTCTTGGAAATTAAAAGTACGACTCCTTATTCATACCAATGTGAGTGGAAGACCTTCGACATGTTTTCGTTATAAGTAAATTATATTTATTTGAATATATTGGTTCATTTTTATCTGTATGATATGACCTATGCTAATGGCGCTTGTTTTATTACATTGTCCCTACTCTAGACGCGGTTAGCTTGTCACGGCGTAGTAAGTTGCAACGATATATTCTTCCGCACGAAAGAGTGAGTATACACAAAGTAAAAAGCCAAGAAAACTGTGTGATCACGAACAAGACAGCAATGCCCAAATATATGGACTGGACCCGAAAGCTAAACCGAAGTACAAGAGTATCTTTTACAGTACCGTTAGTCTTTCCTATCGAAAACAAACAATAGCATCTGGTTGTTGACATATAGATCAATCTTCCGTACGAAAGTGCGTTCACGAAGTAAAAAAGCCACGAAACATCGAGGACCACGATATAACGAAAAAACTGTGTGCTCGAAAATAAACGCGCGTGGGCAAAAACATGATTCGTAGTGCGTTATTACCTCTGTTGTGCATTTTCAAATTTGGACTGATTTTCGAGCTCGTGTGGTTCTTAATATCGCTCGAAGCCAAACAGTCCGTAATTCGTCCGTGGTTGATTTGAAACGTTCTACCCATGCTCTTTATATTTTTAAGTCATTATATTGGGAAATCTTCATAAGTAAACTTGCCCAAAAATTAACCTAAATGGCGATACTTTTTTGTGTGAGGCGGGTTGTGTACAAATAATGGTACTAATATCAGAGTATGCACATAAGACAACGACCACATATTATTTAACGGGACTGCGATATAGTATACGATCAGATACCATACCTTGCCTAATATTTATAAAAGTACGTGCGAAAATGGGCTTCACCACTTAGTGGCATGTGTACCTATCATACAGCTAGCTATATGTTATTACAGAATCTGAAATTGAGTAAAATACCAGATACTTCACAACTGTACATACCCAGTATAAAAGCTACCGGGTTTCGAATAATGACAAATTTAAAATTCTACAATTGATTTAATGCTTTCCTGCCTTATCATAGTAGGCTATTGTGCTGTTGTGACTTTAAATTTATGTAATTTATTGACTTAAATTCTGCATGAACCGTCCTATTGAACAGTTGTGTATTTACATTTTTGTAATTCAATGATTTCTATGGTTATCTGCCAGTCGGCGTTCGGAGTCGTTCGCTTAGTGAGTCCGGAAATATCCGGTATTTTTAAACATATTTCTGTCAATGTCAGTATTTTGGCGTCCGACTCCTCACTTTAGTACTATATTTAGTTCGATTTTTAATCTTGTATGACCCAATGTAGACTATTCATAGGTGTCGCTGCTCGACAACCAATGCTGGTTTATCGCGTCCCCTTTCACCCTGAAATGCATTATTTTTCTCTCTTTTCTTATCTCGTTCTGTATGTACAGTGTGTATTTCTTGGTGATAAAATAAATTACTGATTACTGATTACTGGTTTAGCTGAGTGGCATGCCGAAGAATTAATGATGTTATCCGTAGAATCCGGTATCTTGAAATTTAAAAACTGGTACGACACGCACAAAATTGATACAATATTTCAAAAATTGAAAGAGAACATTAAATGTTGTTAACGCTATACTTGATTTTCATTGTATATTGAGGTTACGTTAGACTCAAAGATGAACTGGCTCACACGAGGGAAAATTATTCAGCTCCGTACCGAGACCCTATACCTGGTGAATTTCCAAGGAAATGACCATGGATATTTGAAACAACTGCACCTTACATTATTGCGCAACTGTGGTCTGTTTTTCAGATCTCACAACTGTACGTATTTCAGGAATTAGGTGACATTGTTAGTGTGGCAAATATTCATAAATTACTATACTTGGTTATGAGCGAGTCAAATTATATTTTTGCGGCGTAGTTTCCTTAAAACCTGTTGATATTTCATTTTTCAAATTTTTGTACTAAAGGGTACAAAAACCTACCGAAACCATAAATAAACTTATTAAATTAAAACATACCCACATACAAATTTATTAGAAAATTGGTTTGAAAATTATGGCTTTAGTGTGGTATTATGTATACATACAACATATTATATCGACAGTTTTAAATCCTGTATGCATGAAACTGTTTTCCTGGCAAGTTTGCATCGCTGCAAAAAACTTTGTTTTCGATTTTGGGATTTATTTTTGCGATTGCTTCACACTCATGATGTATTGCATTTCCGGGGATTACTTATTATACATGATGTAATATAGCAATCGTTCTGTTAAACAAAAGCCGTTAGTAGGCTGTTACTTTATTCCAAATTTTCTTTGAGTCTCATGAGATCCATATCTCCTCCAAAATTTCGCTGTTCTTTTTCAAATTCAGGGCAACACTTCAACATGATGTATTGTAGCACTTTTATTTGAATTGTAAACAAGGTTCCCTCACGTTGCTCAACTGCGCCATTGTGCAATACTACCAGACCAATTTTCGCATTAAAATACCATTCTCGCGCAGTTGAGACATTATGTTTCCAAAGCGGGGAACATGATGTATGGGAGCACTATATTTTACTTGTAACTTTCGTAACCGCTGGAAATTTCAAAGCAATTGGTCAAGTAGTTTAAGTGATAAGCAAGTTTATTTGGACAATAGTAGCAGCAAGAAAAATAATAACAATAATAATACTAACAACAACATATTAACAAAACGACCCATAGGTACACTTCGTGTGCAGTTGATGGCACGTAATAAAATAGGACAATTGTAATACATTAATGTGTCAATATACTATTTTGTAGATACGGCAAATAATTAGCTTCTACGAATCCATTCTATACGGAAATAGGGTTCACATACATAACAATCTTATTTCGTAACATACGTCATGCACCTAAAACGGACTGATATGTAGGTTATTGCAAGTAGTTGGGGATTAAATTTCTTAACGCTAAATAACAAGAGAGCGACTTAATCACGACAAAGCAATGCTTTTCATTGTTAGGAGGGTTATCTGGGTACATGTGCTGTCTGCGATTTCTTGCCCCGGGAATTACCCCAAAATTTATACCAGTACCATGAACAGGGTGGGATTGCAACGGGATTGCGCAATTCCAAGTTCGATAGAAATGGGGTCTGTATTATACTTCTGATCAAACGGCGCACTTGGTTCAACCTCTCTTTGTTTTTCAATTTGAATCAATTTTTGGCGGATTTTTTTTCTTCTACTCCACAGTCACACTCCAGTGATAGATGAAGTCATAGATATGTCATATTTGGGTTATACTGTATTTGCAAGTAATTTAGAATATTTTCACTTAAAAATTGCATTTTCAAAAATAAACACGTGCCTACACAAGCTAACCAAATCGTATTTGAAGATATAATTTCATTCTACTTCAAATAGTAAATACGTCACAAAATTCTGCACAGTATGGGTTTTTCTACTTTTTAGAGCAGGCCTGCACAACATACGGCCCGCGGGCCGCATGCGGCCCGCTAGATACTTCTGTGCGGCCCGCGGGTCATTTGGAAACAAATCTTTGTTATTGTTATTTTTGTTACATTGTTATTTATGCAAGCGCGCCGCTACTCCGATCATATTAGAAATCGTGAGATTTATGTTTTGCACTAGTTTCAATAAATATCAAACTTATTGTGAAATTGGTGTGCCCTTAGCGACCCTTAAAATTCGTCGCTCGACCTCTCGCCCCCCAGTTTGGGAAACCCTGATCTAGATATCTCGGTATTCAAACTGAATCACGCTCAAAACAATATCGGTATACAATCTCACACCCATTAGTGCATATTAGCAACCTATTAGTAACCCCACTATTTTTTACTAGCAGTTTATGAAACTGAAGTTTTTTTTTCAAATTTAAAACTTAAAAAACAATTTTTTCATTCATGAATGCTGCAGAAATCGTCGCACAAAGTATATTGCTATTTACTGTAAAACTTCAAAAAATTTTTGGAGCAGATTTTGTAGAAAAATGTAATTTAACAGTCTAAAAAGTACAACAGAGGAAGATCAATCGCTACTAAACGGATTGTTTGTCCAGCCTGCAATGAAAATATCTAAAAATGTTAGATATGACTGAATACCTATATGTGGGACGATTTTACAAAACTGAACCTGAGTAAAATATTTTCCTGCAGTCAGTTTATACTGCAACACGCAATACCTAATTTTATTAAAAAAAAAATATTGAAAATGAAGGGTCGCTTTCAAGGTAGATGAACCACTAAATACTCATGAAAATAAGATTCTTCATATTTTTAAGCTTTCCAGTAATGGAAGTTTTTCATCAAATTTAACTTTTTCACAATATTATTTTGATTTGAAGTTCATCTTGTGAAATATGTATGTGGCAAAGTTTGCGGCCCGCCGGGCCTTCAGATTTATGCTTGCGGCCCTCGTGGTAATTTGAGTTGTGCAGGCCTGTTTTAGAGGTTAGTTTGGTGGCGTAAACAATATGTATATTTGCTCATTCCAAATACCAACCGTTAACCCCACATAATTTCTCTGGTTACCACTGTATCATTATTACAGTTTATTTCTGTTACACTCCACATGCGATTTGAGCTAGAATAAACCCCATCGCACTTCAATTAAACAACCGAGTACAGTAACCAACAGCGTCTTAGTGACTTCTTGTCTATAGCCATACTCATACTCAAGGCACACGATAATCCTTGCTATAATCTTTGGACTATTCATTAAACATTTATCGGTAGAGCGATTGTTCAAATGGTTAGAACAAAACGATTTTAGTTCCAAGATTTTTGGGAAACGGCGTGTGTAATATGTGTTGATGAAGAGGGACGAAAAACATCTATGCCAATATCTTTTATGGCCGTGGAACTAGCCTGGTGTTATTGGAGGCTCATTAACGTTTAATTTTAATTAATGTTATTTAATCAAGAATTAGCCGATTTTAAGTTAATTCCCTTAGTTTAACACTGATTGTTTAAATATGCATGCAACTGCTTTTCTTGTTATAGTTGAACTATGTATGCCTGAGAAAGTCTGGACTTGATCAGACATAAGTTCATAACGTTACAGAAATATATTTGTGTTGGTGTGTAGCAAGACTCTCGAATCACTCGGGTAAATTACCTAATGCTAATTTCAATTAAGATAGCCTATACAAGCTAAAGCTGAAGTGTAGTACTCAAATATTCGACATCGAATAGCCAACCATTTTAATTATAATTCATGCACTTCTCGAATTGGGTTCAAAAACTATCATATAGAGCAGGGTGGCCAACCTGCTTTCGACCGCGATCGATTGAAATCTTCAAAATAGCTCGTGATCGACTGATTGGTAATAAGGTCATACACAAAAACGATTGAGTACTTAATATGCAGATAATTGCACACAGATACTGCATTCGTCCGGAAGTATACCGTATAAGGTAAAAAAGGAAGAAATTGTACGGGGTGCGCACGCAAGGAATTTCCCCCAAATTTGTCAGGTGTTTTTGCCCGGGCTGGTAGTTGAATTGCGAAATATCTGCCTATAAAAGGATGGCAACAATCATCGCTCATGTTAAAATCGTTTGTTCAGCTAAAAAGAATTTTCGTAAGATTGGCTGATTTACCGCAGTTTTGGTTGAAGGAGATGCTCAATCTTCGCTAATTTGAATTTGAAAAATGACTGTGATTGATGATTAGTAAATAGCAAGCAACAAGGTAATAAATACAGATTATAGTTTTTAATTTATCAATCAAACATTTAACTTAATATGTATATATCTTCTGATGGTACGCTTGTCAGTTACAATCTATTACGGCATACATCTTAGCTCACGTGGCAATATGTCTGGCTATAACCTTCAGATAAAGAGCAAAATTAATTCAAGTTAACTGTATTATTACGCAACGCGGCTCTTTTGTACAAATGCAGATTGCGATGAAAATCATTCTTAACCCTAACTCCAACCGGGTAATTACTAATTTGTTATTTTCCAACGTGGCGGGGGTATTTTTTTCGAACCTCAAATTTCTGCATTAGTGGCGGGGGCAGCTTGATCATGTTTTTTTTTTGTTTTTTTTTTTTTGGGGGGGGGGGGGGCATGTTTGGCCACTACGCGAAATAAAATAAACTTTGTCTATTCGAGCCTGAGTTTAAATAAAGCAACAAATTTTTCGTAGCATTACTTTATTCACCCTATAATGTTTGATTTGAGAATTCAGTCACTCGAATGGCGGGCGAAGTTAGTGAATCCCAGGCTTCTAGTTCTCAGTCAATAGTTTGAAATCAATTCTACATATAGACACGATATAGGACATAGTTGAATTGGTATCGTTGTTCTTAAGTGTACTCTAAAGTTTGAATAAATAAATGCCGAACCAGTGGGCAACTATTTATCGTAGGTTCTATGCTCGAATTGCTGTTTTTGAAACAAGCCAAATTACTTTTGTATTTATTACTAACTTAATGTTGCGAGGTGAAACGTTAATGACAATCAATTGTACGCCATTTTTATTCGTTTGTGTAAGGTTGTGTGTAAGGTTTTTTAGCCTTGATCAAATTTGTGTTTGTGATCTCGGCACCACGAAATTGGGTGCTGCTTTAGCGTGAGGTCTACCGCTCTATAATCCCTACAGTATTTGGTATACTTCAGGTCGCACCTGAGTAGGCCACATGTTGCGGTAGACTTCACGCTAAAGTAGCACCCGAAAATGTTTTTTCAATAAAAGCTATCGTGCAAGATATCTGTCGCCAGCATAACCGCGACTTCTGCTTTCTGACCGCAATGATTGCCGAAATCAAACATGGACCACGAGATAACGGCGTCCTCAAATGGCGATAGTAGCGCGAGACTCTTATTTATCGGTTTAAATTACGTGTTTTTCCGCGTGATATGCTCGCCGTGAACAACGTTAACTTGAAGGCCCATTCATTTTGCAGAAGTAAGAAATTGACATTCTATCCAGCATTTCTTAAGAGTCGACAAAGTTTATTATCAATATCCGTGCCCTCGGTATTTCCTAATTATTAAGCCGAGATTTCCAATGTTATGTACAAAGTCACCGCCACCAATGCAATGTGAGAATTGAGTAAACACCGCCACACGCTTTTAAATACCAAATTAGTATTTATCCAGTTGGGATTTGGGCCAGAAATGATTTAAAAATTTGAATTTCCAGCGCAATCTTCATTCCTAATCCCAACCCAACTTGATAATTACTAATTTCCATATTCTGAGCGCCGGCGGGGGTGTTATTTTGATGGGGGGCACAATGAAGGGAAAAGGATTCCCTCAATTATTATTTCCCACGCTTTGTGCAACTGTTACCTTAGTGTTATACATCTACTGTACTTGTAGAAAAATAAAGATGATATTCAGACTTTCAGATATTGAGACTTTTATTTAGTTTTCAACAAACCAAGTATAAATCATTATCTTATTATATTATGTGTTCAATCAATGGAATTCTGATACTGATACTGCTACATTTTTGGTGCAAATAAACATACACAAAACATACATCCTCTTTTATTTGCATATGTCAGTTACCATTGAATCATACCAGGCCTCTTGAGCAAATAGTTTTGCCCAAATCCAGACATAGGAACACGGTATACCTACGTACCGGTATATAAGCAATCGAATTTGTGTTGACACTGCACGAATGGCTAATGTACTGTTAACGAGAATTAATCTCAAGTTCTTAATTATTTTGTTTTCGAATAATTACCTCATACTTTGTGTGACGTTATATTGAATATTTCATGATCAAACGTTAAGTCATTAAGTCTTGCATAACTTGATACTTTATTAGTTTATTTGATGTTTGATGTTTCGTGATAAAACTTAAAGTCATTTTCAATATGTTGGTGATTAGTGTTTAGAGCATTGCTAATATTGTGATTATACTTAGATTTTTTCGTTCGAAATTTGCCAATTTTCTATCAATGGTCAGATGCTCAAAGCGTGGATAACCCCCATCAGCATCTCGTTATTTTATTGGCAATAGCTAACAATTGGGTACTTCCGTTGTGTGTGTACCAGGTTAGGGTTAGGCCATAATTTTATTCCGATTTTCCTAATTTTAGTTCGAGTTTGGGGACTGTCTGTGTTAGCCAAGTGAATATCCCTCTTGCCCATAGGCTTCAGTCCCTTTACAAAAATCGATGTAAAATAGGCGAACAAAATTAGTTACTCCAGATTGGTACACACACTTCTGGAGCGCCAAAAATTGTAACTATAAAAATAGATTCGAAATATCTTTACGTAATATTTACGTATAGTTCCATACTGTACAGTGCTCAAAGAAGTTGTGCTAATAATATCGAAAAGTAGCGGGCAAATGGATTACGTCATTACGATCGCGACTTTTCTTTTTGCAGCTATATTTTAGAAACTCAATCACAGCGCAATGCAGCGGGGCGAAGCGAAAACATTGGCCATCTCGACCCACAGTAATCGTCTGCTCGTTCCAAATCGAATCAAGGAGATCATAACCAGCGCAAATGAAATAAAATTGAAACAATTAGTGACATTATCTGTTACAAATTAGTTCTTTCGTGATTGTTCAAATGTGAATTCGAACTAAGAAGCCCTGGCAAACTTATAGTAATACATATGAAAAGCCGTTTTCTTCCGTGGTTCAATTATCGCCCCGGTGTTCCTAATTTGATAATAGTCCGGGGAATTTTCTTTTAAAGTCCCAATTTCACTCCCAAGTTTAGTTACCCGTCTGTACCTGCCTGGCGCCAAACTAGTATGTAAATGAGCAATGACGGACCGAGTTCATTCACCTATTCTCTCGGTACCAAAAATACTTACGCCATCTGGTAAACATATTGCAGGAATCATTTCATGACAAGTTCGGAATGAGGCGTTGTGCCAGTAATCAACTGTCGCCGTACTTCGACAACTGAATGAAAATACTGTGTGGACACTGCTTATTTGGTAGGCGAATGTATAATTAATCAGAATTTATCCTGCGTTCCGAACTGTTATGTTTTCAAATATGTTAAAGTAGTTGTTTACACTAACCTTCTATACAAGGCGCAGTATAGAATATTTCGTGGAAATAAATGTCATTGTCAATTTGTAATTGTTATTCAGAGCATTGCTAATATTGTGAATATATTCAGCTTTGCGTTGTTCACCGTTTAAAATTCACCAATTTTTCAAAGATAACTTCAAATGGCATATTTCTTTCCTGGTCGGTAATATTATTGGAAATGTTACTACGATTTTACATGTTGGCAAGTTTTTCGAAGGCTAGTTTTATCGGTATTTTATACAGTCTGAACAAATGACCACTCAAACCCGATTAATATTGTCTTAATTTTTTCGCCCATATTTTAAGCAGTTCAAGAACATGCATGACATTGAACGGGAATTTCCCAGATTTATTGGAATGTTTATTGCCCAATGTCAACCAAGTTTGTTGTAGATTTATCAGTAAATTATTCTCTTGTTATCATGCGTTGACTCTGGTTACTAAGAAGTTGCTAAGAATAATATTTGGACAATTATTACATTGACAATGCACAATTATTTTGTTAATAATAAGCATCGGGCAAATGAATTACGTCATTACGTTCGCGACTTCTGCTCTTATAGCTATTTTTCAAAAACGCAAAAACGAAGCAATGAACGAGGGGCCGTTGGAATATGGGTCACCGCAACGCACAATGAGCGTCATGTTTCAGATCGTAATAAGAAGTTCCCGACAAGCGCAATGTGGGATTGAATTGAAAAAATAAGTTGAGCATCACCTATACATTTTTGCACCCATTTGAACCAAGATGGCATCAGTAAACGTATTCTAACAAATAAATTCTTGTTTTGCTCTGGTTGAATTATCTATGGTGGCCCATCGTTGTCACGTGTAAAATTAAAAAAAAAATGAAAAAAATAAAATGAAAAAGCGAAAATAAAAAAATAGTTGTGAAAAAACATAAAAATAATTGAAAAAAAAAAAAAAAAAAAAAATTGAAATTAAAAAAAAATTGGAAAATAAAACAAAACAAAAAAATTAAAAAAAAATTAAAATTAAAAAAAAAAAATTAAAAGAAAAAAAAAAAATTGAAAAAAAAATTGAATAAAAAGAAAATAAAAAGGTTGACAACGATGGTCCGCCTCGTGGCCCATCGTTGTCACGCGTTTTTATTTTTGGAAAATTTGATGCTGCTTGGGACCAACGTTGTCAGGCTTAATCCTACACGCACAAATGTGTTTCCTGGGTTTCTAACTCACTACTGATTTTCATGAGCAATATCCAATAAATTCAACATGAAAATGTTCTATAAATTCTCCATGCTACAAGTTCAACCACAAGCAATATATTTATAATAATGATGAGAGAATATAGAATTGGATACGAAAATTTTTTTTACGTGTAGAAGGTAATTTAATTGGAAAATGCTGCTTAACTGCTCAGACACTCGTGCGATGCCGGTACAGTACCGTCTGACCGTACCGGTACCCATGCAATTATCGTGAAAGAATGGGAGATACGGATAGTCTCGTAGAATATAGTCTACTGAAACACTCTCTGCCCTGCCCCATACCGTACAGCCGTAACGTACCGATCCAGACAAATGATAAATCGCCCGTGCTCAACCATTTATTTCAATCCATACCTCGACTCACTATATTCTACTAGGATCGAAGTATGGATTGAAATAAATGGTTGAGCACGGGCGACTTATCATTTGTCTGGATCGGTACGTTACGGCTGTACGGTATGGGGCAGGCGCAGAGAGTAGTTCAGCATTCTCCAATTAAATTACCTTATACACGTAAAAACAAATTTTCCGAATTTTCGTATTCAATTCTATATTCTCTTATCATTATTATAAATATATTACTTCTTGTTGAACTTGTAGCATGGAGAATTTATAGAACATTTTCATATTGAATATTGCTCAAGAAAATCAGTAGTGAGTTTGAAACCCAGGGAACACATTTGTGCGCGTAGGATTATGCCTGACAACGTTGGTCCCAAGCAGAAGCAAATTTTCTAAAAATAAAAACGCGTGACAACGATGGGCCACGAGGCGGACCATCGTTGTCAACCTTTTTCATTTCTTTTTATTCAATTTTTTTTTTTTAATTTTTTTTAATTTTTTTTTTTTTTCGGTTTTATTTATTTATTTTTTTTTTATTTTAATTTTTTTTTCATTTTTTTTTTTAATTATTTTTATGTTTTTTCACAACAATTTTTTTATTTTTGGTTTTTTATTTCATTTTTTATTTTTATTTTCAATTTTACGCGTGACAACGATGGGCCACCATAATTATCACCCCGGTGTTCTTGATTTGACAATCCTCCGGGGAGTTTTCTTATAAAAGTCCCCGTTTGACTACCTAATTTTGTTTTGGGGATTACAAGGTGACATGTTTTATAATTTTATTGGGATATATTAGGATTCATTTATGTCTATGTAATATTACCCAGAACCCATAGGATAATCCATTGGAAAAAACTAGAATAAATTTTTTTCGAATCTAATCTCGAATACTTGGAAGATATATTCATGATATTTTATGTGACTTTTTTATTGTGATGGGTTCTCTGTGCACATAAATTACTTAAAACTTAGAAAACATCACCTAGACAGTTTGCTGAGCGTTCACACGTCATAAAAACATGTTTCTTCAATAACTCTATAGGAAGAAAAGAGTCATATGCCAGAATTGCATTGTAGAAATATGGCTGCAATACTAAAAAATGAAGAAATCACCTCGACCTTTGGCGACCAAATAAAAAACAAGATGGCGACAATTCAATTTTCTTCTGAACCGATTCGAATAAGTTACTTTTCGATTCAAATATTTGATATGAAATGCTCAGCCCCAGTTGTAACAAAAAAACGTGGCAGATGCGATGTAGGATTGCGTTCATACAATATGTCGAGCGACATCCCCTGTTGTATGTTCTTTGGCTTTATCGATTGTTGGAATGTAAATTAGAACTAAACAGGCCTTGTAACTCATCCTGATACATAAAGCATGCTCCAATCTCTCTCTTCCATCATACGTAGGAAATGTGACCATCAAAATAGTGCGCTTTTCAATTTGTTAAGATTTTAAAATTGTTGGGAAGTATAATTTTGTTTGACGCATTCTTACATGTAAAGACGGCCAGTGTTACCGCGGCTTGCACCAGAGATCTATACACTGGAGCGGAAATGTAATTTTGTCCAACACTCCATATTTCAGACATTCGCATTAATCAGACCTGGAATGATTTATTGATTTAAGCGACAGGTTCAATGAACAATAAAATTATCTCAATTTATTTTGTCCTTGAAGTACACAACAAATAGTTCTTTGTTCTACGCTCACTCATAGATTGTTGTCTGTCAGACGCCAATTAGCATGCAAATGTGCACTCCCTTTTTGTATTCTTAATATTTTTTCAAGGACAAATCGTGTTGTGTGACGCGAATGCTTTATGATTTTCCCACGCTTGGTGGATATATTATGGGTGGGTATATTATGGGTACTCCCGAAGTATGTAAACAAATATGGCGGACACCGGAACGTAGTATGTGTACCAGGTTAGGGTTAGGCCATAATTTTATTTCAATTTACCGTATTTCAGTTCTATCACGAGTTCAGGTACTAGCCAAGTGACTCCCGTAGTATTTGTATCTGGAATTATGGCCTAACCCTAACCTGGTACACATACTATGTTCCGGTGTCCGCCATCTTGGTTCACATACTCCGGGAGTACCAATTTTTGACGTGAAAAGATTGTACTTTTTTAAGTTGGATGAAAAACTTTTCAAAATGCCAAAAGTTTATCAAATTTAATTATAATTAACTTAGAATTAGAATTGCTAATTAACTGCCAGATAGCTTAATTTGGCTACTTCTAGCATTTAAATAACAAGCAATTGATATTTAATTGATTGTGCAGCATCCCCAAAATTGCTGTCGTTAATTGGGATCCATTTTATCAGCTATGCCGTGACAGTTTGTTTCAGGTTGTCATAGCGGCAAAAGGACTCTTTTGTGTACTGAAGGAAGCGAATCAAATTTCATTGTAATAAACAGAACGCGACGCTTTTGCTCAAAGAGCGTTGTATACAGATAGAGGCATTTGAATTGCACGATTTAGTTTAAGATATACCACAAACTTTGGCCCATGTTATCAACCTATCTATTTATCAATGAGATTAAATGATCACCAATGCATTCTGGATTATACCTAAGTACTATATATAAAGACAACCAAAATTTTAATTCGTTATTGACGAATAGCCAGCTGTCTGCCAACGTATAAAGTGGTATAAAATCTGTACTTAACAATTCAGAAAATTTTAGCTGATATGAACCGAATGCAAAGAAAAAAAAATTTGAATTAGAAAATAGTAGTCAACTAGATATAATAAACGGGCATTAGTTTCAAGTTACTGGTCACGGTTTTTGAGATACTTGGGATTTGATGACACTTGGTGAGTACTTTGCCGGCGGCAATTTGAAACTTGCATAAGTTCGAAACTCCAAAGAAGTGTATTTGATGAATTCTCAAAATATTAATTTTATGGTCAACTGGAGAATGAGGGTGGCTGCGTATCTTCATTAATTTCATATTTTATGCAAATCGATATTTCATGAGCGCAATCTAAATAGATGTTTATTTGAACAAAAATTTCTGCTACGTTCAGCATTTTGTAAATGTTGTTGAAACTTCACAGTATTTGTGGTAAATTAGCACGTACCAGACGACTTCTGCTTTTTCTGTTTACGATATTATGGTTTCACTTCCTGATTTGCAAAGAGGAACCTAGAAAATATCTTACCCCCTTTTCTTTTTTGTTACTTACGGTTATGATAGTGAAATTTTCGATTTTACATGGAGTAACCAATATAACGAGAGTATCGGTCGGAGACCGAAGACTTATCGATCGAAGGATGGGGGATCCCTCAAAACAGCGCTCTTACTCCATAGTGACACCGTGTGTCCCATAAATAATTAATTAATAACTCGCTAATTATACGACATAATTCATCCAAAATCAATAGGCTTCTGATCCGAGCTATGATGAATGCACATGCAAAATTTGGAGCAGATTCAATCTCGCCTTCGTGAGCATTCAAGCGTTCATCTAACAGACAGACAGACAAACAAACAAACATACAAGTAATCAGTCGAACCAGAGACAAATTAACTGTGGAAACTTAATAGATACTCCTTTTTCGAATCATATGCGAAAGTTAATTCGGGCACGAGAAACGAGAAGTTACCGCCAAAAGAAGGTTACCTTTATCTGGTTTCACGCACAGTGCGTTCGTTTGATTGCCTATACTCTATGTACAGCACATTGACCTAGATGGAATGAAATGTTATTGTAAAAACGATTTCCAGAAAATTTGCGATTGCCCTAACTAACCATCTTGGCGTGACAGACTGATGTCTCTTGCCAAATGCTCTATTCACCCCATCATTCCGAGTTTAATAAATTGGGCTGACAATGTCGAAACGAAAAGATTGCATTCCCGGTAAAAATAGGTCGGCCTTTATTAGTTAGCGCTCGACAGTACAGAGCCTTGTTCATAGTGAAGCTGCGAAAAAGCGTTGTACAAACTTTCGGTGTACAAAGTTTGAAAAAAGTTTGATACACAAACGCCATCAACATGTTTCCATAGAATTTCAAATACTCTTAACTAGAGACTCAAGGTCCGATGTCTGGGTGCGCGTATCATCACGGTCTTGATAAACACGATGAGTTTTAATTTTGTATCTTAGCCCAGACCGGGACACCCTAAATTTAAAATTTACCAATTGAACTTTTAACATTGGGATTTAGTTTATGAACTTGGGCTTTGAGGAATATGACGTCATCCTGGGATTTATTTTTTAGTTGATATCAATCTTCTTATTTCCTATTCAGCTACGATTATAAAGTGATACATATTCCACACTGACCTGGAGAAATATGAGCAACGAAGACACTTCAATTAAAAAAGGTCATGTTTCGAAAAAAGTAGAGGAGATTGAAGGAAGGTAATAAATATTTTAGTTTGTAACCTCATATTTATTATAGAATACCACTAGTTTATTACACATTTGACCGGTAACATCAAACAACATGATCTCGTGTAACGACAACAAAATATTGTATTAAACAGAAAATAATAACCTATGTTAAAGTAACGTTCAATGTCCAGCCATATATTAGAACAGTTCAAATAACAAACGGTCATTTAGACCCAAGTATACACTTTTACATTCACCTAAGCCAGTGGTCGGTAAAGTTTTATAAGTTAGACCCAAATAGTATAATGGAACAGATTTCAAGGCCATTACGTTGTTGACACTTAGCTAGCCTAGCCCAAGATTTTCTCAGAAATTTTAAATTTAACCATAATAAACTGCTGAAGAATACTCCGAATACCGTGAGCACCATCCAAGCCAAGAAATAATTTTGAAGACGGTTATTTTTTTTATTCGATAAAAGCGCTGCCCAAAATTGGAATTTATTGAAGGCCCACTAAAAATGCTCGACGGCTCACGATTGGGCCGCGGGCCCACAGTTCACCGACCACTGACGGAGGCGGTGAAACGATTTGAACGCATGCGACTATGACGTTTTACAAGAGTAATCTAATCCCTGCATTTTGAAAAGGGGACTTTGAAAACCTTTTCATACGTTTGCTTGATATATCGTCTGTTAGTATAATATGGTGGGCGGAAAAAAACAGTGTTCGATGTCTAAGCATTGAAAATCTGAAGTGGGGCTATCCAAACTCTTTCAAACAAACCTATTGTGAGGTTAGATGTCAGAGTCGCTATAATTGCACCAACGCATTTGCGGATATCGCGAATCCTTATATATCATGTGGTTTCATACGAAAACCGCTACGAAAGTCGGTGGGATTCAGAATACTACGGGAACGTCGAGTTCTCTGACGAAGCATAGACCTACTTGATGAAAATCTTTGTAGATTGTGAATAAGCGTATGCTACTTTGGGAACTCGTAAGAATGATTCTATTTATATTTACATTTATATAACATTTCCCAAGTATTTCGGTAAGAGGTGAACTATCATGCGACACTGCTTGAATTAAAATTGCACAAAATAACCGTTGAGGTTGTCTTCATATAAGGTCGAGTTTACTCACTACCAAAAACAAATTCAGGTCGGACATTTGAAGTTGAAAAATTTACAGTATTATTTTGATTCAAATGCAAAAGTAAATCTTAATCAGCTTCTAGTCATAGTGGAAATTTTGGATCAAGTAATGTTCTTATCTGATAGAAAGCGTCTTGGTGCTTGGCGTACAGTATCGAGGAAATTGGGAATAATATGTAGCACGCGTTATTTATTTTTGCTTTTTGTTTATTTTGTTATCTGAATCAGTACTACTGATGTACACTGTTCACCTTTATGCGTAGCGGAGCGACGTGGACCGAATGTATATGTTTTTGCATTTTAATACTGCTGCATTCGGTCGCGTCTGCGGTTGAGAACCACTGATACCGCTACGTCAACCGACCTACGTCGCCACCCTGTCATGCGAACTCGCACATGTTACTAATATTTTGATGGCTAGCTTACCTTTAACACTGAAAGCTAATCGACCAAATGAATGATCTCATTTAATTACTTTCGCACAAAATATCAACTCGAAACATTTATATAATTTATAATTCAGACATCAATATGACACGATACAGGCGTGTTTCGTAATATCATGTATATGGGTGACGCGTGGTTTGCAAACATCTATTTATGGGATTTTCTATTCTTCTAGGACTAGGTCATATTTGATAGTGGGCAATTGCTCTTCGATTGTAAATGGAATATACACGTTATCATACACTTATCTTGTTTTAATTGATGGTAGATACATGAATACATATTTTTTTAAATAATAATTGTTAAGAGTACAAATATATAGAATTTCAAAAACGAAATTAAAAAATACAAAATCTTGGTCTTTTGTTTAATTTTTTAAATTATTTTGAAGCGTTCGATAATTTATTCATGACCATACTAACCTTTTCGGGCATTAGAGAAGTTCTTTATCTCAAACAATCAACAATCAATTTTTGGAACAAAATTCAAAATGTTATTAATATATACAGCTGGACGAAACCTTAATATTCAATCATTTAAATTCTTCAGTAAGTTAGAATGGTTCAATTCAAAAATTATCGTTTTGAGCATTTAAAGTCCAACAGTATGATTACTATGCCTATTCTGTATTCTAAAATATATTCAGAATTGTAGGTTTTATTGTTTGGTGTACTAAGGTATTGTGTATCGAACTGCAAGTTCTTTCCCTTTGTTTACTTTCTACTTCAGTTGTGTCAGTTGCCACAAGGATGCCTGAACGAGATAGTAATATAAAGATAAATGAGAATAACATAATCTCTTTACACAAATATACTTGCTATTTCAATATTTTGTGGAAAGAGATTATGTTATTTTTATTTAATTGTTGTCAATCTTTGGCACACTCAAGAACTTCTTTGTAGGAAAAGAGTTTTTTTTTTTTATATATATATATTATTTATTTATTTGTGTATTGTCAAGTATGCTGAATATGGAGTCGAAACTTTTACTTACATACATTTTATATTGAAATTGCATCTTGGTATGTAACTAAGAAACACATCTAATTTTTAGAGAAAAAGAATGTGAAAATTCAGCAGTTTCTCGACCGGGTCAAAGCAACAGCCCTCTACATGGAAGGTATGTGCCATTCCATGTTTCAACACTGAATAAAACCATCAACACTTATAAAGGATAGCTGTAGAACAATGTTTTGCACCCTAAATATGATTTTGAACACTGTACCCATCTACACCTTACTTTTCCAACCAAGCGTCACTTTTTTTTGTGGGAGATTGTAATTAGTATCTTATTAAATTGATCATTCTAAATATAAGAGATAAATTCACAAGTGTGTATGCTATCCAAGCTACAGATGTCAAGAATGAATCGAATATTAGAATCCATTCGAATTGTTTTTTTCCAATACTGTGAATTTTTCATTTTATTGAGCGGGTGTGCAACTGGCGGCCCGCGAGCCACAACTCGGCCGGCGAAGCCATTTAGTGTGGACCTAATCAACACTCAGATTTTTCCATATCAAGCCCAAAATCTTAATCCGACAGTTTATGTTTGAGAAGGCTCTCACATGGATAAAAAGACATAATGTTTTTTGCTGTATTAAATGCTGCATTCAATCTTTCGCCGTTTTGTCAGGTGCATTTATTTCTGTATTGCTAATCGATAGCCGCATTCTCTTCTGTTGACTTTCCAGCTAAAGTTTTTGTGCGGCCCGATAGATGTCTGGAGTTGGTTATATGACCCACCGATAAAAATGTTGCACACCCTTGATATAGAATATTTAAAGTTCAATTTTTGTGTCAACAGAATCTGACATTAATTTCCTTTCAGATTTTGAAAATAATGGAAATTAGAGAAACTATAAATTCATTGCCTATCTTTACCAGATCACCAAATTTAAACGAGTTATATTTGCAACATGATACACAGATCTAATAACAATCTACAATATGACCGATATATTTGCAAATCAATGTTTGCATTTCAGGTCTACATCGACACAGAATGACAGTCCAGAAATTCCTCAATCCGGACCGAACTCCAATCTTCCCCCTGAAGGGTATGTACAGTCAAACATATTCACATTCAATAATCAAAATCTCGTGACCTTAATTTGCTTGCTAAGCATTACTAAAAATATCTTTGATGAGAGATAACTAATTAGTCTAAAAAAATCTAATCAAAAAGTTTCATTTACAAATTACTGTTGGCATAAAAGTTTTTTGAATATGTGTAATTTTTAAATGTCGGGATCACATGGAATATTTTCCTTCAAAAAATTGTGGTTTTGTCCAAAAATCTTACCATGAAAACAGAAATTCCTTATTTTAAGTGACTCACTATAGCCATCAAGCATAAGAGTTTAACTAAACTATGTGTGTTTATGTATTATAGTGCAATATTCAACATATCACCTAGATAAAATGGAAAAAAACAAATTGTGTGAGCCACGAATTTTGAAAATAATTAACATCTTTGAATTCATTTAAATTCGGTTTTATTTAATATTGATTTGAATTTTAGCAATTATATAGAATATTTTCACCTAAAAAATTATAATCTCATTCAAGCAAAGTTATTCTGTTTTAGATGATACTGATTTGAGGGTGATTTATACGATATATATAACAAAGAAATATGCCATTGGGAGTTATCTACACTCTCAGTAACGGACCGATACCAGAAAATTGGTGAATTTCGAACGGTAAACAACGCGAAGCTAATATATTCACAATATTAATAATGCTGTGAACAAAAATTACAAATTAAAAATGATATAACATTTATATTCCTGGAATATTCGATACTGCGCCTTAAAAAAGAGGGTATTCGTCAACAACTAATGTAACATATTTTAAAACACGACAGTCCGGAACGCAAAATTAATTCTAGTTAAATATATCGTTTTTTGTTACAATTGGGGCATTTCCTATCAAATATTCGAATCGAGATGTAAATTATTCGAATCGGTTCAGAAGAGAATTTAATTGTCGCCATCTTGTTTTTTATTTGGCCGTCAAATGCCGAGGTGAATTCCTCAATTTTTTTACTGGAGTAAAATTTATACAATTTAATTCTGGCATATGACTCTGTTCATCCAAAAGAGTTATTGATGAAACGTGTTTTTATTGTGTGTGAACTCTCAGCAAACTGTGTGAGTGATGTATTTTTAGTTTACAGTAATTTATGTGCTTGAAGGACCCATCTCAATAAAAAGTCACATACAATTGAATATATTCCAAGTATTCTAGATTCGATAAGAGATATTCGATATTTTTCAGTGGATTATCTCATGGATGGTGTTCTTGGCAATAATATACTAGCGTCGCAATGTCCTTGAATCACAGTCTCTCCCAACAACTTTCAAAATCTGAAAAAGTTACCTTGTAATCCCAAAACAACAAAATTAGGGAGTCTAATCGGGACTTTTAAAAGGAACTTCCCGGAGTATTGTCAAATTAAGAACACCGGGGAGATAATTCAACCAGAGAAAAACACGTGATTATGCTTCATTTTCTAGAATGTGATTACGATGCCTTCTTGGTTCAAATTCCCATTTCAACAATTCAGATAGTTCTAGAAATAGATGAGTGACGCTTAACTCATTGTTTCAATTCAATCCCACTTTACGGTTGACGGCAACTTCCTGTTACGATTTGAAACACGACCCGAGGCTCATTGTGCGGCGTGGTGGCCAAAGTATCTAGGCCCCCTCCTTCATTGATCCGCGTTTGCATTGCTAAAATATAGCTGTAAAATAAGGAAACGCGAACGAAATGACGTAATCCATTGGCTCGATACACTTTTGTTCACAAAATTGCGCATTGTCAAAGCAATAATTGTCCTAATATTATTCCTAGCAACTTCTTAGTAACCAGAGTCAGTGCACGTTAATAAGAGAATAATTTACCGTTAAAACCAAAACAAGTTTGTTTGACATTGGGCAATAAATATTTGAATAAATCATGAAAATTCCCGTTCCATGTCAAATATTCGAAATTGAAAATGACTTAACATTTATATTCATGAAATATTCGATACCGCATGTTATAAAGTAGGCAATTCCATAATTTATGTATAAGTATGCATGTCCTTATTTCAATTGAATGGTAAGTATGACATCCAAATTATGTATAATTTCATTGATTGGACATACAATATTACATAATACTGATTTATAATTGATTTATTGAAAACTTAAATAAAGCCGCAATGAATCTCAATCATGTTTATCATTTTTACAGTGAATTTGCCACAAAAGAAATTGGGCTTTCTCTAAATCTCTGTCACACCCAAGAAATGCTGAGTATAGTTAAGTCTTAGGTCAAAACAGGTCAGTTGTCTAGGTATGGCGAAAGTTGACTGCTGGCACATTGCCTTATTCCGAACTTGTCATGAAATAATTCCTGCAATAAGTTCACCAGGTGGCGTAACTGTTTTTGTACTTTACTATATTATATTTCCCATGTGCAAAGTCATACTTTCCCTGAGATGCTGAGTCTCTGTCACACCCTAGAAATGGTGAATATTTAAAGTCCTAGGTCAGGGTGGTCCAAGGTTGATGGCCTCGCGGGCCACACTATTATTTTTGATGTGTTCGCGGGCCACAAGAGTGTAACTTATAAATAACTGCAGATTGATTGAATACCAAATTTTACCAAATTTGAGTTACAGGAGGGTAATTATAATTACTGCATTTTCTGACATATAGGCAGCATTTTTTGTAATACTGTTTAGATCAGGCCAACCTAGGCTAATAGATTCCTCATTCGATTTTCAGTTATTTATGAGGCCTATTTTGCTAGCATATATTCCCGACCCAATAGATAGAAAGCCACTTAACAATTTAGACTAGCCAAGCACATTATTCAACTTCTCTGGTTGCCTCAGCTAGCCATAACAGTAGTCAATTCAGTGACATTAGTGACGTAACAATCTGTCAAAAGATTTTTCTGGGTATTTTTTTATGACGAAACATCACCAAATTTTGTTTTGTTCGATTTTTTGTTTACCCCCCCGCAATGGCGACGCGGGCCATAGATTATGAAGCCGCGGGCCACATGTGGCCACATCACGCAATGCCAGAAAAACATAATATATCGTAAAATATGTATGTATCTGATCGTAGTTTAGATGACGGTAATTCGCCCTGATTTCCACTTGCTTTTAAGACGTTATGTCAATGATGCGGCTGGAAATCTCTGATTAAATGAATAGGAAATACCAAGAACATGGACAGGAAAAAACTGGACTGGCCCATTAAAAATGTTGGCGTGAATGTACATTTCTAACTGAAGTTAATGTTATTTACGGCGTGCATATCACGCGGAAAGTCTCGTAATTTAAACCGATAAACAAGAGTCTCGCGCTACTATCGCCGTTCTCATGCGTCCGTTGTTTGAATTCGGCAATCATTGCGGTCAGAAAGCAGAAGTCGCGGTTATGCTGCTTACGAATATTTTGCACGATAGCTTTTAGTGATAAACAATTTTGGGTCGTCAAGATCACAAAACACAAATTCAACTCAGGCTATAATAAATCCTCAACCATCTTAATATGAGCAATCCCATAGACAAAAACTTACACAGCCGAATCAAAATCGCGAATCTTGATTGCCGCATATCTTTTCAACCAGCCATATTAGGTTAAGTAATTTATACAAAAGTAATATGGCATGTTTCAAAAACCACAATTCGAACGTGGAACCTACGATAAATAGTTGCTCCATCTTTCGCCATTTAGTTATTTAGACCTTAAACTATTAATATATCAGACTATTATTCATTTGAATATTACACTTCGTCAGCTTGTACAATTAGTTAATTTAATCGTAATTAAAATTAAAGGTTAATGACAGCAGGCTAATTCCACGGCCCCGAGAAATAGTGGCATAAATGTTTTTTTGTCTCCCAAATGAATATATATACCATGAATATACAACAACAAATATTACACACGTTGTTTCTCAAAAATCTTGTGACTAAAATAGTTTTGTTCTAACCATTCGAACAGTTTATTTCTTCATAATTACCACGTAGTATTAAAAATGTGACGAGCATGGTTCATAGTAAACGAGGACGATCCCTCAGAGCAAAAAATAATTTCGACATCAGTATTCTTTTTAAAAAATCTGAATCAGTTAAAAAGGCTAAATATATCGGAAATATCGGTCTACATTTAGCCAATACCAATAACGATACCAAAAAAATAATGGCCGATATTGCCGGTACCGATACATCGGTACATCTCTAATTTCAATACCTTTGTGTTGCAAAGCTTATACCTGATTCCAATTTATTATTTACACGATATGGTTGTAAATCAATGTTTGCTTTTCCAGGTCTACATCGACAAGGAACGACAGTCCAGAAATTCCTCCAACCGGACAGAACTCCAATCCTCCCCCTGAAGGGTAGGTACAGTATTATTTGAACCCATTCTTCCGTTGCCTATATCATGACAATGTTTATTCAGAGCCTCTGTTTTTCTTGGTAGTTTGAAGTTTTTGAAATGTTTCCTAGTTTTATTATAACAACTCCTGATTTTACCTTGCATTTGTTTACACGACAAATCCCATTATTCCAGATGTCAACTTCAAAATCCAATTTTGAATCAATGCGTGAAGAGCATAAGTTTGTCTCAATCTATGTATGTTTGATTCCATAGTTTAAATTCTAAAAATTTATATATATATATCCAATAATTGGTTATGTTTTGTATTGTAACTTGTATATATATCTGTAATTTTTTAATGTAGGGATCACATAGAACAGGGGTCGGCAACCTCTTTTCGTTCGCGGGCCAAAATTAGGGGTTGCAAATCTTTGCAAAGATATTTTTCAAGGAAGTTAAAAACCGAACGGGTGGCTAATGAATCACATATTATACACAGTTCAAAAATTGAAATATCAGACTTTAAATAGCGAGCGTACACTACGACAACTTGTAGACTCAAATCTTCTTACTAGGCCGAAAATTTACAAATGACATTTAATGTGACACTTGCTGTTGCATTACGGTTGCTATCTTTCCGACATTAGGTGACACACTGGATGAAGCCGGGATTGGAACATTTTCTGATCCCAGTCACTTCTGTATTACCAGATCAGGTTCCACAATCTACCGTTTCCTATAAAACGTTTGTAACCGTCACAAGGTGCGCCCGTTTTGATGACGTCATAGCACACAAATAACGAATCTCATAGAGCTCACAGAAATATTTGAAATAAAAAGTGAAGTAGTAGCCTTCTAGCGAAAAATACAATCTTTAACCACTGAAAATTTCGAAGTAATTCGTCCAGTAATTAAAGAGATTTTTTTCTTTCCCCCGTAGTATTCGTACCAAAATGGCGCACAACCTGAACATAGTATATGTACCAGGTTAGGGTTGTTCAGGTTGTGCGTCATCTTGGTACAATTACTTCCGGAGCGCCATAAAATTAAATTATGCTCAAAATTCGCATCCGCCGTTTATCGCCAAATTTCAGTGAAGCATCGCGAGCCGGATTAATTTATTCCACAGGCCGGATATGGCCCGCGGGCTGTAGGTTACCGACCATGACATAGAAGATTTTCTTTCAAAAAATTGTGGTTTTCTTCAAAAATCTTCCCACGGAGACAAAAAGTGTTTATTTTGAGTAACTCACTTTAGAAAGTTCATATGATATTTTATACATGAAAATAATATTCAGAAATTATGTGTCCATAAGTTATTGATATATTCAATCACAGTTGAATCACTTATAGATGAGTTGAATCCGGAAAAAAAACTTAGGACATACACTCTGCGTTTTGAAACTAGCCTCAAACCTACTCTAGGATATTTAAATGAAGATTATATGTTCACTAGGTTAACTATGTATGTTTATGTAGTATAGTGCAATATTCATATCTCCACAGTAAATATCCAATATCAATATATATTCTGTCCGACATTCAATGTATTGTAATGTACTAATTTCGGGTCTGACACAAAAAAATTTGTTAAAATAGAGAACCGAATCATTGTCCACCTCAACTTTCTTGCATCACCAAAATTAAACTTGTTGAATAATTATTTACTTACTGCTACAAGTTCTCTGCCCAAAGTAAGTCAATTTTGATTATAAATATTGTTACTGAATTCATGCATCAACAATGAGTTAGTTGCTTATTCTGTTTCTAATCTGATACTGATTTATGCTATATTCACTCACTGTTAATAAAATTAATTACTCATAGTTGACTAGAACTTGACTTGGGTCATTAAATCAGCTGGACTTGGGACATACACATTATGATTTATAACATACAAATGTTCACAATTTTAATAGAATGACAAAGTTGTCGCATCAATATTTTTTTCTCACCAACAAAATAACATAAACATGAGGCTTTTTAATATCTCATATATATTTCTCTCACCAACAAAATAATAAAATATAATTTGTATTGTGTAAAAATGTTTTTATATCACCTATAATTGTCATAATCTCAAACCTACTTTTGATAAATTAAGCAAAGTTTATAAGTTTAATTTTAATGTATATTTGATATAATGCAATTTTCAACATATCTTCACAGCACACATATCCAATAACAGTATATGTATTGCCCCATATATTTGAATATCAATGTATTGTATTGTGTTTCAGGTCTAGCACAACAGAACGCAGCAATCCATCAGGTCCTGAAAGCACACAGAATGTCGGTCCTTCACCTGAAGGGTAGGTACAGTACTAAATATTCTTCCCAAATTAAATCTGATAAGCTAACACATCTTGTACTTTTTTCGGAGCTCCCGTAGTGTGTGAACCAAGATGTCGGACACCTGAACATAGTATGTGTACCAGGTTAGCGTTAGGCCATAATTTTATTCCAATTTTTCTTATTTTCGTTCTATTACGAGTTCGGGGACTAGCCAAGTGACTCCCGTAGTATTTGTACCTAAAATTATAGCCTAACCCTAACCTGGTACATATACAGTACTACGTTCCGGTGTCCGCCATCTTGGTTCACATACCCATTTTTCTGCCTTATATAGCTATTTTTAAGAAAAATGAGAATTGCATTAAAATTCTATCATCCAGATAACAAAACAAAAATTTCAGTGTATTGTGAGCTACAGATTTTTAAAATACTTAATTAACATCTTCGAATAATTTTAAAATCAGTTATATTCATAGTTGATTTTAATTGTTGCAATTATATGGAATATTTTTCTTTCAAAAATTCTAATCTTATTCAAGCAAATCGCACAATAAAACCAAGCAGTCTTCATTTATAAAATTGTTAAAATATAGAACCAATCAAACCATTGTCTACCTCAACTTTCCTGCATTGCCAAAATAAAACTTGTTAAATTTATCTTTAAGTTCTCTGCTTAAAGCAATCCTCAATATTTCATATTTGAAAATAACAAAAGTGTAGGTTATGGAGTAGGGTCTATGTAGGAATTTCTCTCTGGTTACGAAACGTAGCTCATGCAAATGTCCAATGCTTTAAATCATCAGTTCCTGGGTGTGCTTAGAGTCATCCACCTGGGGATATCCTATAAATTTTTAACACTCATTCATCATGATTATTTTCCTGCTTGTTTCATAACATTTATCATTGTTATAGTCTCAAACATGCTTTGGAAGAATTAAATGAAGTTCATTTGTTTGCGCTTTTAACTATCTATATATATTTATTATAGTGTGATATTCAACATATCACCACAATATAGTATATGTTTTGTCCCATGTATTCGACAGTCAATGTATTGAATGGATTTTAGGTCTGGTGCAACAGAACGCGGCAGTCCACCAAATCCTGGAAACGCACAGAGTGTCAGTGCTTCACCTGAAAGGTAGGCATAGTCTCATATATCCACCCTACATTGAATCTCAAACACTCACTTCTCTTGGTGTTATTTTTCCACGTATCACTTTTTTGAGAAAAAAATAATAATGTTCATTGTCCAGAAGTAAAGGAAGATACATATACCAATGCTCTCCTCTCCCAAACAAAAATACAACTGTTATGTTTAAAAAAAATTTACCGTAATAGCAATCATCTCATAACCACAAAACTATTTTTAAAGCATTAGGTGGAGTGCATATGTTTGGCTTTAACTTTGTACATTTGTTATAGTCCAACATTCAAAATATTACTATGACACAGATATCTAATTTCAGATCCAGACCAATAGAACATGACAATCCAGCAGTTCCTCGAGCGGCACAAAGGATCAGTCCTTCACAAGCAGGAGGGTAGGTACCATTCCATGAACACTGAATAAAATTCTCAACACTTGACCTTGCTGTATCTGTTGCATAATATTAAAAATTTCATTGTTCAAAGACAAGAGTTAGAACTTTGTATATCTCAACAAAAGAAAGGAACCCAAATTTTATTGGTGAGATTTGAGTCACGGATATCGAGATAGGATCAAAGATTGCAATTGATTATTTTGTTCGAAATTATTGCCTTTTGCTACATAAAATACTAATTTCTGTTCATTTTTACTCTTTCGAGTTCTGACACAAGCAGTATTGCCCCATACATTTGAATATCAATGTATGGTATTGTGTTTCAGGTCTAGCACAACAGAACGCAGCAATCCATCAGGTCCTGAAAGCACACAGAATGTCGGTCCTTCACCTGAAGGGTAGGTACAGTACTATATATTCTTTCCAAATTAAATCTGATAAGCTAACACATCTTGTACTTTTTCCGGCGTTCCCGTAGTGTGTGAACCAAGATGTCGGACACCTGAACATAGTATGTGTACCAGGTTAGCGTTAGGCCATAATTTTATTCCAATTTTTCTTATTTTAGTTCTTTTACGAGTTCGGGGACTAGCCAAGTGACTTCCGTAGTATTTGTACCTAAAATTATAGCCTAATCCTAACCTGGTACATATACAGTACTACGTTCCGGTGTCCGCCATCTTGGTTCACATACCATGGGAGTACCCATTTTTCTGCCTTATATAGCTATTTTTAAGAAAAATAAGAATTGCATTAAAATTCTATCTTCCAGATAACAAAAAAAAAAAAAATTTCAGTGTATTGTGAGCTACAGATTTTGAAAATACTTAATTAACATCTTTGAATACTTTTAAAATCGGTTATATTTATAGTTGTTGCAATTACATGGAATATTTTTCTTTCGAAAATTCTAATCTTATTCAAGCAAATCGCACAATAAAACCAAGCAGTCTTCATTTATAAAATTGTTAAAATATAGAACCAATCAAACCATTGTCTACCTCAACTTTCCTGCATTGCCAAAATGAAACTTGTTAAATTTATCTTTAAGTTCTCTGCTTAAAGCAATCCTCAATATTTCATATTTGAAAATAACAAAAGTGTAGGTTATGGAGTAGGTCTCTATGTAGGAATTTCTCTCTGGTTACGAAACGTAGCTCATGCAAATGTCCAATGCTTTAAATCATCAGTTGCTGGGTGTGCATAGAGTTATCCACCTGGGTATATCCTATAAATTTTTAACACTCATTCATCATGATTATTTTCCTGCTTGTTTCATAACATTTATCATTGTTATAGTCTCAAACATGCTTTGGAAGAATTAAATGAAGTTCATTTGTTTTCGCTTTTAACTATCTATATATATTTATTATAGTGTGATATTCAACATATCACCACAATATAGTATATGTTTTGTCCCATGTATTCGACAGTCAATGTATTGAATGGATTTTAGGTCTGGTGCAACAGAACGCGGCAGTCCACCAAATCCTGGAAACGCACAGAGTGTCAGTGCTTCACCTGAAAGGTAGGCATAGTCTCATATATCCACCCTACATTGAATCTCAAACACTCACTTCTCTTGGTGTTATTTTTCCACGTATCACTTTTTTGAGAAAAAAATAATAATGTTCTTTGTCCAGAAGTAAAGGAAGATACATATACCAATGCTCTCCTCTCCCAAACAAAAATACAACTGTTATGTTTAAAAAAAATTTACAGTAATAGCAATCATTCTCATAACCACAAAACTATTTTTAAAGCATAAGGTGGAGTGCATATGTTTGGCTTTAACTTTGTACATTTGTTATAGTCCAACATTCAAAATATTACTATGACACAGATATCTAATTTCAGATCCAGACCAATAGAACATGACAATCCAGCAGTTCCTCAGTCGGCACAAAGGATCAGTCCTTCACAAGCAGGAGGGTAGGTACCATTCCATGAACACTGAATAAAATTCTTAACACTTGACCTTGCTGTATCTGTTGCATAATATTAAAAATTTCATTGTTCAAAGACAAGAGTTAGAACTTTGTATATCTCAACAAAAGAAAGGAACCCAAATTTTATTGGTGAGATTTGAGTCACGGATATCGAGATAGGATCAAAGATTGCAATTGATTATTTTGTTGGAAATTATTGCCTTTTGCTACATAAAATACTAATTTCTGTTCATTTTTACTCTTTCGAGTTCTGACACAAGCAGTATCTTCTAGACATCTACCGAAAGATTTTTTTATTTTCTTAGTCTACTAGTTGGGTTTTCCTAATTACTAATATCAACATTTTCTATGTTCTGAAATATAACATAGATCATGATTTACATGCAAATGAGAATCATTCATTTGATAAATGTAGAAATGAATAAATTTGGTCATACTATTTTCTATTCGACTTTGTTTTGTTGTTATTACTTAACTTTCAAAATTAAATATAAAATTCTACTTTAAATTTTTACTCATTTCATTTCATCATTTTCTGTTTATATTTTTGGCTGTGATTATCTTATAATCTAAAATTTATTGAATAGAATAATGTCTGAAATAATGTAATGACGAGTTCTTATTTTGGTTCTTATTTAGAGACACTGACATGGATGAATACCATGATGCATCAAGTCATTTAAGTACCGAGTGAGTCATACAAATGTTTTATACAAATCTATAGAAAACTAGTGGAAGGACACCACCACCAGATTGTCAAATACAATTTTTTTTAATTATCTTGGAAAATCCGATATGACAGCTTTATGTTAAGTCAATTACAGGATTCATGTGTTGCAATTATTTGTACTGTGGATAAGTTCAAAATAAATTCCTAACTTTTAATTTTACCTGACCAAGCTGATTACCAGACCAGTAAGCTTATTTTAGTGTGTTCAATTGTTCTAAACATCCCTGTATCTTGATACTCAGTAAGTATGTTACTGAAGCTTTGTACAAAGAGTCGATGTATTAAAAAAGTATTTTCAAGCCGAAATAATATAGATTATGGTTTAAGAAAAGATCCAAATTTTGCTTCATTGTTATGTAACTATCATACTTAATGCCATGTTTTAATATATTTTGACTTTTGAATAAAATTTAATGAATACTGCAACAAATGTCAAAATAAAAGAGTTGATACATTCATTCCGAGGCCCCAATGACGCTTAGAACATATATCATTGAAAAAACTTTTTTTTCAGCGTTGATATTGGTCAAAAAGAAATAGAATCATCACATGGAAATTTGAATCCAGCCCCAACCGATGGAACACGTAAACTAGAAGGTATGTACCTTTTATTTGCAAGTAATATTTTTCACTATATTCCCAGAATTAATTACTGTGAAAAGTTCAATTGCTAAGGAGGAGAATTCTTTCCCTTATATTGATGGAGCCCATTGGGTCAACTTGTCGATTACCCTGCATTTGCAAGGATTCCTAAAACATACCTTTACTCGATAAAATTCAAAACCTATGAGACATTCTCATTTTGTGAAATAATCTAAAGAAAATCGAAGTTTGCACATGGAAATTGTAAATTTTGTGTAGTTTTTGCCTTATATTTTTTATATTATAAATAGATTCCAATTTTGTGATATTTGAACATTTAAACTCTCATATTTTTTCAAGATTATAAACCATCTCTGAAAATTGGTAAAACTGATGACTGTCTCAAGTTCCAATGGAATGAGGTCCCCAACGTTACCAAATACACGATTCAAATAACGGGGCCAAAAATCAATAAGTTGATAAAAAGGAAATCAAAACTACCAGAATATGAACTGGAAAATGAAGTTTACGATTTTAAAACTGGAGAAACAATTATTTTGGATATAAAAGCCTTCGGTGCATCTGGGAAGCACTGTATTGTACAAAATCATCATTATGTTGTAGGTCAGTATCAATCTTTCATATATTTTGCATTCTACCTCTATTTATATGTCAATATATTTATTAAAAGAAAGTCTTTGATGTAAACTACAGCAGTTTATCTATCCAAATAAGAAAAAATGAATATTTATCATTTCTCTCATGTCAAATCAAACGTAGTATTAAAAATAAATGTTTCATAAGCCAAGCCCCAGAAATCAATTTTTAATGTGATTTTTCTAACCACAACCCTTTATCATTTAATATTTAACATGTGAATTAATAAATATAAATAGGCTAAGCGTGTAAGTGTACAAAAATGACTTACAACTGCCTAATTTTGCAGGAGGCGATGATGTTATCAGTGAATTACAAGTGACACCTAATAAAACAGCTCCCCAATTTGCCATTGATCTGACCTGGACAAAACCTAAAAATGATCCAAAAAAATACAAAATCACAATCAGAGATGTAGATGCAAATGAAGAAGGAAAATTAAATAATGTTGACGATACACAGCACACAGTTGTTGATCTACAACCATTTACAGAATATGAATTCACAGTGGCGGCAGTGTTTTCAGATGGTCGTGAAGGATTGCCAGTGTATTCCGAAATTATAAAAACAAATCCTCGTAAGTCATATAATTGCTAGCCATGAGAATTATTTTGGATAATATAAACTTTTATGGGGCAAACTATTAGTTTGAAGTGACTGATTCTTAGTGATGTTTGGCTTAGTAGATCTTTCATCATACGCCTAATATTTTACTGTATACCTCTTGTAAATATGAATTTTTTTTGAAAAAAATATTAGAACTATCATTTAATTTCAGCTCCGCTCGACCTTTACAAAGCAGAAAAGGTCGTAGCACGTAAAGATCCTTTGAATCCAGTGAGGCAAATCAATGTAGAATGGAAAAATCCAAATGTGAAATCCAAGATTAAACACTATGAAGTATTATTGAAGTCTGCTAATGGAGAGAAGACAGAACCACAAATTATCAATCCGCCATGCACAAAAGCTCATTTCAAATATTTGAGATCAAATACCACCTATCGGGCTCATGTGACTACTTCTGTTAAAACTATTTTTCAAAGACGTAAGGAAAGTGTGTCGGAACCTGTCATTACTGATACAGGTATAATTTATTATTATATTTCTACAAATTCCAATGGATCAAAATTCCCAAAACAAGCCAGTGTTTTTACACCATAGTTTGGATATCAATCTGTATTATTGTTCACTGAACATTCATATGAACGAAGTATTTTTATGAGTGATGTCCGAAATATTTTATGCATAGCATTCAGGGAGAAGAGTTGTTTCGACAACTTTTTATTATGAATTTCATTATTACCTTTGAATCGCAATCACTAATATTTGGGGAAAACTAATTCAAGTTAAGATTGAATTTACAATTCATCTATGCTTAATTGGAATCTCGTATATATCTATTTAAATATATATACTGATAATCGAAAGTCACATTACATGCGGTAATTTTGAACAATTCAAGGCGAATTTGTATTCATTCCACTGATTGTAAGCCAATTTGCGAAAAAAAGGCCTTTTTGGTTGTCACATGAAAGTTGTTCCCCAATGGATGCCAAATACAATCACGAGTTCAATACGGTAAGATTTTCAAGTAATCAAGTCTTTTTCAAGTGTGGCCAAATGATCACATTCAAATAATTCATGCTAAGTTTCACTGGCCTGACAACTCTGATTACATTAAAGTGCTAGTGATCAAAAACAATAAAATAACAGTGAATATTTTGGGTCGTTGAATAAACCTAATATGTTTCAACTTTTTATTATGAATGTATTTTATAAAATTTGCAGCTACTCGAAGTGCGGGGTTTGACATAAAAGAATCAGGCAAGTTTTGCATTCATCAACTAACCTTTGTCACCTAAATTTATCAAGTACAGTTTTTTACTCTAATAATGACATGGCATCCTGCTCATACATATAATTGGTATGCTGCAGTTTAGTACGTCATCGAGTTTACTTTGAAAAATATTTCATGTAATTATTATTGTTCAAATTTTTTGGGGTTTTCTAGAATGACAGTTCAGACAGAGCTAATCCGAACATTTTAAAAACAAACAATAATGATTTTCCAATTTTAAACTATTTTTCTATTTTCAGGAAAACCTATTATAGAAAAGTGCACTGCTGTTGAAGAGCAAAATGGTTTAATGAGCAGATTTGATTGGAAGTTGCCAGATCTTGACATAGAGAGATATAACTATAAACTTGAAAAAATAGTTGCTTTCGTTACAGTAGGAGGGAAAGAGTATAACAATTTAAAAGTGGTGGAACGTACCAAAACAGAGTCTATTGCTTTAAAAAGTGGCAGAATATATGAATTTCATCTTGCGTGTTCATACTTTGATTTGGACAATCCTACTGTAAAACTACAAGCTGTTGAGAAACAAGATTTGGTTACAGGTAATATTTGAAACTTTCAAAAGATTTATTTTTGCATGAAACAATGGTTATTCACATTGATTAAATATATTGAAAAATTTTGTACCACACTCAATTGTGATGTGATTTTTTTTTTATGTGTAATCAAGTATTCCATGTATATTTGTTGGCAGATGTTGGCAAACCATCCATTTTAAAAGTGGATTGGGATAAGAATAAAATAAAAGTTAAGTGGGAAGGAGGCAAGGGCGCATCAAAACATGCCCTTAGGGTGATGAGTGAAGATAATATTGCACTAAAAAAGGAGCTAACTCTTAATAGGAAGCACCCAACACAGGATTGTAATTTGGATTTGAAGGACTATTGCATATATGGGAAATTACTTAAGTTTATCATTGAAGCAACAGGAGAAGGAAACAAAATTCAACGAATTGAAAAAGACGTTCTAATAGGTTAGAATGCTATGATTTAATTTTATCGATTTTACTTTTATGCTAATAGTGTTGGAAAAATCATTCAATAAAATGATTTTTGACAATAGGAAAACAAGTATTGACAACAAAAGATGCTATGAGAAAGTTTTTTTACAGTTTTTCACAGTTGAAATTTACAAATTTTCTGAAAGACATACCTTTTACATAATGTGCATTAAGATTTTTGAGTGTACCACAAATTGAGTAAAGAGGTAAATGAAGATTTTTTTGACCACTGTTTCGCCAATCTTCAGCTTTATGAATCGTCTACACTTTTTTAGGATTATCATAATATATTCTCTTTTAAAACCTGCTAAACTGTAACTATTTACTCTTTTTGATAAAATAATCAGCAAAGTGTTGTGCAAACAATTTAAAACACAATCATATTTTTAAACTTTGTTGAGCTTTGAAAATATGTGCATGGAGGATGTCATGTCTGTAAAAATATTATTACTTTGTCAGTATATGTGGGTACTGTTAAACCAAGTTTATACTTTGGAACAATTTACTTGGATAACATGACACTGTGTGCCCCCATGAGGAGATATAATATTTGTTTAGGTGGGGACCATGCTGTGAAAAATGTTGTTATGAAGAAAGATGACGTAAATCCGAGGAGAACCATAGTCGTTACATGGCAATCTCCTAATACCCCTCCTCAAGGCTATGAAGTTAAATTATATGAAGTTCAAAAACAATACTTCACTCATTCTGATAAGCCGACGGAAGTTGATAATATTGAATTGGAACAAACACAGACTCGCTGCAAGTTTATTGAACTGAAAACAAGTACAGTATATTATGCCGAAGTCATCCCATTGTATGGAAACAAAAAATTGAATGGAAGCATTTCAATTAGGATTCAAACAAATGAAAGTAAGTGAAAAATAATGGTGAATTTGGAAAACACTCAAGTATAACACTCAAGTATAAACTTCTGGTCTTTTATGATTTTTCAAAGCCATTCTTCTCACATTTAAAACGTTAAATGTTCATATACATACATAAGATAAAAATATATATTGATATCAGTTATCTCAGTTGATAGTTGTAATCACCTTTGATTAGCTGATATTGAATAGAATGTATAATCAACTTTTATTTATTCTCTGTATTATTGTATTTGCAAATACTCAGTGCTGCTAATATATTTATTTTAGAAATATCATCCCCTTTGAGACATGAGGCAGATTTTGGTGAGTTGTAACATTATGAAAACTTTCATGAAAATATATGAAATTATTTCAATTTTTAATTTTGTTCTTTAAGGAAAACCGGAAAAACTCATCCATGAAACAAAGAATATTTTACATGATAGTCTCTCAGTTGAGTTGTCTTGGAGTCGTGTTGACCTCGGTGAAAACTACAAATTAAAATCATATCATGTAGAGCTCAAGCAGAGGGGGACCTTATATAACTCTAATATTTTTAACAAAGAAATCGATTCAAAACAGGCAAAGGTTATGATTCCAGGTGTAAAAATGGGATATGCTTATGACATAAAATTCAAGACGTCTTACATCGATCTTGATACAGGAAAAGAATATTCTGCTGTGAAGGACTATTCATTTAGTACAAGTAAGATAATGTGTTAAGCAAACCTAATCCATATTGTACAAGTAAGTAAATGTGATATATAATCAGGTTGTAGCCATACTACGCTAAATTACAGAAATAGGCACTGAAATAAGTTTTCAACTCACTCATGAAATACCCACTAATATCCTTGAGATCGATATAAAACTCTATATCGACTAGCTACTTACTGGAAAGAGTACTAACTGAGACCTAAATTGCCGATGAGGAATTTTTATTAGAGTATTTCGAGAGGAAATTGTTTTTAAACTTTATCGGTATTTCAAATTTCACATCATAGTTTCTTTATTAAGCTCCTTCAAAAACCAAAATTCATGACTGTTCTTGGGACAATGGAATTGTAACTTTTAGTTGGGAACCTGTCGATGGAGCAAAAAAATATCAGTTGAATATAAAAGATGAATTATTAAATGAGAATCTTTTTGAGCATACCAACAAGGTTGATGAGAATGATGATGGATGTCTCGTTAAAGTTCAAATGACAAATAAGTTATGCATTGGCAGAGTGTGCATGACAAAAGTTGTTACTTACAGTGACAACAATTTAACATCGGAAACTGACTGGAAAGCTCACTTGATTGGTATGAAATGCTTTTGGAGCCTTAGTAAACCTTTATCAAAATAAAAAGTTAGAAAATATTCAAAAATGGCTCTCGTTCGATATTTGTAGCTTTGAATTGGATTCTGCTCTTTCCTGCAGTTCTTGGATTTTCTAAAGGAGTTCTTGACATAAATATAAGAAAATTCACTGTTTATATCCACTTGGCTTGTTACTGCTTGTCAATAAAACAAAATTTCTAAGCATTTTATTACTGCTTGCCACCAGGTGAAGACTTGCGACCCTTTCTACAGATAAACTTACATAAAAATTCAAAACTGGTACTTAACATGACCAAGTATTGCTACTTACAACTGAAAACACTAAAAGATATTTTGTATGCTCATTACGATTTCAATGGCTGAAACTAATTTAAAAAATTCATTTTTCGGCAATTGATTGAACATCCTTTCTTTCATTTGATCTTCAGGTGGGAATCTTGTACCCAGAAATGTAAAAGCAGTGGCCAATACTGAGAATCCGGACCGTTGCATAAATATTACATTTGACGCACCTCATAAAGGCCAGGCAGATGAATATACTATAGAAGCAAAGCCTACGCAGAAAGGAAAAACCAAGAAAATGACCTCTAAATCCAACTCAGTAACTTTCGAATATCTTAGAAAAGGAGTGGAATACATATTTTTTGTGTCCGCGATTCACAATAAGGAGTTGAGTGTTGGAAGTCCCTCTAATGCCATCAAAACTGAAGGAGGTATAGCTTTTTTGAAATATTTTGAAATAAATCAGTTTATTTTATTTATATGTTGCTACTAGAAATTATATAAAAAAGAAACACAATTCAAAAGCTGTTATGAGTCATTTGAAACTGTTAAAGCCTAAGTTGTTCTAGTAGTGATAGGTATATAAAATAATAAAACAATGAAATTCAATATTCAGACAGCTCGGGCGCATTTGTGAATTTTGGGGGTGCTCAAGGAACGTATGACATGAAAAATGCGACAATTTCTGGTAGCACAACAAATCTAAGCGTTTTCATGGGAGATGATTTTGGTGAGTCTTCTCAAAGTTATATTGTTTTTTTTACTTAAAAAAGAACATATAATCGCTAGTTGAACCTACCATTCAAGTAATGCTGATATTCATAAAAATATACTTATTTCAGGCAAAGTCAGAGATTTGGAAGGAAAGATTACTCCTAATCAGCGCAATGATAGTGTGTCATTAACTTGGAAAATCCCATCATTTGACAACAAATCAAACGATTACAAAGTAGAGCACTATAGGGTTAAAATACGAAAACAAAATGATATCGATGAGAAAGAATTTGAGGTACCATTCAGCAAAGGGCAATATGAGTACTCTGTAGAGCCTTACGATTTAGAACTTGGACACACCTATGACGTATCCGTGGCAACCCTCTATGATGATATTGACAGGGATGCTACTTATATATCCAGTGCTGTAAAGAATACTGTTCATACAAGTGAGTTACAACACAACTTGGTGACTTGATTTTGATTTTAGTGTGATGGTGCATGATTAATTACTTATTTGGTTGTGAAAGCATTTCAATTCATGCTTGAAAATAAGTAGTACAATACCACAACATACAGTAATCCCCAGACCAAACCAAATTTGTCCATTCGATAAAACAACTTAAATCAATAAATGCCTAATACCGACAAACTGTATATGTGATTTGTAGCAAATTTCATACTGATATTAAAATTATATTTTTCAGGACCTTGTAAACCAAAAATAGTTTCGAACATTGATGATAAAAATAATGAATTGAAGTTGGAATGGAATGATGTACAAGGTGCTTTACATTATGAAGTGGATATATACACTGACAACTCAGGATATGCGCTTTTTCATAATGACAATAGTAAAAACACCACTTGGACGCGAGCTTTTGATGAAATATTTGGATATGGAACTTCCTATAAAGCTGTTATAACGGCTGTTGGAGCTGGAAATAAAAAAAATTCATCAGAAACATCAAAAAAAACTATCGGTGAGTAAATATATTTTCCAATCATTTGGTTGTCATTTAAACAGCCACTTCAGAAGCCAATAGAGAAAATTTTTTGAAGACTCAAAAGATTCTTATATTATGACTAGAATAAAAACTTTGCGTTCTTCTTTCAGGAGGAGACCTAGTGCCACGAAACGTAAAAGCAACCATAAATGAAGAAAAAGTAACAGATCCGAACACACAAGTATTTTTAACATGGGAGCAACCGGAAAAATTGCCAAAATCTTACAAAGTTTTATTAGATAACAGAGAAATTGAAAAAGAAAATACCAAATTTGATGGCTTATCATGCTTGGTATCTGGATTAAAAGCTGGCACAGATTACCTATTTAAAGTTGTTGGAGTTCATTTCTTAAACAACAAAGAAGTTCTCAGTGGAGGATGTTCCTCGAACAAAATACAAACAAATCCAAGTGAGTCTGTATTAATTTGCATATACAGGCTTCATATTATTTTGCTGTTGCTAACTGTGGCTGCAATTTATACTGATATTCAGTAATAACAGCTATGTTAACCGAATGTTGCCTTTTTTGAGGCAAGTCATAAAAAGCAGTACTTTCAAATGGGGTCACTGGTTCATTGTTATTGTTTATTTTATCTTGAATATTGCATTTGAAAAACAAAATAGCGTGTTTAATATTTTGGATTTAGTTATCAGTTTATTTGGAAACTTATCAGTTTGGATTTACAAATTTGAAATTACAAAACTACAATTTATTTAGCAATTGAAATAGTCATACTGTCCTGTTTTATCTGAACTGATATTTGCCTACTTGGTTTATTATATCTTACTTACCTATAAATTTTCATAATATATCACTTATTCACAGTCATTCTCATTCCTTATTATAGAATCATAAGCCTTTAAAACATTTCTGTTTGTCAGCTATTTGTCAATATTGTCAATACATTTCAGCTCCCACACAAGTGAAAAACTTGTTCTGCAAGCTCGGAGAGAACCCAAGTACAATGGTTCACATCAAATGGGATAAAGTTGATGCAGAAAGACCAAATGAGTCAACGAAGTACCTGGTTCGTGTTACCAAAGAAGATGAAAAGGAAGAAAAGAATTACAGAGAAGTATATGTCACTACTGAGGAAGTGATACTTACAGGACTAGAACCAGCAACTGCTTATACTTATACAGTCACAGGTGGTAACTCAATTGGATATGGAAGAAATTCAGAGGCATCTAAAATAACTACAAGTAAGAGGTTAATGTTTTTTTTTTCGGTATTGATAGTAAGAAACAAGTTTATTATTTCGTCAACCACAAAATATAGTCTTGTTTTGGTGTGGAATGAACGATACAACCATATGGTAATTGAGGAATTCCCCATCGAACTCGCTGATATGATTAAAATTCACATCTGAATATGACTAGTAGAGTAATATTTTTACAATTTTCCTGGAACAAATGAGGAGATTCTCAATTAACTTCATTGTTATACATGTGTGTAGGGAGGACTTTTGTTATAAAAATATGAACTAAACAGGTTGGAATAATGTGGTGGAAATGGATACGTTGTCATCGAACATTAGACATAACTAGTTACAGATACATCACTAATTTCTATCGATTTAGGTGATATTAAATAGTACTATATCAAAACATTCAGAATATATATGAAATATATCTATATATGTTGGTTTGTGCAAATTTACTGATTCCAGCATTTCTTTAGAATTTGGGACTCCAAAACAGGTTCAACTTTCAGCAAAAGATAATTCAACTCCAAAGTTTTTGGCATTGAGCTTTCAACATGCTGAAGGAAACGCAAAAATATACATTGCTGTGTTGTACAAACACCAGGATACTGCAAAACAGCAGGTCATTGGACCCGTTTCTGTTGAATCAGGATATATTTTTGAAGGTTTAGATTTAAATTCAACCTATTCAGTAAAAGTGCATGGCGTGTTTGCAACTGGAGAAGGCGATGCAATCTGGTCCAATAAATATACAACAGGTATAATATACACGATTCATCTAAAAGTCAAATAAAAACAAAGATACTTTATTGATTCATTTTACAGAGTCAGACAAGGGTTAATTTGACTTTTTTTTTCTTTACAAGCCCCTGCAAGAACAGAAATCACAAAAGCTGATTGCACAGTTGATAACGAAGGAAGTTTGAGTTCAAGAGAAATACATATAAAATGGAAACCTGATTCTGAATGCAATAAACATGAAGTTCGTATCAATCGTGGTCGTTATAGTGTCATAGAAAGTCGGCTTACAGTGGAAAATACAAATGAGTTGGTCTACCCATGCTTACATGAAGCAACACAATACGTGGTTGAAGTGAGATCAAAAAATAAGCAATGCTATGGAGAATGGTCTGAACAAGCAATAGTCGAATTAGGTGAGAATACTTAAATAAGTTGACTATGAGCAGGAATTTTCAACAATTTCAAAAACATACCCACGATGCCTTAGAAAATGGGCTGTACATTTTTTGCACACGGTGACGCTACTCAATAACCATCGTTGGTTTATCCCGTATTCTTTCACACTGAAATACATTTTTTTTATCTTTAATAATTATGTTTATCTTTATCTTTATCTTTATTAATTATGTACCTATATGTACTTTCGGTTTGTTATGATATAAACTACTGACTGACTACTGGCAAATTCCAATAACATTCATATTATAATCCAAAATCTTAAACGAATGTCACGTTTCTAATGATATAATAACTTATCTATTGCAGCACCAACTAAACTAGAGAATGTCACTGCAAGTTTGGAAGAAGAAGGAAATCGCATTGTGGTGCAATGTAGTGTTGCTGAGAAGGATTGCCCATTCTATTTTGTGCAGGCATATTGCAATGGAGTATTGGAGGGAAGCCCATTCGAAGCTTATGGCAATGCGGATAAAAAAGTGGCTGAGGGTAATTTCAATCCGAAAGTACCTGCAGAAAAATATCACATTATAATGTGGGGTGAAAATTCAGGAAAAGTCAGAGGGAAAGCTTCTCGTTCCGAAACTGTATTATCAAGTGAGTGACTTAACCATTAACATTTTTATGATAATATTCTACTAACTTCATAACGAATTATTTTAATCACCAATATAGATAATAGAATTGCTTTGCACTTATTTTGCTGGTTAAAATTAAATCCAGCGGCTGAATTTAAAACGAATAATAGATTATATACATATGTTAAGATATCATGGATTTTAGCAATTGCCTGTGATTATGCTGATCTGAAGATTATTTGAATAGCAATGCATAATACAGCTGACATATTATTTTTTATAGGGCCAGAAAAAAGCAAAGTTCCGGTTGTAAATTTGAATGATGAGAATCCGAGCACAGAAATTCAAATAAAATGGCGAGCTCAAAAAAGATGTGGAAAATATGAACTTAGGATCTGCTGTGCTGATCAAAATAAATTAGAAAACATATTATTATTCGATACAACTTTATGCCAGTATATATGCCAATGCCCCGGAAGCAAATACAAAGTGGCAGTCAGGAGTATTTGTGGAACAGTAAAAGGGGACTGGTCGAATGAATGTGAAATTAATTTAGGTATGTTATCTAGAACTAATATAATATAGAATACAGTTTAATTATTTTAAGAAGGTACATTTATTTTAACTTTTAGCACCGAGTGACGTGAAATTGCTTGAAGACGATTGTCAAGATCCTGTGAGATTTGTTGAGATCAAGTGGGAACCACTGAAACACAAACCAGAAAAATATGTTGTTAAATTGTTTGGAGGGCAGAAAGAACTTGCTACAGAGGAAACAGACAAAACTGAATTTAGGTTTGAAGGAATAGCCAAACCAGGGTCACTATGCTACTGTACCGTGACAGCAATTAGAGAAAAAGCAATTGGCAAAACTTCAAAATCGAAATACTATCGAATAAGTGAGCTCTTTTACTATTTTTAAAAACCTTCTTGAAAATTAATGCAAAGGTATCAACATTATGTTACAGTGTGGTCAAAGCCAAGCTATTTTGCAATTACACCAGATGAAAATAATCCTTCTCAATGTGCTAATATGAAGTGGGAAAAACCATATGGTGTGAATTGCTTTAAACTTCAAATTGAAAACAACCAAACTGGCGTTTGTTCTGAGATAATACTTGAAAATGACAGCTATGTTTACCGAAGTGGCATACCTGGTAACACATACACTGTTAGATTGCACTGCGGCTGTGACTCACGCTATGACTTGGACTTCCGTCTGGAGACAATGATTATGAGTATGAATTAGTTTATATTACAAACATTTAGTTTATTCAAGTTGTGGCATATATACAACACTATATAATTTGTTATTAAAGTTAAATTTCGATTTTGGTATCTAGCTGCTGAAAATTATTTGCGAAATGACTGCCAAATCTCCTAACAATTGTCAGTTTTATTGAAATCCTGCCTTAAACTCAAGCTATCACATTGCCAAGCAAATAAGATTACAGTTTTCCTATTGGTCAATATGAGCAATGGCTACATACAGAAATATATGCAATGCTTATTATTATTCACTCAGAACCAGAAGCACCGGTGGATATTGTGATTACCCCAAATGGTGATATCCATGGCTTCATAGTAGAATTCAAGGACAAAACTTCACAACGAAAAAAATATGAGGTTACAGCAAAACCACTACAAAAAACATTGGAAAAAAAAATCATCGAAACAAATCAACACAAGGCAGTGCTCTCAGATTTGGTTGCTGGAGAATCTTATTCTATAAATGTCATGGCTATTGTGGATGATACAAAGAGTGAGGAAGCAATGAACAAAGGCTATGTAAAAAACTTGTGAGTTCATTTTCTTCATAACATTGCTCAAAACTACATAATTAGGTCTCTCATGATAGTGCAGTATTGGACAGTCACAAGCAACTATATACATCGTAGAGCTACATATAGATACATCATTTGAACAGAGGAAACAATTTGTTTGGTCATAGAGTGTCATATGCTCAAAGCGTGCTAAAAGAGAGTCAGAGTGCTCAAAGTTGTTGATTATTTTGTTGTTCAGTGCCGGACAAAATACAAAACTTGAAGTCGGATTTTGATGAAACACTCGGAGCTGTTATTTTCACGTGGGATGCTCTAGAAATTAAACCAGACAAATACAAAGTACAGTGGAGAGTCGGAAACGAAATATTAACAGAAGATTCCACACATGAACCAAAATTTGAAATTCGTTATGTGAAACCGGCTCATTGTTATAGTATTCGTATTGCTGCAGCAAATCATTCTGGTTGTGGAGAATTAAGCCAGTGGGAAACATTCATAACAGGTATTGTTAATTCTTGGCATTAAGTACAATTTCACTTATTTTTGTGTAATAAGGTGTGGAACTAATTTTAAAAATGACTTATATATTATTTCATTTCCACCATTTTATATGAGTTAAAATATAACCAATTTCCATTTTGTATAATATATATCTTAGTACACATCCATGAACCTGTTTTCCATTTATATTTGTATATAGCAACAGCAGAAATACAATTTTACTATCTCATTTCAGATCCACTTCCACCCCGTAATATTCAAGTAAAGCCTAATGAAAAGAATCCAACAACAAGCATCATTACAAAATTTGAGGACGATTTTGATATTTTAAAATCATACAATGTAGTAGCAAGCTGTACCTCTCCCAGAGTCAAAGACGTTAGATCTGCAATAACTAAAAAATACTCATATGTATTTAATGACCTAAAAGCTGGACAAACTTATAAAATTAATGTCCAAACTCTGTTTTGTGGCAAAAAAAGTAAATTTGCTATCTAATAAAAAGATCTACAATAAGTAATATTTTCTATTGCTCATGTCAATCGTAAATGTTATTTGTTTAAGTGGTCTACAATTATGATTGCCAAAACTCTCATTGTAAGATTCTAATTTTGTCAAAAGACAGTATTAATACTTCCCCCTTGCCCATGGCTTATTTAATTTCTTATCATGGGTCAAAATGTCTGCTATTAATTCTGTAGCAACCTACGAATATTATAAAAAGATATGTTTTCAAAAAATTACTTTTCATGTTGTAGTGGGTCATTACCTGGAGGGCCTTTTTTCAAATTGTTAAAGTACGTAGATTGGAATTTTTTTTAAAAGTTATTTTAAATATTTTACCACTTGAAATTCTTTTAAAATGCGCATAATTGAATTTTACATAAATTCACCTTAATTTTACAATTCTTTTATTACCTAATGTTGATACAAGTAAGATTTATTTTGATGAAAAGTTAATTGATTTACATGTTCATGTGTATGTTACAAAGTCATAATTAGGCCCTGATGATTTTTCTAATGCACCGCCTGGCGGACCATCTATCAATTTCTTTATAAGGACATCCCATTAAAATCTTACGCAACAATATTTGAACGCTATGTAACCTACTATGTATAACATATATTCATGTATATATTTTTTTTTCTACTTTTATAATATTGCAGGTGGTGCCTAATGGGCCATAATACCACCCCATAAATCATGCACTGGAACACTATATTGCATCCAACATCTACTGGCAACAGTATAGAGATGTATCTTATGTATTTAACCTCAGATTAATATTGCTCAAGATAAGTTTTTTTATTGATATCTGTACTTTGTTAATTTTCATTGCTCAAATGATGCCTATTAATGTTTCATTTTTGATTAAAATTTCAGAAAATCATCTAATTATTTAGTTTTATAGTATTAAATCCAAGCATGGACAAGCAAGATGAAAACCATGATGAATCCCAACCAGAGACAGACGGAAGAATGTGTGTGCTTCGTAAGTAAAATGAGATTCACAAATGTTTAATGGATCTAAATTAGATCATCTAACATTTTGATCTATAAAGATTGCAATTTTGTAGTAGTTTAGATTTAACAGCCTAAACTGAAAACAGACACAAGACAATACTCAAAATCAAAACTAAAACAGGTATAGTGAAAATGGCCCCTGGTTCATAACAACAGATTGAAAAATTCTATTTCCGAAAAATGTGACATACCGTAAGTATTTTGGTTTTAATACAGCGATGGAATTTTTTAATGCCCAGTAGTTTTATATTTTAGATCCTTCCGCTCCGAAGTTGGAAGAAAAAGTAAAATGGGATAAAGAAGATCCATTGTGTGCCATGGTGACATGGGAAGGAACTCCATCTGAAAAGTAAGATGAATGGTTAAAATTTTTTTTTTTTTCTTGGAATAACAAAAGTATTTTTTAAAATTGTGGTGACAAATTTGGAAGCTAACAATGAAATATAGTGTTTATGTTTAGGAACTATCCAAAATTTCATGTACTTTATTTTGATAGCGTTAGCCAGACACGTTAATAAAAATATTGCTTTCATTTTTTACAGCGAAGAGGTGTATAAGTTATATTGCTGGACGGATGAAACCGATAAACGAGAATTTGAAACACATGGAAGACAATATTCACTGACCAAATTGAAGAAAGGTTCCATGTATTTTGTCAATGCAATTCAAATTAATAAAGCAGGTTGCTCGGTTCCTTCCAATATCATCAAATTTGAAACTGGTTAGTAAATAATTTTTATTTAAATATTTCAATTGTGATAAGGACTATGTTGTATCAGTAGAGAAAAAATATTATTATTTTGTTAAACTAATAACTAAATAGAAATTTAATTTAAGACACCGATGTCTGTAAATATAATTTGTCAGAACTTGTCAACTGTAGTATCATTAAGAAAATTTCCAAAAACAGCGTTTCCCAAAGGGGCACCAGTCGCGATTTGCTAGGTGTGCCCTAAAAATTACCAAAATCAATAAATCCATTGGGCACTCCCGAAGTATGTTCACCACAATGGCGCACAACCTGAACCCTAACCTGGTACACATACTATGTTCAGGATGTGCACCATCTTGGTGCACGTACTGCGGGAGCACCATTCATTGTACATTTCTATGTTGTTTACTTTTTGTTACACAACAGTAGAAATAGACACCACTTGCTGCAATTTTGCGAGTTGCAGCCCCACATGTTTATAAACTTTAAAAAGCATAAAACACACATTAACAAAATTGAATTTTATTTAAAGGCAGCAATTTTTTATCATGTAAGTCAGTTATTTTCCTTGATAATTTGATGTTGTATGAAAAGTTTGAGAACTGCTGTCTAGAACCATGTATTACACCTCCCTCAGTTTATCTTCAGACTGGCCATCTGACATTGCCAACCAAGTACTTCATAGTTTTCGGAATAAAAATTTTTTTTTTCAATATTTTCAGGACCAAAGATGCCTGTTAATATTCAGGTCATGAATTATGAACCATCACCTCATGACCATCTTATGGTTCAGTTCGATAATGCAAATACAAGACAAGTAGACCACCTGGTATCAGTTCAGCCTATCAGTGGTGGTGAGATAAAACTCATCCAAACAAAAAGAGGACAACATTTTGCACTGATTGAAGGACTAACACCTGGACAATATTATAGCATTCAAGTGGCAGCAGTAGTTGGTGATCTCAAAAGCGATTTTGCAAATTTCCCCAGAATGATTCAGACATGTAAGTTGTATAACATAAAAAAGACAAGTAGGTTTGTGTTTATAGACCTATATGGGTTGTTTCTTTTAATCTCACTTGAAAGAAAAGTCATTATGCCTGCTTGGACCATTCTTTAATGATAAAAAGTTTTGCAATTCTCCCATGTGATATTTTTGGTAATTCGTTTCCGTCTTTTTCGCAATGTGATGCCATGCATATTCAAGATGCTCGTTGGAACCTCATCGCTATACCAACAGCATGAATTATAACAGTACCTTTCATATATTCTTAATAGATCCTGGAGTTCCTGTAGATGTAAGAAGAGAAGAATTTCATGATGGGATGAAACTTTCATGGGAGCACAACACAATCAGACCAAAGAATTACAGAATATTTTGGGCAGCAAACGGGGACATGCAGGAAGTGATTGAAACTAGAGAGGACTATTTCTACTTCAACAAATTGAAAAGATCTACGATTTACAAGTTCAGAGTGGCAGCTTCAAACGCTGCTGGGGAAAGTGAGAAAAGTGCAGAAATTGAATACATTACAGGTAATTTGATACTAATTTTGGCGCTCAGGAAGTATGTGCACCAAGATGGCGCACAATCTGCACCCTAAACTGGTACACATACTATGTTCAGGTTGTGCGCCATCATGATGCACATACTTTGGGAGCACCCAAATTTTATTAAAAAAAACTTTAATGAGATTGATTACAGCTTGGAATCAGGATTTTCAAAGCCAATATAATTTAGTGATTGCCCTTATTGCACAGTGTCATATTCTGCTTCACCAACTATAACAGACAACAAGATGAAAAGAAATGTTTTTTTTTATCAATTCTTATGACCCTATCCCAAGTTTAATATTTATGCAGTCATATAAAGATTGATAGAATTCACTATGTTGTTTGTTTGCAGAAGGACATGAAAAAACCAAGCGAAATCCTGACAGAAACAAATTATTTTAAAACTTAGCGTTTACTTTGAAAGTGGATACTTTGGTCACATGATTTATATTTTGAATAGCTATATGCAGCTTAGGTAAGCCATGGTAATACTCAAAGCATTTTATTTTAGTTCCATCTGCTCCTATCAACATCAAGGTCACACCAAACCCTCTGTCTAAATCAAGGAGTTTTATTGTGAAGTATGATGATCCTGATACGGTGCTTAAAAAGAAATATCGGATTGTGGCAAAGGACATAAAAGGGAAAGAAGCAGCAACAATAGAGACCGAAACTCACACTGCAGTACTGAGTGAGCTTCAACCAGGGCAATCTTACTACATTTATGTAGTTGCTATTTATGGAACTCTCGAAAGTCAAAAAGCTCACTTCATCAAAAACGAAAAATGACTTTTCTTCACCTAAACAGTTTATAATGCATGTATGCCATCATTGTGATAATCCCTTTTTTAACTTCCCTATTAATTATATGTAATAATTTCTTGATATACCAACCATAATGCGGATCTGGAATAATCATGTCCTGGAGGAAAAATTCAATTGGTCACCGTGTTTAAAATGTTGTTGTGGAAAATCAAATGCTAACCCCTGGTCACACCTATAAAGAAATACAAAAATTGGATTATCTTTGTTGCCTCACCAACAACTTTTCAACCATTTAAAAATTAATTTGTATATCATAGAAAAAAATACATAGCTTTATGTATTTCAATCATATCTTTTGTCAATGTTCCTTGTGAGTTCTAAATAAAACCACTATTTCAGAAGACCAGTTTAAAGCTATTCTTATATAAAAGTACGCCAATTCAAAAATCAGACTATAAAAAGTTATTATTATTCAAATTATCTACAATAATAATCGGACAAAACAATATGACTAAATATAGGTAATGCATGGAAATTATTGATTTTTAATTGCACCTTTTTGGTAAAATGGGAGTAAATTTAGTGGTATTTGCACAATTTTAATAAAACAACTGAGGGATTTTATTTGCATATTTCTAGTTCTTGTATAAAAAGCGCTTATATTTAGATTTGTGATAATAGTTTGTGTGGAACTGTGCAATGTGAATAGCTATTGATTATATTTTATTCACGGTATCTATTCCGTGTGAATTAAAATGAATTATAAGCAATACCAAAGCTTGAATTTTAACAAAACATTTACAGAACACAAGCATAAAAAGTAGGGTATGAGAAATTCTCAAAAATTCATTTGTGACAATTTATTACCAGTATTTTTGTTTATTTTCCAGATTATATGTATGTCTTTGATAAATATTATACAAAATTAATTTGTTTGCCATTAAATGCTAACTTGCATTTATTGCATTTATTCTGCTTTTAGACGTTAAAGTTAAATTATTCAATACTAGGATAATTTTACTTGCTAAATAATACTGACAAGTTTTCAATGGTGGCAAACATATTCTGATTGCAAGAACTTGTATGTGACTTTAAAAGGCAAAGGGTTTTTGTCAGGAAAGGTACAGTTTTCAATTTTAGTATTTCATAAATATTGATAAATTACTTCATTACTTCAATCATCGCCCCCTTTCAAAAATGATCGTCAATAAGACAGCTTAATCATATGACATATCACAGCCTCTCGTCCCTTTATCAGTCCGCGTCGTGAATGAGGATTAGTTGGCCAGGTATATGTTTCAGATGAATGGACTTGATGGTAGAGGAAGCAGTAACCGACCAGTGGTTACGTTAACCACCCTATGGCAGTGAAGAATCCAGCAATCTTCTCTCACATAATTACCCCTCACAGTATTCAAACTCACACAGGGTAATCAGAGGCGCGATGGGAAGTATATTTCTAAAGATAAGCATGATGTACCAACTGCTGCGCCATCCTAAATTAGCTTTTTCTTATCTTGGATATTAGAGCATATAGAGCCTACATTTGAATGAAACTGAATGAAAAGTTGTCTTTGCATTATTTTATCTCATAATATGTACTATATTCAAGTTGAAGATTCCAAGTTTGGCAACAACCATTTTTACATTCCTGCACTATAAGCTATGCAAAAACTAGCATTTCCATGGCTCATCCCAACTGATCTCAAATTAGGATAGGATAGGATTTACATATTTATCCCGGGGGAGAGGAAAGCCGATAAGACGGCTTATCCATATGGCGAACCACGGCCTCTCGTCCGGTTACCATTCCAAGTCGGGGTAAATTAAAAACAGATATGATGTACTATCAGTTAGAGAGTTGGAGTCCTTGTGCTGGTATGGCTGGCTCTGAATCAAAAGAGAATGACAGTTTTTTGCAATAACAATATCAAGGTTTGACTGTATATCACTTTTGTATTACTTGAAATGACAATTTGTCTTTGTTACAGTTTTGGGAATTTGTAGAAGAGCAACCACATAAATAATGGATGAACAAACACTCATTGCTACATGTGAGTATAAGACATTATAATTTTATTTTTGGGTGCTGAATGAAAATTGTATGAGTGACTGTTGTTTACTTGCTATACGGTACTAATCTAATTACATATGTTGATGCAATATTTATGCCTAGGTCTCAACCGACCAACCAAAACAGAGACTATAATGTCATATTCAAAAATTAAAAGTCAATATATAGAATTCTGAATTCCTCCTTTGACAATGGATTTCATAATCGAGTGTTGATTATGCCTAATGTGCAAAATGTATTTTCTGCACCCCTCACCCTACCAATATAAACATGGAACCCCTTCAACGTTCTTTAGCAATAACATAACTTTTCTAGCCTTTAGCACGACATGTGCGTAGAACACCAGCTAACATTTTGACACATTCGTAACTACACACAGACATTTGTCTACAAAAGATAAAAAAAAACAATCATTCAGTTTTAGTTCAATATTTACTCTCAAGCCCAAACTTTGGAAATATAGAGAATTCAAATTACTGTAAAATTTTGTTTCAGGCCCTGACAGAATAGGAAAGCCAGAGCTCAGAGGATATTCTCCAAAAGATGGAAAAGCAACAGTAGTATGGGATGATCAGGGCTGTGAGAAATACTATGTGAGATGTTGGATAGATGGCGATACACCCTCTGAACAACAATTTCCAGTTCCAATGTTTACAATCAAAAACCTACGCCCTGGCAGTAGATATAACATACAAGTAGCAGCATGCATTACAGAGGATGATATTGAGAAACGTGGACAGTATTCGGAAGTTTTGGCTTTTCAGTCAGGTGGGTAATCAAATGGGGTATCACAGTTACCAAGAAAGGTACACGGACCCGAAGTAAAAGAAGTATTACAATAGGATAGGATTTACAAATTTAACTTGGGGGGGGGGGGGGGGGGGGGGAATACGATAAGACGGCTTCATCATATGGCCAACTACCTCTCTCGTTCGGTTACCATTCATGTCTGGTAGTGGATTAATTAGTCTGTTTTTTGTTTCGGAGCAGTCCAGCAATCATTACATACATAATTATGATTTTCCCTGCGTGGGATTCGGACCTGCGAACCGACGCGGGGAAGTCAGAGGTGCGGTGGCGAGCGTATTATCTAATTATTGCTCTTGCAAACCCACATAGATTAATTAGCGAGGTGGCAGCAAAAATTATCTTCTGTTTACGTCAGATGTATAGCGAAGTCTGATTTTCATCTCTACTGCTGTTTATGAGCCTTCATGTAGCAGTACTCATATTTTATGATGATATATAAAATGGACTGTATTGCAATGTATCAAAGTATAATGTTTACTCTTAGTCAATACGTAGTCAATAGAATTATTTTTATTATGTTCTCATTTGCAGGTCCAGAGAAACCAACTGATATTTCTGTAAAGCCTGGATGCAAATCACCAGCTACTTCATTCATAGTGAAATTTAATTGTCAACAATTACCGGGAATTGAACACGAGGTTTCCTACAGAAGCTTAACAACAGGGGAAATGAAAAGCGTCAAGGCTGACCTAGGATTTGCAAACATTGAAAATCTCACTCCTGGTGATACCTATGATATATGGGTTGTTGCCTCCAAGGAAGGAGTTGAAAGTAAACCCTGCAAACTTGAGAATCCAATACAGACATGTAAGATATATATGCATTAATTCTATGTATTCTAAAATCGAGCCCGAGTCATTCATTTTAAGCATTGGGAACGCATTATATATGTCATAACACCAATGACCCTACTCAAGGCTTGCAGTTAGCACATTGTGACACACACTTGCTGTGGTAACCGGGTGAGATACCGGTATACATTGTTTGATTAAGCAAATTTATCAACTTTCCTTTCCCTGGAAAAAATACAATGTATTATTCAAATGGCGTATTAAGTGCTTCATCTGGAATCAATAAATGGTCAGATTTTTATACTTGTAAGGAATGAACTGTGAAAGACCATGATCTTCCATATGAGCTACTTTTTTCGGTGACCCTAAAAGTCATGAATGCAAAAGTGCGAAACAATACCAGCATTTCAGTGATAAATAATAATAACAAAACTGGCATTATTTCGATCTAACAATAAATCAAGTACTATAATATACCCATTTTTGAATGATAGATTCATTGAAAAAGATTTGCCATCCCTGTTAGAGGCTCATCTATCCCATTTATTGAATGCAAAAATCCTTTTCTATCTATTATAATATATTACCATAATGTGATTAATAATTGGTAATTAACCCTTTTCATGCGATTTCTATTTTTTATTAAATAATCGTATTTTCTACGCCGATTTTATGCATTTGTACACCCACAACTAATCGATCGACTAATGAAAAACTAATGATCCTCTGCTGCCCACTGACGGCTTGTTAGAAAGCTTATTTGAATAGCTTGCAATTAGCGATTGAAGAAAAAAATTTTCAAAAAGTGGTGGTCTGAGTCACAAACCGGATAGATAAAATCCCTTTTTTTTCTTGAGAGTTCGAACTGTGATGAAAAATAGAAATATTCGCTAAATCCTCTATTGTTACCGCTTCGTAATTGTCAAACAATAGAATAATGTTGCTGTAAAAAACTCAAAATACTCTGGTAGATGGAAGGGCTAATACTTCTTGTATTACCACCCAAAAAACGCCAAAATTTGCATAAATTTCAAAACTTTTGTAACGTTTCCAATTGCTTCTTAGACGCTTATAATATGTTTTTATTGCCACATGAAGATGTCAGAGAGTCACCTACTCAACCAAGAAGCTACCTATGACCAGAAATCATACAGCCTTACAGCCCTATCGTGTGCACTCCCATGCTTTTCCCCACCTATATGTTCAACACAAACTTTGAGAAAATGCTGCAAACTTTAACAAAATGGAACAGAAAGGCAAAAATTAGCGTCTCTCATGTTAATCTCGAAGAAGACTTATCAATAGACTAAAACCCGGAAAAACTAGACTAACAGTTTGCGACCGAATGCCAAATCAAACGGTGGAGTACATTAACGTACCAGCTGCAATCTAGCGACTTTTGCCGTTGGTACGTTTACGTACCTAACTAATAAATTATTATTCAAGTAAAATATTCCAACGTCCGCATAATTTCTTGATTCAGATCCAGAAAAAGTGGAAGGCCTTAAAAGTGACAAAACTTCACCTACATCAGAAATCATCAGCTGGAATCCTGTATTTGGAGCCAATTCATACTTAGTTAAGAAGAAAAGATTTGATGGCAATTACGAAACAATTCCAACATTAGACACAGAGTTCACACTTTCAAATCTAGATAGTGGCCAAGCTTACAAAGTCTGTGTTGCCGCAGTAAATTCATCAGGGATAAGTGAATTGTCAGAACCAGAGATTTTTACCACTGGTAAGTCTAAAGCGCGGCGGTGTGGTTAAGCGTTAGGAATACGCTCGCCACCGCACCTCTAATTACTCTGCGTGGGTTCGCAGGTTTGAATCCCATGCAGGGATGGTTATGTGCGAGAGGATTGCTGGACTCCTCGCCCTTGTTGGGTGGTTCACGTAACCGCTTGTCGGTTACGGCTTCCTCCACCACCAAGTCCATGCTTCCGAAAACAAAACAATACAGTAAAACTAATCCCATACCCGACTTGGAATGATAACCGGACGAGAGGCCGTGGTTTGCCATATGGATAAGCCGTCTTATCGGCTTTCCTCTACCCCGGGATAAATATGTAAATCCTATTCTATCCTAAGCCCCGAGTTTGCTAGGATCAGTAATTTTGTAAAATAGACTAAAATCGAATTACAGATAACAGCCAAGCAGAATCGTGAAATACATACAATTTAACTGAATGTTCTTGACCAAGTTAAGTTCTACCATGTATGTCCCACCATTTCTTTTTGGTATATCACATATCAACTTTTAGTAATAATCGATTACAAAACAGGACTTAAATAAATCTAACAATATTGGACTACTATGGTATACCAACTGGCAACAATGCTGTTACAGCGTTCATGACATAACTATTCAATTGATTTGTTATTCTTGCAACTTTCCTTTTCGGAGGTTCCTGAATAAAAGTTGCCAAACCAAATTTTAAAGAGGGTACTCTCGTAGTGTGTGTATCAGGTTAGGGTAAGGCCATAATTTTATTCCAATTTTCTCTATTTTATTTCTATTATGAGTTCGGAGACTGTCTGTGTTAGCCAAGTGAATATAGGGGCCCATAGGTTTCGGTTCCTTTACACAATGTGATGTAAAAAAGTAAGCGAGCAATATTAGTTACTTACATACCGTATTGGTACACACACCTCTGGAGCGCCTTGATGAGTATACAAGAACTAGATGCTACTTTGCCTCTTTTCCCACATTCAACGCCTTCTTTTCACATTTGCGCATCTGGAATAATAAACTTGTCAGCTATTACTGATCCTATATTAGTGTAGATTACCACATGATCATTGTTTTGATGAACTCCCCTCTATATACTCAACTATACCAAACTCAAACTTTTCTAACTATAAGAATCTTTGTCATTCCAGATTTATCACCTCCCAGGGATATTCACAGAAGTGTTATTTACACTGGGAATAATGTTTCCATGGAAGTAAAATACACCGGTTCAGATCATGGAATTGTTAAATATGTGATCACTGCAAAGTCAGATTCTGGTGATTGGCAAACAAAGGAAGAGGAATCATGTCAAACACTATTTTCCAATCTAAATGGAGGCCATTGTTACACAATTTGTGTTCAAGCTGTTGCAGCAAATGGAGTTGGAAGCACGAAAGTTTATGGGGAACCTATTTGGATCCGTAAGTTATTTAGTATAAGCTTGACGTTCACATTGAGGGAAACAAACGTTTTTTATATGATGACGTTCTTGGTTAGTTGGCAGTCTGAAATGTATAGAACAGGGGTGGGCAAGGTTTTTGTACCAGGGGCCATATTTTGCTTACCTAGACTGGTGTGCCATGTAAGTGTGACGCAAGAATTTATATTTTATGAACAATACTTACAGTTATAAGTTACAAAAACAAAAGTGGAAAAATAAACCTGGTGCCAAAACTCAATTTAATTGCAATCTCAACAAATTCCTCAAGTTATTTTTTAGCTAAAAAAAATTGTAAATTGTGGCATAAGAGAAACATTTACTTTTAGGTCCTGGTTCTATCACCAACTTGAAAAGTGAAGCTGTTACAGGGAATTCGGAAAGAGTGTCTTGGGATGATGTGGAAGGAGCAGAGTCATATAGTATTTCTGTAGAAGAGGATGGAAAGTCAATCAAACATGACAGAAATGTACCAGAAATTACTCTGACAAATCTTACCTTGAACAAAAGATTTTCTGTGACAGTCACGGCAGTCAATGTAGCAGGTTCTGGGACAATATCTAAGCCAGTTAATTTTACGACAGGTATGAAAAAACAGGTAGTTCTGCTGATAATGTAATTTGGTTTTGTTTGGTTTAAATTTTCTTTGATTTTTGATATTATTATTCAGCAATTCTAGATTTGATGATATTTTTTGGAACAAATGAATTCACCAATCTACTCCATATCCTTAAACATTATTAAACTGATAATAGAATAAAATTATTACCGGTATATTTAACTATGTGGGTGGAGATGGAATGGTTGTTTAATCATATAGAAAACCATGGTGTCCTGTCCAGTTACCAGTCCATGAGAATAGTAAGACAGTTATTTGTTTGAAAATTAGATGAACCTTTTGGTGGAGAAAGTTGTAACCAGCCAGTGTATAGGTGAACTGCACTTCGGCGGCGAGGAGTCATCTAATCCTCTCGCACATCATTATTATTAGAATGATGTGCCAAACGTTGAGCTTGATTCAACAACAAATGATGAGGTTTTGGTATTTGGTATATTGACTTAATTTAGTATTCCATTTTTTAGCTCTTTCGCCACCAGAAGATATAAAAACCAGCAACATTCCTCATCATCCAGAATCTGGAATCCTAGTTTCTTGGAAAGGATGCGACGGCGCTATAGAATATGAGATTGACTTGATGGAAAGTGCAACAAATCAAGCCATTTCAAGAAAAACAACAAAAAAATGTTCTTATGAGTTCTACGATCTCAAACCAAATTGCGAGTACATGGCTTCTGTCAGATGTATCTCCAATAATCAAAACAGGAATAGTACACTCGGCTTATCCGACACAATATGGACTTGTAAGTTACTATACTTTTATTTAGTTAATGGTAATTTTACAATAATAGATGACTGCTTGATGTGCTATCTACACATGTTTTCATAATGATACCAACCTTAATTAGCTCTAATTTTTTTTTTTTTGTCACCTGTAACAAAAAGATTGTGTGTACTTTAGATTACTAAACTCATTAAGTTTTCAGTTCATTTTGATGAATTTGTCTAGTCCTCAAATATTTTGGGTTTTAGATTAAAACTGTTTAAAATCTCAAACCTTGAAATTAGGTCTTGTATTCCAACCTAGTGACACCATAATAAAAAATCTCATTATATTTCACCAATTGAATGTCAGGTATAAATTAGCAATATTTCATATTGAAGCATTTGCATTACTATATTCATCCCAATGGAAAGAATGGTTCATATCATGACCTGATTTCTTCACAAAGGATGTCTGTCAGTCAATGTGACGTATGAAAATAACTTGTGGAATAAACCAAAAATTAACTTTGCTTGATTGACTCTGATGCTAGTAGAGTTAGCATGGATCATTCTAAAACAATTAGGAGTCTGCATTTCTCTCATATGTAATCATTCCCATAATATTTTAACACACACAAGGATTAGTTTTGCAATGTTAAGCGTTTTCTCAATGATGTTTCTTAGGGAGCTAAGCATTATTTATTCTTTATTGTTGTTACGGCATCTAGCACAAGTAATTAGATTCTTGTCAAATGTACTGCCAAAATTTTATTGTACCATAGTTAAAAATGTACAAACCTTGCCCTTGGTTCCGATCCAGAATTAGGTAAAGTTATTAAAATCCTTTATTTGAAGGATTTTAATCACAGTGAGGCTTGATGATGTTTATATTGACTGATTTCGAAATAATTCATTTTTCCCAAAGTAAGCAAAATGTATGTGATAATCCTGATGAAATTTGGAAATTAATTTTATGTATTTTTGTGTTGTATTCAGGTCCTTGCAAAATATCCAATATTCAGGCCCATAAAGATTCAACAAATTCACAAATTATTTCATGGAATAAGGTTCAAGGAGCTACTTCATACAATGTACAACTAAAGAAAAGGGGAATTGCACCCGTTACACATTCCACAACTGCTAATTACATACATTTCGGAGATTTAGAACTCAATTGTCAATATTCTGTATCAGTTACAGCATTGAACTCTGGTGGGTTCGGAGAAGAATCAGAAAAAATTCTATTTGAGACAGGTCAGTAAAATGTTTGTGCTGTAAAATGTCAGTACAATGCTGTGCGACCTGTAAGTGAATACATATGATTCATGTTATTTTGAAAAATATGATTCATGTAAGTTGGGAAAAGGAAATGAAGGATAATTTTTTTCTATGAATTTTACTTGAAGCTATGCCAAACATGCCCAGCTATCAAAACAAGAGAGCTACGCCCAAATATATGGACACGTCTGTTCGCAGCACAGTACAGTTTACCGTACCGTCAGATCACAGTCTACAAATATATTCACACCAAGCGAAGCAGCACAGTCGGACACAAAATGGCATTCGATGTCCGTAGAACGTTCAGTGACGACATAGCAAACAAAAACAAATCTCACAGAGCTAACAGAAAAATTTGAAAAATAAATAAAAGTAATAGCCTTCTGGAGAAAAATTTTATCTTTAACCACTTAAAAATTTGAAAGCAATTGGTCCAGTAATCAAAGAAAAGGGCGATATTTTAGATTTTCCACTAGGTTTTCAAAAAGTGTCAAAGAACAACAAGAACAACATAACAACAAAACGATAATTATGTCCACTACGTGTCCAATATGATAAAAATGAATGAAAATAACCTACAAAATGCTAAATTAATTTTTCTGAGACAGATCAGAGCAAATAGCACGCTATTACTTTTTACCAAATATGATATAAATGAAAGTAAATAAAATCTGTTTTGAATTCAATTTTAGTAAAATATATCATCCTAAATTTATAGGTACTTACTAAACTAATACCGATAGGAATATACGTAGTTTTTTGTCAAAATCTATTAATGGCCACCTAGATCTAACAATTTGAGCAATCACTAAAATTTTATCCATCAGCCGTCATATTATGAATGGTTTTATTATTCCTATCAAAGTGACTGATGATTCTGTCCGTTTGATTCTTCAGATTTTTGTTTCCTTATCTTTTTCAAAAGTTATATACGGTATATCAAATTATAATCTTTATATTGCAGCACTTTACCCAGTGAAAAGTGTACAGGTGGAGAACAGCATGAAAAATCCAACCACTGAACTTATTGTAAGAATTGAAGGATCAAAAGCATCTTCGACTGCACAATACAAACTCAGATTTATCAACCTAAATGAAGGCACAGTCAAAAAATATAAAGAATCTGGAGATATTATTAAAATGAGTGGACTACATGAAGGCACAAAATATAAAGTAGGAGTGACTTCAGTTCATGAAACAGATGAAGAACTTAATAGTGAAGAAATAATGTCTGATCCGATTTGGACACGTAAGATATTTCATAAGTTTTGAATATAAATATATAATTCAGTGTTGCAAACTCTTCCTCCACAATTGAGATGATTCTGAAACAAATAACTGGCGAACTAATCCCATACATTGTGAAGACTTGTAATCAAACAAGAGTCCGTGGTACGCCATATGAGTAAGCTGTCCTATCAACTTTCTTGTCCCCTGGTATAAATATGAAACTCCCATCCTATAATCTTTTTCTCTATTGTCTAGTTGAGCCATCGCTGGTTGTTGAAACCATGAGCATCAGTCATGAGGAACAAAAGTTCACGTGGAACAATATAGTCAATGTATTAGAATATGGATTTCATTGGAGAATAGAACATAGACGGTGGCAACAAGAAATTGTTTATCAAGACGAATTTATTTTGGAAAACTTGGAACCTGGGAAAAAATATGAAGTCTACGTCACTGCAATTAATGATAGTGGTGAAGGCGAAGAGTCTTCCATTGTACCGTTTGTCACAGGTAAGCAGAAGTATAATGGATAACAATTTTTCTTTATATACCGTATTCACATTGCTCCAAAAATTGGCTTCCTATGATTTAAAACAATATTTTATAGCATTACCATTACAGTAGCACAGGGTTTCACGAACTTAAGGTTAATAAATACCCTTTGGGTAATTTTTTGATTGCTCGTGTCCCCCAAAATTGTCTTGTAAGCTGTGATGGGACAAAAAAGTCATGTGAACTGTGGAAGTAGACTTGGTGATTACTGTAGTTGTAGTTACAGCTTCTACAGCAATGACATTGTGACTTCCTGAGAAGTTCCTAAAATCAGATCTTCAAATGAATAACATCATGAGAATAAATATTTTAGGGTAGATTAGAAGTTATGGAAAGGTTATCCTTTATACTCAATCTAATATATTCATTGAAAAGTTGAAATGTACTCTTGTTTGGGAACACCTGTTGTATAGCATTACTGGTAGCGTTCCGCATCAGACATAGAAATAAAAATATAGTGACAAAAACAACATTTTTAACACTTTTGCGTTATTTTTTTTCAGTACCAGCTGTTCCAACTGATCTTCAACAACAAATACTTTCAACCCAAGAGGTCAAGATATCATGCAAATCCTGCGAAGGTGCGGACGGATATATTTTCATAATCAACAATACGAGTTATGATTCAAAAATTTCTGAGTATACATTGCAATGTGAAGATCAGGTCGATTTAGAAGTAACTGTGCAGTCTTACAATGATGCTGGAAAAAGCAATTTATCAGATGGGCTGAAGTTTAGACAAGGTAAGCTATTTGAATGGTGTAAGTGTACAATGTTTATTTCCAAGATCTCATTATCATGTTCTCGTTCATTGTTACTGTACTACTACTTTCACTATTTTAGTAACATTTGCCAAACTTCTTATATCTAAAGGCTCGCTGAAATTTTCACCATGTTGTTTCACATAAATTCTAGACTTGATTGTCAGCATAACAGCCGATAAAATACCTGATTTATACAAGTGATGACCGAACAAAAGCTAAAATGGGGTTTATATCATGAAAAAGTTTTGTTATTTATCTCCCCTTCAATCATGCAATTTAAATACAAAAATCAGGTGTTTATTGACAATACAAACATCATGTATACATATTTCATATGTGTTTGACTATTTTGCTATTATCTCAACCATTTTTAAGTAGGTGTGTTTGATTCCTCAGAATGATGAGCTCCTTTGTAGAATACCTTAATCAGTATTGCCCTGATAATGTTTATCTATAAAGATATAACTGTCTCTTGCCTCTTGATACCAGTTGTGCATGTAATAATATTTCTGAACTCTCGATATTTGGGCTGGGCTTTACTGTTGAGCTGATTTTAGAGCAATACAGCAAAGACTTGTTTTGTGTTGTACCTGCGTAAGTCGTTGCAGTCAAATCATTTATATATACATGATTTTATTTTACAGTTGTCCGTCTTGTGCAACAAAACTTCAAACAAATGGCTGAAACCCGTCTAAACAGAAATATGTTCGTCACACCAAAGCTCATTAAAGTTTCAAGTAGTGATGTCATAGAGGATCTTAGATTACTTGCAACTCAAACTAAAGAAGGAGGCACTATAATGCTTATGGGACAGAATTTCACAGGCAAAACTGCATGTTGTAGCTATATCTTGCAACATGTACCCAATGCAAAACTGGCATATTTTTTGGATTACGAAGAAGTCAAAACACTCAAAACAAAATTTAATGTGAAATCAATACTGCATAAGTACATGTCGAATCTGTCTGAAGAGGAAATGGATTTTGTTTTTCATTGGATGAAGAAAAACTCTAATCAAATTGTATTAATTGTTGATAATTTCAACGTATCACCTGAATTCAATTCTCAAAATCTTTTTTATGAAACTGAAGGACTACCAAATCAAATTTTTTATAACTTACTAGTCACCAATCGACAAGTATTTCCCAAGTCCCAAGTATTCTGCTCTACATTATGTGATTCGATGAAACAGTTTTTGAACCCCACACTGTCCTTAAATATTGATGGCTTTGATGATACTGGAATCATGAATATGAAGAAAAAAATTTTGGGAGAAAAAAGTGACATTGTTCTTCCTGATGCTCTCCGATTTTTTTGCACAGTTCCAGGATTCTGTGAAAGTATTTTGTACATGAGAAAAAATAATAAAATCGAGGCAGATCCCAACTCATTCTCTTCCATACTCGTACAACATTTCCTTGAGAACTTGAACAGATATCCACCGGTTCAAAAGAAAGTCAAAATCAATCACTTGTGGCAGAAAATTAATGACGTACCAAATATAATTAAATCTGCTAATATTAATCCAGAGAAAGTGAAAAAAAGAAAAGACAGGCCAAACAGCCAATCACAAGTTGCTACATCGGTCATGGAATCGTCTATAAACAGTGGTGGTCTTTCATTCTCAGAGTTTGATGAGGGTAGTGGAAAATCTTCAACAAACTGCGACAACTTGCAGAAGTTAAATATCATTGCTATGTACTTTGCATTATTCTGCAAATATGATGATTTTAAAAGAAGACTGAGAAAAAAATCTTTAAAGTTTGGCTCATTTGTAAAGATATGGATAATGATTGCTGGATTGCTGAGAGAGAAAACAGTGGAAACGGCAAAGAAAATATTTAAACCTGCTGAAATAATGATTGATGAAACGGAAGTTGCCTATAAGCGTGACGTTATGAAAAATTTCATCAAAGAGAATATTGGAAATATTTTAAAACAAATTTACATTCAACCACAAATAACGTTGGACTGGTTTTCAATCTGCAATGAACTTAATGATGATAAACTTTTCAAAATGTGCGAAAAAAAAATTGAAATTACGGACAAAAGCACAACTGATGAAGTGGATAAAGCAGCTGATTTTCTGCGTCGGCTACCAAAAAAATTCTGCTCTAATGTGAAAGTGAAGTACGCCTGTAACGATGCAACAAAAACGTGGTCAATAGATAGCGCAATCAAGGAGAACCCGAACGGCAATGTAGGTGTTACATATTTTGCTATTACTTTCATTGAAGTTTAGTTCAAAGCAGTATTTGCTGGATTTTTCAATATATTTTTAGAGTAGGTGAAAATTACAAATTTCACATTATGACATCAACAAAATGTATATTTATTTATTTTCATCATACTACAGTCATATTCTGAGAATTTCAGTTTTATTAGTATAGTAAACATTGGCTAAATATTAAATATATTTGTCTTTCTGGTTTACAGATCACATTTCAATGAATAAATAAACACGAATAAATTACATTTAAAAGGATAGACAGACAATCTCCAGCTTCTCATTATACTGTCATATCAGTAATACTGGTGTCAACTAAATTATTCATTTTTTCAGCAAATACGGGTGAAGAGTGAAGGTTCAAAAAGCAATAAACCACTGAAACGCAATCCGTCCAAATATCAATCAAGATCAGGAACGGATAACCAAATGTCACCAGCATTGTCGCCAACATCTCCTATGGATAATGGCTTCCCAGGTAATACTTTGTCTCTTTCAACATATTTCAATGTTTGGCAACACCTAAACTTCTAAGGCCTATGCATTTCATTGCAGCAATATTGTGGGTTTGGTCAGTTCGTTGCATTAAAATTTCGGACAAATGATATTAATATGGTTGTATTTAAACATTCAGTGATTATTCATCATACTCAAGTAGTAGAGCTTAACGAATTATTTTTTCGCTGTTCTGCATAACTGATATTGCGCTAATCATTTGATGACTTCGTGATTACTGTAGGATCATGACCTCTGACCTTTAACAAGTTAGTATGGGAACATGTGAGCAGTTGATCCAGTGGTTCCCAACCTTTTACCTACTTTGTAACGCTTCATTCCTCTCTTAATAATAACAAATAAACCATTTTTCCACTCTTTTTATGAACCTTGAACCTTAGCTAGTATTAGGGGTACACCTGAAGTATGTAAACCAAGATGCAGACATGGGAACGTAGTATGTGTACCAGGTTAGGGTAAGCTCATAATTTTATCCCAATTTTCTTCATTTTAGTTCTATTTCGAGTTCGGGGACTAGCCAAGTGACTCCTGTAGTATTTGTACATAAAACTATGGCCTAACCCTAACCCGGTACACATACTACGTTCCGGTGTCCGCCATCTTGGTTCACATACTTCGGAAGTATCGCCACACGCTTTGGTACCGGAACAGTTTAGTATACCCTGGTATACAGTATGTGTACCAGGTTAGGGTTCAGGTGTTGCGCCATCTTGGTGCACATAGCGGGAGCGCCCTCATATGTGCATGTATAAGCATTGTAGTAGTAATAACAAATAATATTATTAATTGTACTACAGCAAATATCGAGTGAAATACCTCCCAATATTGACAAAATTCTTCTTAGGTTGGGAAACGTTGAGTTAATCATTTTAGATTCATAAAGTTTGAAGGTTTCTGTACTGTTCACAACCTACTCAGAAAATAATCATTTTTTTTGGACTTCATAATCTCACAACCATTGTACTTTCAGAAATTGATGAAGATGCAGAGAATACTTCTTTGGTCATGGGGAATCAACTTCAACAAGGTCCAGATTTGTTTGTAGAGCCAGATAACAACTCAATACATAGTCAAGGTATAATTTCATGTTTTGATTTCTTTTTAATCCTTTGGGCCGATGAATTGTTTTTACTCTCATAACTCATTACACATTTACATAATTTGACATATTTTTGTTGTTCTTCGCAAAGCTGTAGAGACCGCCATTGGTTAAAGTCAAAATTTCTGAGGTGGATTTAAAAATAGGTCAAAAGGCATGAAAGTCTTTTAAATTCCATGTTTCAGTTGTCAAATATTTATTTTTCTGAAGTTTGGAGTCTGAATCATTGTCAAAACCTTCTCCAACTTCGAGTTGGGAGCGGATTCGTAATTTTTGTCTACCTAGCATCAGGAGTAGAAACATTTTCAAATGCTCAGAGGCAAGCCCACAACACTCCAAAAAATCCTATTCAATTCCTATCCTATCCAAGTACTTGTCAACACAAAATAAACTAAGAGGCTTTCAAAAATAACCAAATTATTGGCTAGATAGTAAACTGCTCGATGAATTAACTCTTACAAAATATTTTTAATAGATGCTCCAAGCGAATCCAGTGAAAAATCCAAACAATTTTGAAAATCCAGATATTCAGAATGGATCTGAAGACAGCAATGGCAATGATTGAGTGGATATTAGAAAAACTAATTTCACAAGCTGTATTGACAGTATATCTCTGTACAAAACACCCAGTTTGCTGTATAAACATAGTAATTGTTAATTCATGGCGTTTCCCATATAATCACCTATTTGTTCCAGCACTGTATAGTAATATAGTAGAGTTTGTATATGCTTTAAACTAATGTGGAATTCTTGTAAAATGTTATCACCAAACTTTCCAATCCAAACCATCCATCTTGTGATTCTTCAATTCCTACTCATGTTATTACTTGATTATATCGTTTTCAAATCAGTTCCATTTATGCTTTTTATTGTATTGCTTGTTCATTTTGCGATTCACTCAGTTATGCATTTTAAACTTATTTTAGATAAATAGTGCTTTAGTTTAAAAGCTCCTGAATGCATACAAAATGAAAATGAATAATTCTGGATAGCAGGCGAAACATTCAAAAAAGTTGAAGGGTGAGAAATATGACACCCCCGACTTTTAAACTTGTGTACGGGTGTATATTAGTCCTCTATATTCTAAAAGTGAAAATTTTATGGAATTTGTAAATGCTTTAGAATAGTTATGCAGTATTTCTATCCCATTTATAAATGTTTTAGTTTGAGCCAAATTTCAATACGTTACTTTACTTTTTTAAAGCTTGGTTCATCTTGTGTTATTATCTACATTTGAACCATATGGATATATATTTTTCCAAAAATATGCAAATTTCACCAGAGTAATTTCAAAAATTGTTGTATTTGAATTTTTCAAATTTTTAATAATTTTCATACGTATCAACTTATGTCCAAAGTCCAAACAAAATTAACCAACTTGAGTTGTGAGTTATTATAAAGTAATTGGTGAATTCTATAATGGTTTTCAATGAACTACTCTATTTGTACTCAAAGAAACAGCTTTGTCACATGGGAGAAAGCTAGATGAAGCTAATATTCAAAATTTAAAACGTTAATTAACCTAATATTGATCACTCTCAAAACAACTCTGTCAAGTCACAAAAATTCTTTATTACTCAGAGCACAACTGTACGTTCAAAATTTTATTCTTTGATATTTTAGTTGAAGAAGCGTTATGCAAATAGGAGATCAATAATTATTCCAAGCTATTTTCTATTTTTTACGCATTCAATTTATTTCTGTATTTTCTGCCTTTAAACTTGATCTGAATGGGTAAACAGCCATAGTTTGCCATATAGTTGAGCCTTCTTGTGGCTATCTTCAAGAGTAGATATGCTATTTTATATCTATCTGTGTGCTATGTATATATTACAATTATTTTTTCTGTCTGTATATATGATATTGTGAAAAAAAAAATTTCAAACTGTTTTTTCACTTAGTATATGGTATTGGAACTTGAACCAGTGATAATGCTTCAAAACTATTGTTCCTTGAAAATATTCTATCCTGCTTTACAGAAGAAATGAGGGGGTTGATATAAACTCCACTGATTGCTGTTAGTGAATTATGATGATTTATTATAACTGTGTATATTATATTATGTATAAGTATATTTGGTGTTCCCATTTGAATATTTACACAATCTTCACATCTACTATCATATAAATAACTTACATTCTTGGAAATGTGGTCTTCAATATTAAAACAAAATTTGATAATATAGGGCGACCCTATAAAAACTGAACACATAGAATATGTTCCAAGTGACCAGGGCTGGGTTCTGTGTTTCCCTATATAACATCATTTTGGAGCATTTTGTACTATCAAGTTTCAATATTAAATTTTTGTTGCGATTTGGTTCATCATTTGTAAACTAACCTTTTTCTGCTTGTGGTCCATTTTGTCTAGAACGGAATTGGTGGTGGCCCATCACTGTAGTGCCATAGCAAAGCCCTTCTTAAATACAGTTTCAGAGAGTACGCTATTAGGTCGGAACTATGACATGAATGAACAATTTTTTAAACATCAAAAAAACTATTTTTTTGAATATTCGAATTCATTCTGATTTATACCAAACTCTGTGGCCAAGTGAGAATAGCTGTGGCTCACAGGTTGAAAACCACTGTCTTTTACTGATTTCGAAACATCAAATTAGCGAATACTGCCTTAACATATCCATCCAAATTCAAATATTTACTATTTGGCCACTGTTTATTCCTGAGTTCAATAATAAATGTGTGTTTAAATTGCAAGATTGTGATTCACTTTAGCTCAATGGGTTTGATTGCGTACAATAGAAGTTGTGTTTGCTTTGGAAAGGCTTTTTTGCAGGTTCGAAAAGAACTTATCCATCACTGGTCTTGTGGTGGCATTATTCATCTGTGGAAGACTCTCCTGGTTTAGAATGCCAGTTAAAACATTTTGGTAGGTTCTCTACATCTTCAATGTCAAAGGGGCACAATGGGGCGCTACGGAAGTATTCGTACAAAGATCACGAACAACCACAACCTGGTACACATATTAAGTTCAGGTTGTGCACCATCTTGGTACGAATACTTCGGGAGCACTCATAATGGCAAGTATGATAAAAATTGAAATTGTTATGTTCTTAACCTCACAATTACCGTAGGCTCTTTTATACGAATCCCCCACCACAGAAACACTCCGACCGTCGCTCTAAATAAAAAAAAAATTAGGGTTTTGGCTAGGAATGCAGATTGCGTTGAAACTTCAAATCATTCCTAACCCTAACTAGATAATTACAAATTTGTCATTTTAACACGTTGCGGGTGTTTTTCTCGAATTGACGTGGGGGCTTTCTTTGTATAGGATCCGACATTTTTTTGAAAAACGCACAGAAGAATCAGAAAATAGTTGGCTACTATTTTGAGGCGCATTCCGGAAATGACGATTCGGCCCACCCATGCAGGTTCGAGTGCGAAATACGATTATCAACAATGCACGGTGGTTGACGATCGCAGTGATTGAATAATTCGTTAATGGAAGAGAATTTTGTTATGTTATTTGTTATTATAATTAAATGAAAATGGAGGCGACTCAAAACTTTCAACGCAAACGAAACAACACGGTCTTTGATTATTAATATGTGATATACAGTGCATGAAAGCTACGCATTGGACACCGGATGGTGATTCTGTAAAACACATCCCTTTTCCCGGCTATTTTAGTTGAATTATAACTTTTAAACGTACAATTTTTACAATTTCAATTTTGTTATGAAGTCAGTTCTCAATATATAGTAACCAGATTTGTTGTATTTTAATCAGTAATTGTTCAAGTATTTTCACTTCATTTATTACATCTGTGAGGGCCAAAACAATATATATATGGTATCGATAAATTCTCTTTGCAATTTTAAGACTTTATGGACATCCTGTATTTTATCATACTTCATAATCGACCCTTGTTTTCCATCGCATCGCGTATCGTTGATAAACGTATCTCAGCACTCGAGCCTGCGTGGGCAGAAACGTCTGCATTATTTTAATGCGTTATGTGCTTGTCCGCAAAAGAAAAAAGTTATTAACTGGTATTTGAAATCGACTCGGAATTTGAATAGTCCGTGACCCGCCTTGACTCGTTTATGGACTTCTATCAAACACTGCTTTGGCCACAAATTGGTTTTCTTTTGTACAAAGCCCCCACCAAAAAAATACCCGGCACAGCTCAAAATAAAAAAATATGCCGCGCCAGAAGTGTGCATACTACTGTGGAGGCATCCACGTACATTTACACCCACAGACATTTGCACCCGTGTACATTTGCACCCACAGACATTTGCACCTAGTAAATATGCACCCGCTGACAGTTGCACCCACGTACATTTGCACCCACTCATATTTGCACCTGTAATGATTTACACCCATGGATTTTTGCACCTGTGAACATTTACCCAATGGACAACAGCCTTCGAGGTAAAAGAGGTTTTATTGCCATTTGCGGCAAGATATCGATATCCCAATGTTAGGAATAGTAACAAAGACGAACGAGAGAGAGAGAGACAGAATTTCATTTTTTGTCGAACCAGAAAACATGATGATACAATAACAAATGAATAATAAAACAACACATAATGCAGTTTTAGATATATGACTGGGTGATAACGATACGACCATATACGGTGAGTCATTTACCACCCAATTCAAATACTTGGATAGAAAAAATTGAAACGGGTTCTGTTACAATATGAACTCTCAGTATATATATATAAACTATATACCGAAATAATCTGATCAGAAACAGAATAGGGGAATTAACCAAATGGATTTTCAAATTCATTGAATTTATTTTTGTGGATGGTAGTTTGGTCATAATGCATTCGGAAAACCACCAATAATAAATACAAAAAAGAGGATTTCAGGTTGATACATTTTGCAAGTCCAGAAATATATTTTATACGCAATACAGTATTAAATTTTTTTTCCATATTCTAATTTGATTGAATGTAGATACACATAAATTTAATATTAGGAGCACAGAACAAGCATTGAAATGAGAATTTAGCAGCACGCCAAGCACAACAATATAAAATTGATCTTACAGCAGTACTGATTATATATGAATCAATATTACGGATGAACTGTTTAATAAATTTTGACAAGATTTTATCGAATAAACTACAATTATCCAACATCTTTATCTTTTCGTTTAATATGTGACGCGTAGGGTTTGGTATAAAAATTGTCAAATTAGTTATGTATTTTAGAATTGCACAGTGAAAGTTATATTTATCCAACATTATACAGTACCATATGAAAATATATGTGAATAAATTATGGAGTTCCTGGTTGTGTGCTGATTTAACACTGACTTGATTCATTCATGTACGACCACTTTTCTTCCCCATCTTCGACTACGCACATTCGACTACGTTTGCGTTATTTCAATAAAAGTGGGAACGAATTATAACTCGCAATGACAGTAAAAACGTAGCGACTCTCACCAAGAGTAAGAACTACTCAAAATTTGTGATCCGCCTTCATTTCGAATATATTTATAGTTAGTAATGTATTTGCAGGTTTTTTATTTCAGCATTATTCTGGTCTTATTTTTTGCTGCATTATCTTCATTAAGTTTATCTGAAACACGGTATTCGCGAACATGGCTATGGGTGCGTTTATGAAGCACATGCATATGCGTGAGAATGTCATGAATGTCCGTAGATGCAGATGTGCATCAGTAGAAATCCACATGGGTACAAATGTACGTGCAAGCAAATGTACGTGGGTGCAAACGTCCATGTGTGCAAATGTTTGTGGGTTCGAATGTGCTGTCACCGTTCTCGTAGCTTCTGCTTAGACGTTTGGGGAAGAAAATTAAACCAGACTTGTTATGTTAGGACTATGTGTACCAATGATAGAATACATTCTTTTGATGAATTAATTTCAAGAGTAATGACAAATACTGATATGCTGTATAAAATAACTTTTTGAATGCAATATAAATTAAAACCAGGGTTTCTGAAACCTGGGCCACCTGTAGAGCGATTTTCTAAGGGCCAAGCGTAAATGCCTTCATTGGTTATCTATCACGATGAATACATTAATTAACTATGATTTGTTTATTTATTTTTTAGCCTTTGTTTATTAGCTTTTATTATTAAACAAAACGCATAAAATAACTGATGGAAACGCGTCAAAAGCACCTTGTATTAATCCGCGCGTATGTCGTCTGTAAACGTATATACTGGATTCGCGCGGTTGTCTAAACCAGGGGTCCGCAACTACGGGGTCGCGACCCAAATTTGGGTCGCCAAGCCCTCCGCTCTGGCTCGCAAAGCAATTTAAATTTGCCATAAATATGAGCATCGCGTCAGTGTAGCGTATTTATGTATAACAACTTTATAAATCTCTGATTGTAATTATGGATGTTTCCCCGAGTATACACTTCCTTATTTACTGTCGTAACATTGGCCAATTAGCATAGGTGCAAAATTTGACATAACAATAAACGTTTCAGAAGCGCTCAGATACTTTTGCCATTCAGACAGTCCTCCGTGATTGTGAATATTACCTCGTTTTGGCGGTTTTCGCGACTATTTGTTAGTTTTTAGTGGTGTTTTCGTAAATATAATTCATAATCAAATAACTCAATGTTCATTTTGCTCTGTCGGATTTTTATTTTAAATGCAGTAATCAAAAATTATTTAGAAATAACTGTAGATAGACTAGGCAAAACTTCTCTATGGCACATTTAAATGTGCCAAGGTTGTTGAATGTATTGAAAACGATAGTTTGAAACATATAGGCGCCAACTCGCAAAACCATTCTTGAAATAAGTACCAATAATTTTGCAATGGTAGAGTATAAAGCGGAAGAATTTTGCCGGAATCGAAAGACGGGGAAACATGCATTACGTAGTTGTTTGCATTGTTAATTGGTATTATCCTACTACGTAGACAATTGTGTTGTTTGGTTAGCAATGCGAGGTTAGCAGTAGCCGTGTGGAAATGCTTGATAAAGACAGATGGTGCGATTTGTTCATTCTAAATTAAATAGTTAGGGTGCTGTCACATTTGTTATTGTAAAGCATTCTTGATTACATTCAAAATTTATCGGGATTAAGAATTTTAAAGGTAGTTTTAGTCACAAATAATGTTGACAAACTGGTTACTGAAGAATACTCCATAAAAAGCCGCGAGCGTAAGATAAAAAGGAGAAATTAAGTGAGAACAGAACACTGCATGTGCCTTCAAACATCTTTGCGTCTTCAAGCAGTGGGGATCAACGCCCGACGAAAGACTCATTTTCCTCACCCTCATCGGATAAAAAATACATCACTCAAACCATCCTTATAAGCGGAAGAACAGTGAAGAATTTATAAAACTTGGTTTCAAGTGTATTCTTATAAATGATGAGTCACGTCCTCAATGTATTGTTTGTTCCGATGTTCTTGCCAACGAGAGCCTGAAAGCAGTGAAATTGAAACGCCATCTTGCAGCAAAGCATCCAAAATTCATTGACAAACTAATACATTTTTCCGACGATTAGAAAAAGAATTGTTGAGCGAAACGAAAACAATGACAAATTATCTAAGCAAATAACAAGATCGAAGCTTTCGAAAGAAAATTAAACACTGGACTGCCCGAGTCGAAAATGGAAGAATGGATATGTTTTCGGAGCTGAACGATTTTCTCGAAGAAAACGAGTTCAGTAAAAACAATGTGAAACAGTTCATAATCAGTCATCTTCATGATCTTTCGCAGTCGTTTAATAAATATTTTCTCGAAAACACAACACCACAACAACACGACTGGATATTATCACCTTCCACAGTATCAAATATACAACATCTATCATCAGATTTGATTGAAGCATTGGATGACTTGTCAAGGCAAAAGAAGTTAGGCTGAATTTTGGATTTCAGTTGCAAAAGAAGTTATCAGCTGCTGCAATGAATGTTCTGTTGCCATTCGGAACTACCTACTCATGGCAAAAGACTTTTTCTGCGTTTCCATACATAAAAAACAAATACAGATCAAGGCTAAAAGTAGGAGAAGATCTTCGAGTTGCTGTCTTCCAAATTAAACCTCGAATTGATATGTTGTGTTCAAAACACAAAGCTAATAATTTGCATTAGTCATAATAAACGCTATTATTCACGATTTTAAGTGCTAACTTTCATATAATTTTGTGCAAGAAAATTGCTAGTGACAATAATAGACTTAAAATCGATAACTAATTACATGTTTACCAAATGCTTGAGTCGCGAGAAATTAAAAAAAAAATTTTGGGTCGTGCTAAAAAGTAGTTGCGGACCCCTGGTTTAAACATAAAATAAATGGAATGATTGTTATGTTTAGGAAGGTTTTATTTTTGTAGCGGAATTTAAAAGCGTCAAGGTTGACAACTAGAAAAAAAATATGAATCAGATGTTGTTATTTTTGTTGAAGTTTCATAAAAAACGCAACCTTCCTCTATTTATAAAATAATGATATTAACTGGTGTTCTATCTGAAATTGAATAAATAAGTTCTAGTATTCATTACTAATTGGGGCCAAGTAACGAATAATTTGCATGGTTTTTCATTTAGAAACAGTTCTCACATTGATAGAGAGTTTTAAGATGATACTTGAGACCTTTACTGCGGGCCAATATTGAGATTTGTGACGTCCACCAACTCAAACCGTTTCATTAAACAATGAAGCACGACTGGTGACCTAAGCAGGTGCTTTTATTTTGCTTTAAAGCATAATCCAGTCCTGCATTGAGTATTCCTGTTGGATTAGCAATTATTGACGTTTTTTTCCTTACTCATCCTATACTCCCCATTGCTTCGTTACATAAGCAGTGGAAAATTGAGTCTATTAATGTGGTCAAAATAGCGTCTAAAAATTTGAAAATACTCAAACGAAGAGGCGTAGTTCTTACCACTTCATGGCAGCTCCTGCCTCGAACGTACCGCGGCGTCTCTTGCCATGGCTTTATCGCGCTATTACCGGTATATTTACAAAGTCATGTACAATATTTTAGTTTATCATGCGGAATAATATCTACTTGAACCTAACCCCAAATACATCAAAACTGTATTCATAAGAAAAGCGTTCTAACTTACCCAATATTTATCACCATCAGGGGCAGCCCTGCTAATACAGCCGACATGCCGTGGTTACGGCAGCAAAACTGGTTGAACAGTATTTGATTTGCTGCCGTAACCACGGCAGCTCGCTATTGGTTTGTAGCAGCTAAAAAGTCAGTCGCCGTGGGTTTGGTCATAGCGGCCATGATCTGGAAATCCCGCTATGGTTTTGCGGCAGCTCTTGACGCCACAAAATACTTGAAACTGCACTTGCAAATGTCACAGATAGATTTTTTTTATTCTGTTTGTTGAAAGAATCAAAAGACTCAAAGGTTCCGGATTGGTTGTTTATTGTACGGCAACTCCAAAGCAAATACCAGCCAAACAGGTTATATAACTCAAACAGATTAAACAAAAAAATAACTAGAGAACCGAAAACACACCCGACCGCCAGCGCGGCAGCTAGAGAAAGAGAGACCGGAAGACAGTTTTTGCCTCACATGTAGTGAGTGGTCGGAGTCCAAATCCGACAGAACAGCCGTAAATAAGGGTCAACATTACAGTCTATAAACATGAATATATATATATACACACACAATATAAACGCAGACAGTATTGTCCGCGACACAAACAAACACGCCACACTTTACATTTCAATTGGTGCGTCGGCGTGATGAAGCCTTTGTGCCCATTTTTCTTGTCAGCTTGCCGGATCTGCTCTCATCTCTATTTTTCCTTGACTGCTTCGGAAGGGCTCACTTATCATAATTTCACCTCATACTAGGATTTTCTATTTTCAACTCCGTCTTTAGTTTTCCATTTTGCTTACCGACTGGCTGCCTCAGAACATCGCTGATTTTTCGCTATTTTCAAGCCCTTATTAATTTTTCTTACCTCGTTGTTACTATTCCACTCCACGCGGATTTGGAATATTTGTTTTGAACTCTTTTCCCTTCCCCATCTGAAACTTTCCCGGCCGGCCTGTTCGAATGATAATCAATGTTTAATGCTGCTGGCCTCCACTTTTCTTTCTTGCTTGCGGGGTCTCTCTCTCTCATTTTCATTGACTACTGCTGCAACTGCTTTTTCTAATCTTAATCTTTTGGTCGATAATTTTTGGTTTCATTATTTATTTTCCTGACTGCTTGTTTGCTTTCTTTTCAGCTTGCCTTATTTCAGCTAAAATTTGCTATCCCGCGCCATCTCTTTATTTCTCGTCCTGGTGCGCCTTGGAGGTGTGCCTCGCTGGTTTCTATTCCTCGTGACTGACCTGCAGCAGCGGCGGCTTCTTTGTTGACGGTCTTACCTGCTTCTGGTTTCTATTTCCACTTGTTCTTGCTTGTTCTTTTGCCCGCCGGACCCCTTCTCCCCATCCCTATCAGCACCTGTCTTTCTTACAACTCCCAGCTTAGCCTGTGTGGGGATTCGAACCCACCCTCGTGCCTGGCCTGATAACTGACCACGTCTCTACGCTTCCCCAGAGCTATCGCTACTGACGAGGATCGAACAGGTTAGAATCTTACTTAATTAATAACAACGCCGCGCTTGGCAGCCCGCGACGAGGCTAATTACCCCCAAAATACATTAAACGTACAGTACTGCGTTGATTCGAAACACCTGAATCATACATAAATGAATGGCGTTCATCTGGGACTATCGTGTGCACTACTTTAACTATTGAATGTGTGAATATTTGTGTAGATAATACAACATCCCGTTTTATGCATGGTTCATATTAGTTTCCTTTTTACAAGAAAAATGCGTTGATATGCAATCATCAGCGATAACCGACAAGGTGCACAAAATAATTTAAGGAGTGAATCCGCAAACCAAATTTTTGGCTGTCAGTGAAGGAATACTAAGACTGGAAAACGGTTCATCATTTTGATCCTTCCTGTCTGATTGTGCCACTCTCATGATTCTCTTATCTCTGGTTTACTCTTTTTAAATTTATAAAACATCTCACAAAAAATGTCGAAATTGGCGAGGCGTTATGCTCTTTTACAGATTGAAACGATATCACACATACTGACGATCCATAACCTTTGAAACTATATCGAGGCCACACAACATCTTTTCCGAAATTTGATGGAATATATATATATATAAGCTAACCAATGTAAAGTATGGTGGCCCATCGTTGTCACGCGTAAAATTGAAATAAAAATTGAAAAAAAAATAAAAAACTCAAAATAAAAGTAAAATAAAAAAGTAGTTGTGAAAAAACATAGAAAAAAAACGTGAATAAAAAGGTTGACAATGAGGGGCCGCCTCATGGCCCATCGTTGCCACGCGTTTTTATTTTGAGAAAATTTGCTCCGACTTGGGACCAACGTTGTCATGCATAATACTACGCGCACATACGGTGTTCCCTGGGTTTCTAACTCATTACTGATTTTCTTGAGCAATATTCAATAAATTCAATATGCAAATGTTTATAAATTCTCCATGATACAAGTTCAACTAGAAGTAATATATATATTTAAAATAATTATAAGAGAATATAGAATTGAATACGAAAATTCGAGGAATTTGTTTTTACGTATATATAGAAGGTAATTGAATTGGAGTATGCTGCTTAAATGCTCAGTTGTCTGGACACTCGTGCGATACCGATACCGTCTGATCGTACCCAGTACCCAGCATACAGTCACTCATGAAACGAGTGACAGATACGAATAGTCTAGTTAATTAACAGGGGTTTTCAACCTTTTTTTCTGTTTAGTACCCCTCGAGTCATGAAACAATCAACGCGAACCCATAGTAATCAGACACCAAACAAAGTTGTGATATGTTGACTGACAATTTGGTGCAACGACAATTTAATGACCAATTGCTGTAACTAAATTAAGTCTTCATGTTAATGTTTTTGGTTTTCTCCTCCACCTTACTAACGAATTCTTGAAACCCCTCTTAAGTTTCAATTTAGCAAATCACTCTTAAATGCAATGCTCGCAGTACATTGTTTTTTGAGATTTCACAGTTTGGCTGAAAAGCCGTGCATTTCACATTGTTGTGTCACAATCACAACAACGCTAGATCAGGGAAAATCTAGCTGAGTTTCAATTGGCATGCATTTTCATCTGGTAGTTACTCAGTTTTCCTTTGTTGAAGGATATTGTAAATAAAACAACGAAGGATATTGTAAAAAAAACACAAAATCTCAACTGCCATTCAAGTATCCCTGGAAATCTTCTCGTGAACCCCTGGGGGTTCGTGAAACCCAGGTTGGGAACCCCTGGACTCTAGTAGAATATGGTGAATCGAGGGATGGATTGAAATAAATGGTTGAGCCCGCGCAATGTATCATTCGTCCGTATCTCCCGTTCGTTTCATGAGTGATTGCACGGGTACAGGTACGGTCAGACGGTACCGGTATCGCAAGAGTGTCCGGACAACTGAGCAGTTGAGCAGCATTCTCCAATTCAATTACCTTCTACACGTAAAAACAAATTTCCCGAATTTTCGTACTCAATTTCATAATCTCTTATCATTATTATAAATATATTACTTCTGGTTGAACTTGTATCACGAAGAATTTATAGAACATTTTCGTTTTGAATTTATTGAATATTGCTCAAAAAAACTGTAGTGAGTTAGAAACCCAGGGAACACCGTTTGTGCGCGTAAGATTATGCATGACAACGTTGATCCCAAGCAGAACCAAATTTTCTCAAAATAAAAACGCGTGACAACGATGGGCCACGAGGCGGCCCATCGTTGTCAACCTTTTCTTTTTATTTAGGTTTTTTTTTTTTCAATTTTATTTTTTGCTTTTTTTTATCCTGTTTTTATTTTATTTTCGTTTTTATTTTTAATTTTTTTTATTCGATTTTTTTTTACATTTTTTTATGTTTTTTCACAACTATTTTTTTCATTTTACTTTTATTTTAAGTTTTTTATTTTATTTTTTATTTTATTTTTTTCAATTTTACGCGTGATAACGATGGGCCACCATAGTAAAGCATGGTCAATCAATTTTCTATTCCACAAAAATGAATGCATTTCTTGGGATTCTTGATATTGATGATAATGAATGATGATGATAATGATGAATGATCTTGAAAATAAGTGATCGACTGCAATAGAGCGGAATCAGTGTGGCGAGAACTGATCAAATTTTACGATTCGACAAGATCGGAAAAATCCTAATCAATACTAGAACTAATCGGACTCATGTTTCTGTTTGAAGAATGGTGTGGCTCGTGCGTCGGTAGTTCCAGGGCCAGATCATGCATTTTAGAGGCACCAAGGACTAAAGATTTCGTTGCCCTATTTTAAATAATGATAATAATGAAATCGGCGTTAGGTTATTAGAAATTGTGTCGTATAAGTCTTAGACTCTGACAGATGGTGGTTCGCCGCCATATGAGATTATGGGATTAATCTGACTTAGCGTTTTTCATCTTCCCGGAATAAATATGTAAATCTTATCCTAATTAAATTAATATTGTCTTCGTATATTTAAGAAAGTTATATTCTTTAGTGCAGTCTACACATGTCAATGCAGTCGAATAGTAACCCACATAATCAGTTAGTGATATTTTTGATAAAGGTCTGTAAAAACGCAACCTTATGCATGTGTGACCGCATTACTTCATCAATAAAATACAAACATAATGCAATGTGCATATAGAAGTTAAATACAAATATGAAAGGATGCGTGCGATTTGCGCCGAGCTCACAAGAACACGGTGCGTTTGAGAAAAAAAAATCACTGCCCTTCACCGTTTTTTCTCTTTGTTTTGTTTACATTTTCATACATTGTGCTCTCAATAGCACAAAATGTAGGCTACCCCATGCGCGCCACACCAGTTTTTCCCGAATGCAATATCAGTGATGGCGCGACGAAAACACTTCGAACGTGCGGTGTGGCGCATCGTGCTGAGCATTAGGAACCCAGTTAATTTGCGGATTCGAAACCCGTGGGGGATAATTATGTGCGAGAGGATTGCTGGACTGCTTTCGGAGCTTGTCGCTGTGCTCTGTTCGCGATGAGCCCGTTTACTGATCTCTAATGTAGACAAATAGTTTTTAAGTCGAAAGTTTTAGTTACGGGAAATTCACTACCTCTTAACCGTTTTATGATCATATTGACCTGGAATGCTACAAGCCTCAAGTCAATCGCCATTTGCTAGTGTGTCATGCGCCACCATAATCTTTACGCTACCCTGTAAGTTTCAGTAGCTCCTGGTATTTTAGTGGTTTGCGTAACTTTGCTGAGCCGTAGGTATCCTTCACTTCTAAATATGTGAGTGTGGCCCTGCTTCGAGCAATGACATTGTAACATTGTTTTATCACATTTGTTCACAAGTTGTCGTAAAAATGTCAATCAGTCTCAGGATCTCAATCCAAATGTACACTTCTCACGCAAGAAAATGGCGGTTACTGCGCAGGTATTAGCGCAGTTAAAATTAGAAGGGTTAGTCTCGTGGAAGCCGTGGCAATATGTGTGAAACGTCGCAGCTGCGTGGACAGCACGTTTGTAAATTCTGGTCATTGCATTTGACTCAGAAACTTTTGTAGAATCGGGATAGGAATTTTCTAACAGCCTTGTTAACATTGACGACTTGATTCTTGGAATCTGAATTCATTTTTTGTTGCTTATAATGAAGCGCAAGGTCAGCGATCTGAGAGTTGCTGAGCTGAAAGTAGAGCTCGAAAAACGTGGCTTGGAAAGCAAAGGACTGAAAGGTGTTCTTGTTCAGCGACTGCAAAAGGTTTGTTACAGATTATTGGAATTTGTTGAATATTTTCTTATCATTCCGGTTATAGGCTAGTCTACTTCTCAGCTTGAATACTGTAATACATTCCGGATTGCAGCTGTATTCTGGAGCATAAAAAAAATGTCTGGGTTACGGTACTGTTTGACTTCTGCACTAGAATAAAATTGAAGTCTGAAGAGAAGCTGTCAATGCATCCATTCACTGACCTATTATTCTATTAATGTTCAGACTTCACTTTATATCAAACTGTTTTACTGTTTCAACTTATTGCTGTATTGATTTAACATAAAATAAATCAAGACTCGTTTCAGTATTTTATCATATGGTAAATGAATTGTACCAATGAATTTCGTATTCAAGTTTTCAAATTATTTTCAATAATCATAGATTTTGTCTTTGAGAAGAATGAAACTCTGACAAAAAAGTTACAACTGCATTCCAATTATTCTATCAAAAACCTGAAAACAGGCTTGAATTTACGATGTATTTTTGTTCTTAGGCCATCGAGGAAGAAGGTGGTAATGCCAGTGAAATTGAATTCTCTGCATCAGAAACTGCTTCACCAAAAGCTTCTCGAAGGTCTGTCGGGCGATTGAAGCGCACTGTTGAAAGTGAAGAAGAGTCATCTCAGGTTTGTTTATTGATGACTATTATTCAGAAAGAATTCTAATTATTTGATTCACGTTCTAGTCTGTATTTGTTTGTTGAATACCAAGTAAATCGTCATCAGTCTGCAAAACAAAACCAACTGTGTGGGAAAGGCCCAGTATAGATTTCATGGCCTTTTCCAACGAGAAATCTGGTGTGCAATCAGGAATTCCCACGTGTAAATCAGAATACTCGGCGTGCAATCAGAGATCACTGTGTGCAAAACGACTGTGCCCGCGTGCAACTGACTTTGACTCTAAATACTGTTGAGTACATCCGCTAGCGCCCTCGGGCGTGCACATGCCATTGAATCCAGTCTGGGGAAATTGGTCCAAGTTGGCAAACTAGGCATCATTTTGGAAGACTAGTAGCAATTCTGTGCTTTTGTATACATACTTTTCTGGCCATGAGACTTTTCTGACCATGAGACTTTTGATTTTCACCTTGGGAGTTGCTTACAATTAATAATATACAAATATGTGTGTATTGTAAGATATATGGGCCAATTCAGATTTAAAATTATAGCACTAGGGCATAAAACAGCAGGTTATTAATTGAGATTTTTGAAATAATGCCCAAGATGGCATATTCAAAATCACAATTATCCACAAATATAATCTCATAGCCTGCAGTTGAATTGGCAAATTAAATGTAAATTTATCTACAGGAGGAAAAAGTGGAGACTGGAGAGCCTCACACTGTGGAAGTAACTGGTAAGAAAGTTTACTTTTATATTTATAGATTTTTATATTTTGCTCAAAGTTGAGCAAGGTCGTGAAAGTTTATTGTAATGCAAGCACCATACATGCAAGCCAGCATATCGATAAAAGTGATGAAATCGGACAACTACCAAAATTGTGTGTTCTCAATCACCTACCGTGTATTCTCATATCGACCAACAAAAATAGAAAAAGGATGGAAGCAGCAGGATGGAAACAACAAGTTATTCATTCACCAAGTCGAGGATTTTTATTTTTAAAGTTTATATTTTAAAGTTAAAAGGTCTTGAAGTTTTCAAACAACCACAACAAGTTTTATTCTTACTTAAGTTTGGAAATTTCCAGTCTTGTTCAACCGGTTAATAACCCATACTAGGAAGCTTATGCCACATCATTATGGACTAATTTGCAGCCAGATTTCTTATTCAAATTCATTCAAAGTATATTTTCTTCAAAAAGAAAGTTAACTCGAAGATTGGAGTTTTGAGCGTTTCAATTTTTTTCAGTCATCTGTTCATTGCATGGCAGCCGTCAAGCCTTGTTTTGAAATTCAATCTACAAAAGTATGGAGTCTTGATTTCAAATTTAAATTGAAAAATAAGGGAATGGGAATAATATATTCATTATGTAAATATCTAGGGGGGAACAAATACCTTCTATTAGTTATGCTTAAAATTATTATTGTAATTTATTCGCCAAACGTTTTACTAATCCTATGTAGAAAGGGCAGAAGAAATCAATGGCTCCAATACAATTGGTGAGGCATCATTTCACTCGGTCAATCCATCTCAAATCGAGCAACAAAACGTCGTAATAGAGGAAGAAATTACAGAGGAAGTTCGCACTCAAGACACTGAAGAGGTACCGGCTGACGACAACGATGCCACTCCAACGAGAGATGAGGAAGATGATGAGGGTTCTACATATGAGGAAGACACTCAACAAGTGTGTGATGAGGAAGTTATCGAATCAGAGGAGGTTAATATGGAAGGTAATGATTTCAGGTCGGAACACGAGGATGTTGGTGAATATCCTGAGGACGAGGGCCAAATTCAGGAAGAAGCTTCAGTGGATGTGACTGGAGAGGGTGAACAAGTAGTGGCCGCATTTAGGGAGTCTGAAAGCAATGTCAATATGGAGGAAACCATTGAGGAACCTGCAGCTGGGAGTCTCGTTAAAAATGAAGGGGACATTGCGCAAGAGAACTTAACAGAGGAGGTAGTCGTCTCTGAAGTCTATCTCCCTGAAAAGACTATTGAAGAGGCTGATGTAGCACAAACGGAAACGGGTCATACTTTAAATAAAATGGATACTATGGACAATAACATTAGTGAAAGTACAATTCAAGATGTCAAAATGAATGTGGAAAATATAAAGGACGAAAAAGTCATTAAACAAGATTTAGTTGATGAGAAAGAGAAATCAGAGACTGGGAAAGATGAAGTTGCAGCTGAAGAAGACTTCCTCGACATGTTGGATTATGATCTTGAGATTACTAGCGATCAAAATAACATAAACCCAGAGGACCAGCAGACAAAAACTTCAGAAAGCGACGGTACAAATACCGGGAAATCAACCAATGGCAAAACCATGTCCCCCTCACAACAACGCAAAACAAGGCAAAGCTCAGACTCCCTAAGAAGGCCATCAGCCGACCAAACAAAATCCGGAGGGCAATCATCAAAGAGGTTCGTGAGTGGTAAATGTTGTTACAAGCCAATGGAGCAATTTTACACCCTCGTGCTACCGATATGCCACTATCCGACCTATGGATAAGCGTGCTCTGGTGTCAGCATCATACTCAAAATCAACTACGGTGATTTGGACACTAACACAAAATTGGCCTCGTTATATTTCACATCAGAAAAAAGCCATTTTCTGTGCATGAATATTTATTAAAGTCAGTCGCTCCTAGCCATTTGATATTGTTTTACTTATATTTTAAACATTGTTAGAGTAGAACTTCAAAAAAAAAATGGCTATTTTTTGTATCTAACATAATTCTTTTATCATAATGAGCAGTTCAACCTCGGCAACTAAGGATGGAAATAAGACACCCTCTAGTGGTAAAAGTGGTTCTGCATCAAAGAAAGACGATTCATCGAATAAGAACTTATGGGTCAGTGGTCTATCATCAACAACTCGTGCGAGCGAATTGAAAAGTGCTTTCAGCAGATATGGCAAAGTGAGTATTCTTATTCAATAATTAGTCCTGTAGTTTAGTATCGATAAATTATAAATTTATGGTAAATATAATCTCTGAATAATCTGACTGAGAATTTACACCAGTGCCAATTCGAAGTTTCATCATTTTGTTGCAATTCTCATACAGTCCGTGTTCACCTACATATTTTATAGATTAATAACTATAATGATGATTCCCACCAGGTATAGTCAAGTCGATATAATTTTCTGACGTTTGGAAAATCAAATCATTCCATTTTTATCCTCGCCTTTGTGAAAAATCCTTGTTAAAGACTTATCATGAGCATACTTCTTTCAAACACTAATTTTCACATCTATTCTGCTAAGGCCCGACCTAGCATATTATGCTCGCTATTCACTCATAATTATTATTGTTTAAATTGTCCGCACAACTTGAACAATTTAATTATGAAGCAACTAATCAATGCTAAAAATTTTCTCAGGTAATTGGAGCCAAAGTTGTGACAAATGTAAAAAGTCCTGGTTCTCGTTGTTATGGCTACGTCACTATGGCAACTGCAGAAGCTGCTAGCAAATGTATTCTTCATCTGAATAATACCGAGATGCATGGACGAATGATCACTGTCGAAATTGTAAGTGACTCCATCCAGAATAGACTCACAAATGCTGGAGACTGAAATAATAATTTTATTACATCTGAAATATATGCCAAACCTCAGTGGTGGCCCCTCTTTCATACACTTCAGCATTTGTGGGCCCCCTTTTACAGACTTCAACACTTGGGTCCCCCTTACAGAGACTTCCAAAATTGTGCCGTAGTTAGAGTAGTTAGTTCCACAGAAACCAATTGATTAGCTCAAATCTTGGTCAATTTTAAATTAAATTTAGTCATGTTGAATGGTGATTTGCTCTGCACTGAGCAACCCTGCTGTATAGTGGCAACCTATTCTAAAACTCGGAAGTTGAGATGCGTAAAAACCAATGCCTCAGTAATGATGATTGAAGTTTCTTGAATAGTTCTACTAGCTAGTATAGTGTAGAAGTAATTTCGCCCCTATCTGAACTGAGACATTGGTTTTCTGGGTCTGAAATTAAGCAGAAATAATTTCCTGCCATGTTTAAACCTAGGTATTTCAATAATGAAAATTTGAAAAATTGTCGTCAGCAGAGAATTCTGTATTTATGATCTGGCCAAAATCTAGGTTTAGGTGGATTTCTGATAAATGGGAATTGGAAATCACCTAAAAAATAGGAATCTTTTATTTTCACGTTCCTGCTTTTTAAAAAGCTGGTGTTCACATAGTGGTGTTTCGAAAATGCGGGGACACATGGGTCAAGTAAAACATGTGGGACAAGTGATACATGGGTCGAGTGGGACACGATATTTTTGAGACACCCTTCAGGTAGATATAATCATACTATTTTGTTTGGTGTTTTCATGAATAAAGTCCAATTGGAAAAGTATTAATTAGTGCAAACAATAAACTGTTCGATTCTAGTGATAAACCGTTCGAACTAACTTTACAAGCCCCTCAAGAATCAAACCTTACAACTTGAAAAAATTACAATTTCATTTTTAAAGGCGAAAGGTGATCCGTCTGCCTCTTCAAAGAAACCAGCTTCAAGCAGTTCTGCCAAGAAAGAGTCTGAATCGAAAGACGCTTCATCGAAATCTAAGGAATCTGATTCCAAACCTGGTTCTACATCAACTAGACGCCAGTCTGGAGCTGCTACATCGTCATCCACTAAGGATGCAAGTGGAGATAAAGATAAAATAGACAGGTTTGTAGTTAGTAGCTGTACAATGCGTGTCATTGATTGATGGACTTCGCCACTATAACATAGCGCTTTGGCCATTTCTAGCAATGTAGCCTTGTCAACTTGCAGACTAATAGGTATCTGAGCTTGTGCAAAGTGAACAACGCGTGTCACAAGATCAATAATCAAAATTTTCGTGCTTATGTGTCATTTATGTGCTCCCGTAGTACGTGTACCAAGATGGCGCACAACCTGATAATCCTAACTTTAGTACACACACTATGTTCAGGTTGTGCGCCATCTTGGTACACATACTATGGAGAACCATTATTTGTATTGTGTATTAAAGATTGCACACTCCTGGTCTAGCTTAAAATAGCATTGGCATGATGATGATATTCCTGGTCATATGTTTGTCTGATGACAACTCAGCTCACACTGAATGCCAATCATTTTGAAATGACTGATCACCAGGAAGTAACGATGAGTACCTGTAATGATGTGTAATCAATTACTTAGCTTATTGTGACTCCGTTGAGCTTACAATATCACCGTGCAATCATATTATGCAAGAGAGCAATATTCATGACTGTCAAATGATGATCAATATTGCTCAATGTCAAATTGCAGGTCATATGTGAAAGAAATTGATCAGAATGATACAAGGTGTTCCTGTTAGCTGTCAATAATAAAAATCAAGCCAAATTCCCCACAAAAAATATGTAAATATGTATTTGTCGTAAAATATTAGGCCCTTCATGACTTGCAGATATTTGAAAAAACATTGACCATTCAGAGACTATTCTTCACCATAATATTCTATATTTTATATATTTTGCAGTGACAAAAAACCTGCTTCATCGGATGCTAAAAGTAAAGATGGTTCAGCTGCAAGAAAAAGTACTGGTAGGTTGCTATCTTATGAGCTACTAAATTTGGATATGTGTATTTAACAAACTAGTGACATATTCTTAGTGTATTTAAGACTTTTTAGTTATTGTTTGCTCACTTTTGACATATCCACACAAAAGTGATATCACGATCACCAGGGAAGGACTATAGCAGTAGTTCCCAACCTTGAATGGCTTGTCTTCCTGATACTTTTAGCACTCATACCATCTGATTATTATTCCAGTGGTAATTATAGTGTTATTTTGATTGGTAGAATCCAAATCCCATAATGTTTAAGCCAATCATGCTCAACAAAGGGAAAACACCATGTGAAATAACATTATCAACAATGAAACTAGGAAGAACAAGGAGTTTTCTTGTGAAGTGAGAAGTAAAATGATATTTCTGTCTGGCATGGTGGTCCCTCTCCAACTGCTCTGTGGCCCCGTATGGTGGAGAACCGCTGGACTATACCACAAATAGTTCAGGTCCAATCTCACATATTTTTTTTTTGGATTTATCTTTCACAGTGGCATCTGGCATGATGATGATGATATTTGTCATATTATATCTGATGACAACTCAGCTCACACTGAATGCCAGTATGCCTTCGGGGTCGATTCAAATATATTGCAAAGTTATATTCTGCAAAGTCCATATTCTCCATATTTGTATGCAAAATATAAATGTGTAAAATAATTTTGGATGATAATGGTTATTAGCATAAGTTTAGGATTAAATGAATTTGTTTAATGACAAGAGAAACTCTACGAAAAATCCATTGCTTTGACTAACTTAAAAAAAAGTCAATAAAAACACTGCATGAAATTAATATCAAAAATGCAAATATGTCTACACACGTTTTTCGAGTTTTCGGCCTCATAGGTAGAGTTTCCATCGTGCTGACATACTTATACTAATCATAAAAATTGAAATATTTCCAGATGACACCAAAAACACTAGAAAATCCAAATCTCCTGCTCGCGATAGATCTCGTGCTGAGAGAACTTCCGCCAGGTAAGTTACAACACTGGGCTTCCGTGTGATGTTGTTATAAGTGATGGATTATTATAATTTTATCTCAGTAATGATGATTGAAGTTACTTGAATAGTTCTACTAGCTAGTATAATGTAGAAGAAATTTCGCCCCTATCTGAACTGAGACATAATATTGTAAGTCTAAATTTCTGCAAGAATTGAAAATCTCTCAAAACAACATTAGTTTTTTGTTCAAACAGTAACTCTTGGAATATGAATATTTGATGAACTTGGTAAATTATTGAAAATCAATGTCGGGCAATCTTTCCATAGAATAGATTCAAGAGCTCTTTTAATTAATGAATATCACAGACTTCACGTAGTAAAATAAATTAAGCTGATGTCACATTTTAAGCTTTCAAAAAAATCGCATTTTTATAATAGTTTGGTTCTAACAGCCAAACCTAAAAATATACATAAGGCAACATTTAAAATAAAAACAGGTACAGCTTTGTAACCCAGACCAAAAGATGGCCACTGCCCACTGGTCCATAGTAACGGAAGATCAAAAAGTTTAATAATTAAAAGTGTAGTTTATCCTTTTTTCAACGCTTGCTGAATTTCCAAGCAAAATGAAAAGCATCTAAATTAGGTTACATTGTGCTTTTTTGTGTATAGTCTATCATCATAAGTATCTATATAACACCGAATTCCATCTTCAGTGGACCTCGTGGAGAGAAACGACACAACAGATCTCCACCACATAATAGAAATGCTTCATCACGTAGCAGTACTGGAGCTTCTGGAGGTAAAGATGAACCAGAGAGAAAAAGAGCAAGACAGCCTGATGCAGGTTTGTGTTTTTCTCTTCAACTAGTGTTTCACTTGTAAAGCCAATTAGGATGATACATGTTTTTATAACTTCCTGGTGTGCCAGAAGTGTGTATACCAATATTGAGGTAACTTATTTTGTTTGCTTATGGGCTAGGGGTACATTCACTTGGCTAAGACAGACCATCCTCGAACTCGTAATAGAACTAAAATAAGGAAAATCAGAAAAAAATTATGACCAACTTGGAATATCACCCACACGTAATGGAAAAAGAAAGTTTTTCAAAATCAAAGCTGTTGGGTATTATTGAGAACAAAGAAATGACGGATTCATGCCAATGCATATGTAGAGTAAAATAATCTTTTTCACATCAGATTGTCGATGCCTTAGATTTGAATTAGAACTGGGAGCCGGGGAAAACTTTGGTCTTCTATTTTGAATACATTCTGGAATAATATTTTTGAAAATGGAATATTGAGTTTATTCTTAAAGGGTTCATGTGTAAGAAAGAGCCTTTTTAAAGAGTTTTTAAATGAAAAGTTGTGAAAAATGATGATTTATTTTCACATAAATTAGAAATCTTGTTTAGGCTGTTTGTTGTTGATATTGCAAATTTTCAATTGATCAAAATATAATTTTTGAATAAAACTATTCTAAGTTACATATATTAGTCTAGTTTCGAGTTGCGCTGAACATAGAATTTTGGTAAAAGAATGTACTTTATTGTTGTTGTACAGCCTGCATGCTTGACTTGCGTTCTCTCAGTAATGATGATTGAAGTTTCTTGAATAGTTCTACTAGCTAGTATAGTGTAGAAGTAATTTCGCCCCTATCTGAACTGAGAGACATGAATTTGATAAAAAAATTACTCTATTATAAAGCATTGATCCTGTAATCTGCAAATTGCAGCTCAAGCAGCTCATTTTAGGAATCCCTTGCACATTTGAGGTTGCAGTTTTTACAAAAAATCATTATTGAATATTTTGTTTTGTTTTCAGCTGACAGAAAAGTTGTCATTGATTCTAATAAAGGTGAACTCAGAGTGAACGTCAGCAGAAACAGTGAAAGAGCTGCCAGGTAGCAATATGGTGTTTCCTATGGTGGTTAGACTGGTAAACACGTGAGAGGCTTTGGTATGCCATAAGATAAAGCCATGTTAGCGGCTTGTCTTGGTAAAAGTATGCAAATCGAATCCTATATTATTGAAGGACATTCACTTCCATGTAGCAGGGTTTCTATTACTTATGTATAATGAGTGTTTGTTTTGTTTGACATTTCTCTAAGGAAGTCTTGCACACCTCCATTTCCTTTTATTAGCTTCATAGCATGACATTTAGTTCTCAGTCTTTCTTTCAGATGGCAAGGCAATGATCAGAAGCCTAAACCACTCCTGTCGAGGAGAAGAAGCGCTTCTCCAATGAGAAGAAGACCTTTATCACCTATGAGAGGATCAGTTCTATCTAGAACTGGAAGGTGGGTGGAGTTTTTTGTTTCTAATCATTAGCACTGCTCTGAAGTTTTATGATATGACTCTGTGGTTGCCATAAAGCCAGGATCACTATTGCACTAATGATGGTACTCTTCGTGTGTGTACCAGGTTAGGGTTAGGCCATAATTTTATTCTGATTTTCCTTATTTTAGTTCTTTTATGAGTTCGGGACTGTCTGTGTTAGCCAAGTGAATATACCCCTGCCCATCGGTTTCTGTCACTTCACATAACTTGATGTGAAGTAGACGAAAAAATTAGTTATCTCCATATTGGTACACACACTTCTGGAGCGCCCTATTGACTTGTATATAGCTTCTTGTCATATGTAGGGTTACTTCTAAGGCTGGACGTTTTCACATACCTGATAAATCTTGAATCGAATACTTGTGACTTGTGAGATATGTAATTATATGTAACTTCTATGTAATGGTCCTCCAGACACATGAATTTTTCGAGAACATAGCATCCATCGCTCAGTCAGTTCAGCGAGTACTTTACGTAATTATATGAGCGTTACGTAACATGTATGAGCGAAAATTCAGAAAAAAAGGGTCTCGCGACAGAATTTTAGTTTAAAAATGTGGCTTCAATAAAAAAAATTCAGGGATTTGGCGGACAAAAAAACAAGATGGCGGCGATTCGAAGTTTTCGTTTGGACCATTCAGAATGCTCAGCCCTTGTTTCTGGAGTATTAATAGATTAGACTATTTTAAATTGAAAGGCTTTGGGGACACATCAAAAATCAAAATCTTTTTTTATTGACAGAGGGCGAGGTGGCCGGATGGGAGGCAGAGGAGGTATGTTGTCAAGACAATCAGGTACTTATGAAGATAGAAGGGGTGCTCAATCCAGAAACACTGGCAGAGGAGGAATCCTGTCATTCAATCAAATAAGGTAAGAATTGAGGAGAATTTATTTAATTTAAATTCTATTTTGTAGTAGAGAGTGTAATGTTTGTAGGATATGGCAGCTTTCAAGTTTGCCTACCCCTCTATGTTAGTCTTCTTGGGGGAAAAAAACTCGCAGTTAATGAATAGTTTTGAATTACTATTTGCTTACATTTTATTATTAATTCGGATTTTTACATGACTACCTTTTTATTAACCTTTTATGCTTTTGTGCTGGTGCATCTGTATGTGCATAGTACCAAGGATGCTGTGGCAAGGTAGATATTTAATAAAGTGATTCAACAGCCTTGTTGCGCTCTGAAGCACAAATATATGTTTGGATTGTTTCGTGTTACCAAACCAACCAAAATTATTTGAGAATTGAACTCCTAGAATAGAGTTATGTTTGTCTGAGGAATGGGTTTTGGTTGATTCAAGCAAGACTCTTGAATCAGTAGAATCGTCCTTTCAATGAATATTGAATAAAGATTTTGAAGTGACAATTTATATGCCCCCTATGTAACTTGCCATCCAATGATTTTCCCAAATTACTGCATTTAATCTTTTTTTCCCATGGACCAGCAATTCCTAATTACGGGTGCTGATAATTACAATGTTCTACGTTGTAGGATGATATTTATGCGATCAATTTCACAATCAATCTACTCTCATTGTCCAACAACTATGTAACATGTTTTTTGATAATTTCCAGAGCTCAGCAACGGGAACGTGATCGAGCTCGTATTGCTGAACGTGGGGCTAGGTTGGGGCGTGGAGGTGCATCACGAGCCGATCTTCACGCTGATCGAGAACGATTGAGGCGGGAAAGAGAAGAAAGAGATAAACTGAGACAGGAACGAGAGAGATTGGAAAGAGAAAGAAGACAATTGGAAAAAGATAGACAAGAAAGAGAGAGGTGAGAATACTTATTTTGATTAATATTCGGATAATTTATAAAAATAACAATGTCTTTTCAAGAAATAGCAAGTATATTTGTATGCTTTGGTTAGATCCTTGTCTAACTTCTTCAAAACTTAACAGATGCTATCGATTTGGCTTATGTGGGACTAACTAGTCATCCCTTCTTCTGTGCTATTTGGGTGGGTAGTTGGATAATGTGTGTCTGAGGAAGTCTGACCTTCAGATTAAACATCCCGGAAATATATTTATGACCAGCAAGACTCTCACTTAGAAAACATAAGAGAATTGAAACCATTAGAATATAGTAAAGTTATATGCAAACTCTCATTATGGGTAAACATTCTATAATTTTAAATTCAGTAGTTTGGACAACTTGGACATATTGCTATAGATTATATGTAACTTTGGAATTGGAAGTTTGTTAGATTTTACCAATCTCTTATTTAACCGATTGCTTTGCAAAGCCTGATAGCAAATGTGTTTTCTTCCCATAGGTTTTCTCTATCTCACTATATTACTTGTTTCTAACCACAGACTCGAAGCAGAGAGACTTCGTCTTGAAGCTGAAAGAAAAAGAGAATTAGAAAGAATTGAAAGAGAGAAAGCTGAAATGAGAAGATTGCAAGAAATCACCAGGTATGTTTTGTATCGCTTTGTTGATTTTTGTTCGTTGTGATCTTATGTTCTATATATTCCAATGATGTATCAAGTCGTTTGTCTGTGGGTCATACATGTGAAACAGGTATATTGAGATGAATCAAATATTGCATCGATATGGGTGGTTTCAGCGTTGGATTGGGTGACATTGCCAACCAACTAACCCTGGATTGAAGCTGCGTATTTGTCTGTTTATGTTTCTGATCGATATGTTTTTGAAGGAAAATTAGTTCTATGGTTAGTTTTGAAATAATAAGTAGAAGCTAGACCAGTGTTTCTCAACCTTTTTTTCTTTAGTGGCCCACCTTTTTGCACAAACAAATGCTGTGGCCTAGTTCCTTACTCATGCAAGGGAAAAACTACAAAAAAAATTTTTTGTAAAGATAACAACCATTTCCACTTCCATTAATATTTGAAAGAAAAATTACCACTCAGTGGCAGAAATAGCATCATGCGTCATTGCTACTACAATCCAAGTTTATTCGATTTTTCTTCAGCAATTTATGAAAGCTTTGTGGCCCACTTGAAAATGTTTCTGTTGAAAACCAGTGAGCTAGACCCATAACAAATGATGAATATGGCACAATATATCATTTATAAATATAATTCCATAAGGATTTATTTAAAAAAGTAAGGTTGTGGACTTGATGCAAGCATCTTGATTTCTGACTAAAGTTGTGCAGATTAATAAAGAAAATTGCATTTTTGAATCCAGGTACGAAGTGGAACAACGACAACGTGCAATCAAGCGAACATACGACGATGATTCAACTGGTCACCGTGGCAACCGTTCATCCAACCGTGATATATATGACTCGAAACGTCCGATGGTTTCTGACAGAGAAATTGGAAGAAGCGATTCAAGACGAGAACGAGATGACAGAAGGTAACAGACTTGAAAAAATTGGGTACCCTCATTGTATGTGTTTCCAATTTTCATTCTTTTAGTCCTATTTCACGAGTTCAGGTACTGTATGTGTAAGCCTAGTGAATATACCCCTGCCCATAGGTTTCAATCCCTTTATACAACTTGATGTAAAGTAGGCGAACAAAATTAGTTACCGCCATATTGGTGCCAAAAATTGTGGTGAATCAATATGGCAGATGCTTCAATCATTTGCGAAAATGCCTCAATCAATCACTGGTTTTGACATAATGGAGATGTATAATTAATTATCAGTGTATTGAGGGGGGCTTCATCGACCCAAGTCACTCTTTAAAAAGACTTGAAGTGACTTGACTCACCTGAATGTATTGACTCGGACTCGTCATCAACTGATGCCTAGTGCGACTTGAATCGATATTTGACTTGACTCGCCTCTGGATTTAGGAACTTATACCCCACACTGCGTTAATCACCAACCGAATATGTGAAGTGGTTAGCCTATAGTTTTCTATATAGAATAGTGTTCGTCCATTGTTACTTATTGATTTTAATCGGTAAGTATGTTGATAGGTATTTGTCTGTTTGTCGGTCTGTTAGATGCACGCGAAATCTCACGAAAACGAGATTGAATCTGCTCCAGATTTTGCATGTGCATTCATCATATGTCGGACCAGAAGCCTATTGATTTTGGATGAATTATGTTGTTTAATTAGCGAGATATTAATTAATTAGTGATTGGACACAAGGTGTCACTATAGAGTAAAAGCGCTGTTTTGGGGGATCCCCTAACTTTCGATCCATAAGTCTTCGGTCTCTGACCAATATTCTCGTTTTCTAAGTTAATGCATTACCTTAAAATTGATCTGAAAATTCCCAAATTATTTTAAACTAATTTAATATTAATTGTGTAATTTTTTTGTCTGCCTTATTTTTAATTATGGTTCAGCTGTGATGTGGTCTCAGTAATGATGATTGAAGTTTCTTGAATAGTTCTACTAACTAGTATCACATTTGATTAATGATATTGTATCCTATTCCTATCATAGGAGAGTTAGAATTTAAAAAATAATACTAGAATCATAATTGCGAGTATCAATCATTCAGCATGGACCCTCGTGAGATCAGATCCTATTTAGATAGGCGACACCAAAATTTGATAGTATACAATGTTTTCGATGAGTGTACAAAAACCTCTCTGGCACAAACTTTGGTTATGGCATTCAGTGTAATTGCAAAGTCTTTTTTTTTTGGCGCTCCAAGAAGTATGTGTACCAATATGGAGGTAACTAATTTTGCTCGCCTACTTCACATCAAGTTGTGTAAAGAGACTGAATCCTATGGGCAGGGTGTTATGCATTTGGATAACACATTTCCCGAACTCGTAATAGAATTAAAATAAGGAAAATCTGGATAAAATTATGGCCTAGACCAGGGTGGTCCAAACCCAGGCCCGCGGGCCACATGTGGCCCACAGCTTCATTATCTGTGGCCTGCGTCACATTCGGAGAGTAATCAAAAAATAGCATTTTGTGTTGTTTCGTAATAAAATTAATCAGAAAATCTTTTTACATATTGTTAAATCAATAATGTCACTGAATTGACTAGTGTTATGGCTAGTTGATGCAACTAGCGAATTTGAATAATGTGATTGGCACTTGGCAGTCTAAATTATTATCTGGCTTTCTATCTTTTTGGTCGAGAACATATGCTAACAATAGAAAACTGAAAATCTAATGCGGGTTCTATTAGCTATAGATGACTATGTCTGATAACTATGTGTTTGCACACTAAACGTGTTTGTTTTGTATTGCACTGTTTACCTATTCTTAGCACTATTGTGGCCCGCGAACAATACGGGAATAATATAGTGGCCCGCGAGGCTGACAACCTTGGACCACCCTGGCCTAAACCCTAACCTGGTATATACACTGCGGGAGTACCCTTTTTATCTAACAAGAGAGCTATGCTCAAATATATGGACACGTAGCGCCACCAGATGGCAATAATTTTGATGACGTCATAGCGAAAAAAAAAGTAATAGCCTTCTGGAGAAAAATTTTATCTTCAACCACTGAAAATTTCAAAGCAATTGGTCCAGTATTCGAAGAGAAAAGCGATTTTTTTAAAAATGGAGACTGAGACAAATAACAATAACAATAACAACAAAATTTTGAAACGAACGTTATGTCCACTTCGTGTCCAATATTTCCAACATTTACAAATAACACTATACTGCCCTTGGAAATCATGTCATTCTTTAATTTTAATTCACAGAGGCTATGATGGCTACAATCAGCGTGGTGGACCATCGAGAAACGGACCTTTGTCACGAAACGATTCTTCTGAACCTCCTCCACCTGGTACTACAACCTACAGATCAAGTCAGGTAAATAATTTGCCCTGGCATTGCTATTCTCTCGTTTTTATTTGTCATACATAAAGGTGTGAATTAGTCATTGAATGACAAAGCTTCCTGAGAGTTGAGGACATGTTGGTCCTAGAACAGTGGTTCTCAAACGGTGCGTCGCGCCACACATGGGGGTCGTAGACCATTTTTTGAGGGGGTGGAAGCAAATTTAGAATATTTACATTTTTGGTATTTTTATATTTATGATCCATCCATGTATTTTCAATGTGTTTTTTGTATAAAACATATTTTCGCCTTTTTATCTGTTTTTAGCTTACTGTTGTCTAGTTATTTTGGAGGTGAGGCACGAGACTTGACGAATTCTAAAAAGGTAGCGTGGCTTAAAAAGTTTGAGAACCCCTGTACTAGAGCCAATGCTAATTCCCAAATTATTTTAAACCAATTTGATTTTGTAATTAATCTGTCTGCCTTTTCATTATTTTTAATTATGGGGTTTGGACATTGATCATGGTCTCAGTAATGATGATTGAAGTTTCTTGAATAGTTCTACTAACTAGTATAGTGTAGAAGTAATTTCGCCCCTATCTGAACTGAGAATTTATCAAGCAACTTTCCAACGAAAATATCGGTCGGAGACCGAAGACTCATCGATCGAAAGTTGGGGGATCCCTCAAAACAAAAACTGCAGTTTCGATTCATTCGCTCTGACCTTATAGTGACACCGCGTGTCCCACCACTAAATAATCAATAACTCGCTAAGAATACGACATAATTCATCCAAAATCAATAGGCTTCTGGTCCAAGATTTGATGAATGCACATGCAAACTTTGTAGCAGATTCAACCTTGTTTTTGTGAGATATCGCGTGCACCTAACAGACAAACACCTATCAACATACTTACCGATCAAGATCGATAAGTAACAATAACATTAGCCGGCCACATTCATTGTAACAATTGTCTGACTAAACCCACCATACAGTCTTTCCACGAAAAGTCTTATTTCAATTTTTTTCTAAAAAGACACTAGGTCTTATTTGGGAGGGATGTCTTTTATTTTTATCAATCGAAAATAAAATTACAAAGTAGAGCATTACAAGATTTTCAAATATACAAAATATGAAAACTGATATCAATTTACTTGAAAGTTCCATATTTTATTAACCTATCTTGTTGATATGATATCTCACCCTAAGCTGCGTTACAATTTTCCACTGATTTTTTGTCTGAAAATCAATTTCTTCAAATTTCGAAGTGTCCTCTTATTATTAAAGTCTTATACATATAAAAATGATTAAAAGATTCAAAATATATTTATGTAGCAGGGTACATACCATGGATCAGGAAGTGGTCCAACAGATGGTCGTGGAAAATCTGGTAACAGTGCTGCTGGACAATATCGTGATGGTAGACGAGGGCCTGATGGAGATGCCAGGTATGTTGAACAAACCTTTTTGGCTATATCCCTCCTTTTGACTTCTTCGAAACTCTTCATGCTTCCTTTATTGTGCTATTTTCTATTTAACCTTCAATGAATTATTAGCTAGTGTAAGTAGTGTTATGAACTCCCAACACCCCGGTTTTTGCGAAGTTTAATTTGTTTGCGTATATGTTGTTTAAAGTGTTGCATATATGTTTTACAAGTATTATTCTTCCTCCAAAACCAGTTCCTGTTGTGAAACACTGAAGTTGTGTAAGACTGTCCCAATTTTTTTGTCTGACCGAGCTTTTGGGCAAATAATATCTGCTCTATTATATTTTAGTCCTACATTATTCAGATGTTGTCGAATTTATCATCTATTTTGTTTAAGCACAAGTTAACTTGAAATTCTATATTTAGATATGGTGGAAGCACAGCAGCAACTGCTGGTAGAACAGTTGAAAAATATGACAGAAGACCTGGATCAAGAGATACTGCTGGTGGAAGATCTGTGGAATATGCTCATGGTTATGGTAAGATTTAGTTTTTATCTGGAGTGCAGAGTTACCATATCCCAATTTGTTGGCAACTTGTTCGTTTTATATAGGGTGTTCATAAAGTCCTAAAAAAAATTCAAATTGCAAAGGGAATTTATCGATACTGTATATTGTTTTGGCCCTCACAGTCACAGATGTATTAAATGAAGTTGAAATACTTAAACAATTTGAGATATATTGAGAACTGACTACATTACAAAATTGAAAAATATAAAGGTTCTTTATGGACACCCTGCATATCTAGATTTTGTTTATACTGAGTATAGTTTTTCAATCATTTGACATCTAATTTATGATTTACGGTAATCATTTGATAATTAATTGGTTTAAATGCAAAAGCATTGTAAATAGCATGTTTTTAACTCAGATAGTCAGATGGGATTTTTGCCAAAATCTGTAAGCTCACATATCAGTTGACACATTGTACAATGCCCCTTTTCAGAGCGGGGTGTATATAATTGAATGCAATTCTAATTACAAGCTTTTGGCAATATTATTATTTATTTTCACTCAGACATCCTAATTTTTTTACAGATCGTGAAACAGCAGATTCACAGGGTCGTAGGCGACCTACTGCTGCATCAGGCAGGGACCAGAGTGGAAGAAAAGTCGTCAGGGAGAGACAGACAGGGTAGGATTGGTGTTTCATTTTTTTTTTTGACTAATTTTGAGTCTGTTGTACGTTGATTCTAGTGAGTTTCCATTCATTTCACCTCAAAAATCCAGCATGAAAATAATTTTAGTATTTGCAGGACTAAGTTCAATCTCTCTCCTTTGTATTCACAGTTCCAGTGCCACAAGTCAGGAATTCAGACGTCCCGGTGCTCGCAGTGGATCTGGAGCTAGAATAGAAATCACAAGAGAGCAGTCGCCTCCAGTCCGACGTGCCAGAAGAGATAGTTCACCTTCTGGTAATGCAAGGGCACCATCCAGTGGATCAAGAGGGGGTGCTTGGCGAGATACTGGAAAGACGACTGGACGTGAGACGTCACGAAGAGGAGTTGATGATAGAGATTTGAGAGAACAGATCAGAGGTGGCAGACAGGTAGGAATATATGAATTCATATGTTATACTGTATATGTGTGTTTGTAACTTCAAGAACCAGCCAATTACAGCTTGCGTAGCGATTTAACGCCAAACGCCACGCCAAACTTTTTAACACTTTGTTTTTAGTTTTGCGTTCTAGGTATCGCCAATTGTTAGGTCATTATCACAGTTTTAAGCATGTGTATATTCATTCGTAATAATTCAAATATTCTTAATTATACGAAATGGATTAAAAACAAGTCACGTCCTTTCGCGCGTTCCCATCTCCAAGCTCATAAATATCCTCCGGCTCCTAATTTTGGCTTCCGGTCAAGGTCAATCAACTTTGGGAACCACTGATTTAAGAAAGTTTGAAATGTACTGGGACTCTAAATTTTCGACAATTTTATTGACAGGCATGTTTTTGAATTATGAAAGAATTTCATTTTCAGTTTGAAAAATTGTGAAATGGTACGGCGTGTAGATCATCTTATCGCCTTTTCTGCCCCATTGGATAAATATGAAACCCTATCTTATTCTTACTGTAGGATTCATATTCTGAACAAAGTAGAGAAAGAGGCAGCCAGAGGAGAGGAGGTGGAGGAAGTCATCATGACAGCAGTCACTCTCCATCTCCACCAGGAAGATCCAGCGGACAATATCAAGGAAGATGGCCTGATAGTACAGAATCCAGTTCCTCTCAGATTTATTCTGTTGGATCTGAGTAAGTTGTGTTTTACTTGGATATGTGCAATGTTCCCTCTAATTTTTTGTAGTATGTGTGCGCAGAAATTTTGGTGTGTGCGCACTTTTTTGGAAATGACTAATATTTGTGCAAAAACCAATGAAGAAATTTTGGCGTTCTAACCGGGTAATGGGTGGGCCAACAACAAACTTTCTCAACCTGCCAACCGAAACATTGTTACATTACATCAAAATAGGTCTGTGCGCAGTAAAATATGCGTGTGCGCAGCCTCTGAAAGCTGTGTGCGCGCACGAGCGCACACACTTTAGAGGGAACACTGGATATGTGTATAGTTATTTGGCATGGATAGGAGATTGGATGTTTGGGAAAGGAAATGTACTGAAGGAGCATTACATTGTTGGAAGATAGCCCTGTTCCTCACATGATTTCTATTAGGAGATGAGATGGTTGGGAAATGTTCTGAAGGGCCATTCAAATTAGGCAATAGTTCTGTTCTTCACATAATTTGTCTTGTACAATAGAAATAAATATATGGCTCAAATTGCCATTGGAGTGACCTCTGTTGGCTGCTTTGATATTCGTGAGGTTTACCAATGCTGAATACTCTTTTTAAGTTTGAGAAATGTTTGAAACAAAGGTCATTGCCTACAATGTTATGTTTATCATTTTCTAATTAATCTCATTCTAGACTAATTTCGGCGCTCTGGAAGTGTGTGTGTACCAATATGGAGGTTACTAATTTTGTTCGTCTACTTTACATCAAGTTGTTTAATAAAGGGGCTAAATGATATATTTACTTGGCTAACACCCACAGTCCCCGAACTTAGACGAGAAAAACCGGAATAAAATTATGGCCTGACTCGAACCTGGTACACATACTACGCGAGTAACTCAAAATGCATAGTTTTGTATTACATGAAAACAATAAGGATTCTTGATTTCCACAGGGGCAGCTCCATTCCTACAACAGGACGTAATACAGGAAGTGCAGCATGGGGTCATGTACAACAGTGGCCAAGTGCAACACAGAACGTTAGAGCTTGGCCAGGTTCATCAATGCCTGCTTCGGCCACGTCTGCCATTTCTAGACAAATGTGAGAATATACTACATTTATTTCTAATTTAAGTTTGTCTTCTGGGGTTTTCGACCCATCAGTTTTAACATTGATTTGAGCTGTAATACTGAATCACACAGGATGATATTTGTAACATTAAATGCTTTTCTGTTACTATCACCAATTTTACTGTTTATCTTATATTTTGCGTTGACGTGTTGCTCATTAGTAATTACATCATTTGGAAGTATCAAAGTGTAAGATTTAGCATCATCTACTATAAGTGCAGGTTTTTCACTTTGAAGTGATATCTGGCAAAATAAATGTAATAGCAATTTAATTTAATTTTTCGCTATAAGAGCATTACAATGCTTTTCGTATTCGAGCATATTCTTGGAAAGCGAGGTTTTACAAAATTTTATTTTGTTTAAAAACATGGTTTGCTTTAATAAAGGTGGGAAACCTGGGCTCAAGAGAGGTTGAGAGCGATATGAAACCTAATATAATCTTTTATTTTCAGGCTTGCAGCAGCAGGTTACGGTACAGTTGCACCCTCTCCCACTGCATTGATAGCACCACCACAATCTATGATACCTGCAACACAAGGCTACATCCCATCATCCGACACAAGGCAATCAAGATCTTCGTTTCCCGCCAATTATAAACCCATACAAAGGAGATACTGATTGTTTCATAGTTTAGAATTATCGTGATGTTTCAATAATAATCATAATAAGTTGAACGCCAAGTAACTAAATTCTATCTGCTGCACCCTGATCCGTGCTATAATTTATCCTGCAACCTTTATGATAATCACATTTTACTGTAGTTTGGTATTACCGTTACTTCTAGTGGGCATGGCATAACAATTTTGGCCCCCATCTGACTACGTCCTTCAACATTTACGTCACGGCGATGTCGATCACTTAAGAGCTATCCAAAGTATACGACGATCGCGGGTAACGGTGCCCGCGACCATGAAAAAATGCACCAGCGATCCCGTTATCACAGACTTAACTCTACTTAGCTTCCTGATCTTTATCGCGTCTGTTATGATTTGGCGTAGGCTATTAATGATTTAAGACAGGTTTTATAAAATGATTAGTGTGCCCAGAACGAGCTTGATTTTCGTGGATTCCTTCCTACTCAATAGCGACACCTGTGGATCGTCTCTCTTGTGTCCAAGCTGCTTTTAGTTATTTTATTGATCCAAGGCAAGACTCCGGCAAAATTGTTTTCTTATGATTTTATCTTAGTTGCAGGACGCATAATTTGATTTTCTTCTTTTCTTATTTTTATTTCGATTGATGTGAATAAATATGAAACCATTTTTATGGCTTATCTCAATTATGATAGGAGGAAGATGGAACCTCCTGAAGTATGCGCACAACCTGAACGCAGATCGTGTAATAGGTTAGGGTTCAGGTTATGCGACATCTTGGTGCGCATACTTCAGCAAGGGTACCGGAAGAGGGTCAATGCATTCACAGATATCCCTGGAATTTCAACATCTGGTGACATTGCGTAATTACTTTTACAAGGTTAAATTGAGCGAGTATTTTCGACACTCTGTGGAGTCTGGTTACCTGCCTCTGCCGCTCTTTGCTTCATTTCGACAGAGAAGAGTTGTTCGCATTTGTTTTTCAAAAAGGCGGTGAATTTGAATCCTTTAAATTGCCAAGTATTTAGGGCCAGGGGCGACTGACGCAGCACTGTTACCTAAAGAAATTGCAACAAAGTAAGATTCTAGCCAAGATATGCTTCTTACATTTATTGCTGCATAATTCAAAATTTTAATTAAAAGCAACACAATTTTAGAACACTAGTTTTGACTTAGTACTGTGACCAGTGGTGGGATTCAAATTTTTTGTCAGCCTGTTCCATCACAAAAGTCATATTTTTCGGCCGGTTCAGTTAATGTTTATTTAATAATGCTAACCGATTCGCTGATCTCATAAAATTCCGTGAGACGGTTCTATAGAACCGGCTGAGTCCCACCACTGACTGTGACCAGATAGATTTGAAATAAAAACACGCTGGTGGATAAGAAGCACGTTCGCTGTTCCCCTACAGATTGTGTTGATAGTCCTAGAAGGGCAGATCGATTTCTAAGACTTTTCTTTGTGACGGCGGATTGTGACAAGTTTTGTCATGCATTAAAATAGTATGTCACCACGTTTTGGAAAATCCTGTTCTCATACCCGCTCGTATATGTGTCAGAATAGCAAAATGCTCGGTAGATAGACTTTCACAACCTTTCTTTCAGTCGGAGGATTGCGACAGGTTTCGTTTTGCATTAAAATAGTAGCTTATGTCACCAAGTTTTGGAAAATACTGTTCTTAAATCGCAAATAGGACTGTCACAGTGGAGTATATCTACTAAAAATGCTTTGTTTACGTCACTTTTTATGCTTTGGCATCAGCGGTGCTCTGATGACATTTTTGGCGGCCTTTTGAGCTTCAATTGTGTTAATTCGTTGAGATGGAGGCCCAGGAAAGTGCACGTTAAAATACCCGCCTGCATCAAGAGGCAGAACGCTTGGACTTGCAGTCTGTGGATACTCGTGTGAAGGCGAGGTTGTGTATTTGACATCTAAACTTTGCTGTCGGTGTAATTGTTTCATATGGTCAAGCTGGCTCTGGCTCACATCATTAGCGGTGCAATAGTCGTTGGAACTACTTATCGAATCCACTCGATTTGGTCCATATATAAGATCGTCGTTATTCGGATCTGGAGCAGGTCCGAGGTTCAACCAACTTTTTACCGTTGATCTGCCCTCGTTCATGTGCAAATAAGTTTCGTTTTCGTTGTTCAATGGCAACAGCGTTGGAGTGAGGTGATTTTGGCCCGATGTTGGCGAACTTTGACTCGATGTTTTGCCACCGTTCACGGGATTACCCGGTCGTGGAGACAAATATTGTACCGAAGCGATTCGTCGACTGTTAGGCGTTAGATATTCGGTTGCTGTCGGCACTTGTGGCACTAAGGTGTTGCTAGGTGTTAGCAGAGGTGCTGTCGTTGCGTCTTTGTCTATTTGTGAAGTTTTCGACTTTCTGTCTGGTTTTCCTTTCGCTCGCTTATTCTTCTTACTGTTGCTGACAATTTGAATATCTTCGGGTGGAGACTCTGAGCTTTCACGATCTGGTAATTTGAACAATCGTGTTCGTTATTCAATGGGACAAGATAACGTGATTCAGAGTACATATATTGTGAAGGGTTACGTATGTACACATATACATAGGAAAACTGATGGACGATGTGATCTCCTACTTTTATTAAAGTTGTATTGGTGTTCGTACAAGGAGGAATAATTAATAGGCTCAAGTCAGCAAGCTTTGCTCCGGCTATGTCTGCGAGCAGATGACTCACTGTTAAGTTAATGGGCGCAATGTAGGCCTATACCCTGCAATTAGATCTGTCGATTTCGTTATTTGGCTTACAATAGAGTCATAAAGTGACATAAAAACGCGCTTACCTGAGTAGTTGACGCTATCAAACGTGCTATCAGACCACATAGATGTATTGTCACAAACAGAACCAGGAGCGGAAGGAATATAAACTTGACCGTCCAAATCGTCTCCCATCGACATGTCTGTGAAAATTGAAACTATTATTGAGTTATCCATAAAATAAATGCAGTTTCAAATGAAATCTTAAGCCAAGAACTAATTGTATATATATATAATCAAATACTGTAATTTGCTCAAAATTTATTTCGTTGGAAGGATGCAAACCACGACGTTCGGATAATTCCACTAGTGAAGTCCAATGCCCAGTGATGTCTCTACATCACCCCTATAGGGACTGAACACCCCGCCTGAAATTTTAAACAGTTCCAGTTCTTATCGTAAATAAAAATGTGTTTGAATATCCAGAAAGTGGGCCATATGCCAGTAAAGATTATCAGCCAAATGCATAACACATTTTTATAGGCTACAAACAGTTTTATCACTAATAACAAATTATCTACCACCCGCTAAATTTGGAAACAACCCCTTATTAAAATAATAGGATGGGGAACATACTACTAAGGCCAGTATTGCTCTATAGTAAATTACAAATATTTGATACTTTCACACAGCATCGCGATGTTGCTTGACACGATCTAGTGCAGCTCATCCGGATACCCAAATTTGTTTAATTTTACCAAATAAGTTAGAAATTTTCTAGAACTGACCGGGAGATACATCGTCATATTTAGGCGTCAGTTTGTTGTTTTCATTTTCTGGTCCTTTTCTTACATGTTGAAGCATGTTCATGATTCCTGCTTTGAACGTTCCCACTTGCCTATGATCTATTGAAAAACGGAAAGAATGAGAGTAACTCGGTATTACAATCAACAAATTAGCAACCAATAATGTTTACTTTTATACAACTTCTAATAATGGCAATAATCTATTGTATTCCCGAAGTATGTGATCCAAGATGGCGGGCACCGGAATGTAGTATGTGTACCAGGTTAGGCTTAGGCCATAATTTCGGGTACAAATACAACGGGAGTCACTTGGTTAATCCCCTAACTCGTAATAGAACTGAAAATTGGGATAAAATTATGGCCTAACCCTAACCTAGTACAAAACTACGTTCCGGTGTCCGCCATTTTGGTTCTCATACTTCGGGAGTACCATAATCTGTATTAAAACTTGGCGACTCTGAATCAATAATGCTTCAAATTCATAATATATATTTTTTTTTTCGGAAAAGATTAACGCCCAATTGGAAGTCGTTTTGTTAAATACGATTTAAAACGTAGCCTTCCAATACTAGTATATTATTGGCGATTTACAGTCACACGAAAGCAACCGTTTCAGGCAGATGAATAATATATATATATATTTATTTATTCAGTTGACGAACCCCAGCTTTATTGAATAAGTGGCCAAGTTACCAGTAGTCCGTGCCCAATGCTCTCAGAAAAAAAAAACAGAATACTCGGCATATCTTAGGTTTGGCTTCAGGTCTACTTAAATAATTCGAAAAGGACCCTCATCAAAGCAAGAATTGCTTGAATTAATTGGTCGAAACTGCTGCGCGCTATTCATATTCTGATTCCAGTGTTTGTGAATGAAATTTTCATTAGTTTCATCATAGGTCTATAGGTCGTCATTAATATTTTTTACGTTCATATTCAATGACTAGTTTGGTTTCAGCACAAGGTGTTTGACTTACTTGAAGGTTTGTTCATTACGTCATCGGTCTTGTTTGTTGTGAAAATCCTTGGACTTGACGAAGTTGATGGTGGAGGAAAAGGAACTCGATCCCATTGCTTTTTTCTTTGGGTGAGAGTTGGCATCTGCAAGAAAATTTTAAAAATTTAACATTACGTAAAAGAAATGAATGACTTGGAAATATGCGATTAAACGCGGAGAATAAGTGTACGTGATTTTGACTTTACCTGCCATCCTTTTTGATGCTCATAGTAAGAAATCTCATCATCATCAAAATGAACGACAACATTATAGTATTTAATATGATATAACTGATCACGAAAGGTTTTTTCAGATTGCTAATAAAGTATTTTATTTTTAATATCGCTGGTTCAAATGTTTGTCCAGACACTAAACTCAAACACATACCACCAATTGTGTCTCCAGTGTTGCCTGACAACGAAACTGAGCGATTGGCCCAATTCATCATGAATTTCTAGCATTCTTGTATAATTACCATTGCTGTGTTCTGAGTTTGATCATTCTTCATCGCCACATAATCTTCACTTGTGTTACGTGTCGTCTTCAGAAGCGACTTTGATGATTGGCTTTTATCCTGCGTGGGAGGTTGAAATAAATCATTTTCATCAATTGCACTTTTGCATAGTATTAACTCTTTTGTATGTGGACTGATAAAACTCTTTTGCAAAAAGATCGTATGTTCTAGATTTGCCAATAATATTTCGATTGAAATGGGCAATGATAAATTCTGGGAACTGACGTTGAAAGATAGCTTAGTAACATGGACATGTTTGAAACTGTTATGGAATTCTAGAGCATTAAACCAATGGCAAAAATAAAAATGATCGAAATCGATTCCATTGGCAAACTTACGTCTTTCAATTCATCGTCAGTTAAGACTTCTTTTCCGTCTGGATCCGTCACCATCACAGATATTCGGAGAACGTTATCTCTTTCTGATACGTGAAGCTTGCCAGTATTTCGCATCGGTATGTCAGTTGAAAGTAAAGTTGTTGGCAATCTCTGCAATTAGGCAATAAAATATTTCAGATGTTATCGCAAGGATATCAAGTCACGTGTGTATATAAGTTTAACAAAATCAAAGTTGGGAAATAAAAGTAAAAATTCACAAACAAAAAAACTAAGAGGGCATTACAGAGATCATATATATGGGTACGAAAGTCTTATATCGGTAACACTGAGCACCGAGTTTGCTGAAAAAGACCCGCAAATAAGTGCGATGGAAGAAATCGTTCAATATTAATTTAAAACAAAGCAATAAAATAGCAGTTGTAAATCGAATCTGATGGGACTAAGAGGGAATTTGAAAATAAGTAATCAGTAGTTTATTTTTTTTACCATACTGAAAGCACACTACAAATACAATGAATAGTGAAAAAAGCATTTCAGGGTTAGGGGAGCCGCGGGAAACCAAAGTTGGTTGTCGAGCAGTGACACCATTGTGAGCATTGTGGTGCGACTATGGCCTAAACTCTAATATATATAGAACATTGTACTTTCGATTGTGTTTGGCGCAGGGCCACAGAAAAAATAAAGGTGATAGCCTTTTAGCGGCTTCAACCAATTGATTGGTCGGTTCAATAGTTGCCGAGAGAATCGATGTTTTTACAACAACAACAACAATCACTCACATTACTTCCATCATCGTCGCTCACATATTCATTCTCAACCTTGTCACTGACCGGCACGAATAATTGACTTGGCTTCGTCGTCGTTTCCTGACCATTTGTATACCCTGAATGGAGTGTTTTAGTTTAACAGCGAATTGTCTACAACATTTATTGAATGACGGCAATATTCTAAAATTTGCTGCTTTGACGATACGCTACTCATCGAAAGTTCTGGAGACTCCACTCTTGTTATTCGTACTATGAGGTACGAATAAAATACTCTAACACTGTCAACTCCATAGTCAATGTCTTTATACCAAGAATTTCGATTGTCAATTTCGATAATAAAACAAAGTAATATTATCTGTATGTGGCCGTAGCCACAAGAACACTAGGGATGAAATAGTATTTCTTGATATAGTAACAACTTACATTGTGAATTCATTCCGTCGTTTGAAGTCGATGACCTTGAGAATAACCTTGAACCTCTCATTGATATTGCCTCATACAAATGCTCCGATATTCGTTCAATTCGATGCATCACGTTCAGGCCATTCGTTGTTCCAGTTCTGGCATTAACTACAAATGAAATTGTATAAATAAAACTAATGATTTGGCTTTTGTACAAAATATTCACTCACAAATACATTTGGTACTTTAAACTTTCAATGGATAAGATATCATAACGTCAACCAACCGGCGAGGAGTCCAGCAATCCTCTCACATATAAAAATACCCCACGGGATGCGAACCTGCTAACCAACGCAGGGTGATCAGAAGTGCAATGTCAGCGGTATTCCTGAGCCTTAGCTCATACCCGCACCTATTGGAATCTTTACTATTTTGGTCTGACTTATCTAATTTATAACATCCTGGGTAAGGTAGTGAGCCAGGTGAGAAGAATTGCCATAAAGAGGTAGCGACTAATCCAAGAATAACAGACCGCCAACTAACCGCTATTGTTATATACTTATAATATCGCTCTTGGAGAAATTCTCAAATATCATTTCAATTGTTCACGAAAGCGGTCAGATGCCTCGTCACGTTAATTCATGTTTTGGCTTTTTATGAATGATCCTCCTCCAATTATACTTGCGTATTCAGGGGATTGAAAGGATTGGAATCGTTCTCTTTTGGAACGACTTATTCAATTTTTTAACTTCCATTGACCACAAGTGGGAGATAGACTAAATTACGTACAATTCCAGCAATACAAGGCTACTAGCTAACCATTTTACGCTATTTGAATTTTTCTGCACTATTTCCTACCGGTTGTTACATTCCCTTGTCCATTTATAAATACGTCATCGCCGTTTTCATTGGCTCCTGTTTGCTGATTTTCGCCGACGCCAGTCTTACGTTTTTTGCGTCTACGGCGCATGCAACAGAACCACGTTCCACAGCAACACATCAGTAGGATGAAACAAACGACAGCGATTATAAGAGGAATAATCCATGAACTGTGCATCGATGTAGGTTCGGCTAAAAAGTGAAGTTCAAATCTTATGAATATTGATTGATCTGAAAATTATCTGATAATTTCCCAACGAGAATGAAAAACATTTTATAATGAAACACGCCCAACTAAATTTGTTTGAAGTGGGGTCAATATCAATCGAATGGTATTTTATTAAGCATTGGTTCGCCAAATAAAATAAAAATGCAAGTAATAAAAAAAACATTCGGGCATTTGGTCACAATATATACTTGTCAGCTGATGCTTTGCAATAACTGTCGGCTTAAAAGGTTAAAGTGAAAAATGTCAATTCATGTAAAATTTCAGCTAAAGTACGCATAATAAGAACGATTCATGGTACCATTAGTGGTTCACACATATAAGTTTCCCAGCAAATTGCAACGACTGGAGAGATGTGATACGATTAAAAAAGTATTAGATTTATGCCAATTAGTCCGCGGATGGACAATAAAAAATAGTCTTACTGTCAACTCCGCGCGTGGTCGACTCAGTTCCTTCTGACACGTGATCTTTGCATTCTGTCTCAATAAGAACTTCTCGTTGACATTCTTTGATTTCTTCCTTCAGTTGACTAACGGCAACGTCACATAAGCGATGGCGATATCTATGCTGGTATATTGAACATTTTGGAAATTTAAACTTGCTGCCTTTAATTACTTTCTCTATTTAAACTGAAGTAAGATTGATTTAGAATAGATTATAAACTTGCGCTGTTAAAACATTAAATAAATATTTATTCATAAAATACCAATTTCAGGTACCAGTCTAACTAACCATTACGTCAGTAAATTTGAAAAACTCAAAATGAGTTTGCCTTTAGTTATGGTCTTTCTGTTATCTAATTGAATATGAATTTGCGCTGTTAAAACATTCAATAAATATTTCTACATCTATTATTACACTCAGATATAAATTTGGTATTACCGCAGCAATGGCAGCAGGATAAGGTATATACATTCTATTTGTCTCTATAAGTTTCTCTTACCAACAAACCGGCCCCGTCACTTTGCCATTCTGTCCAAATCAACCAGTCTCCGTATACAGTACATTGGTATTTGTCAAGTTCCAAGCATTTGTGAGCTTTATCGCATGTCACGGCAAATTTTACTTCTGAACTGTATATAAAAAATATTTTAGCGTTTTTTTTAAGTACATGAGGTAAACAATATGACAATCACTAAAAACAAGAAAGCAACGAGGAGTTAGCTAAACAAATTTTAAATGTTTCATGTCAATTGAGCGATTCTTCGTCGCGTACCAAGAGGCACTCACAGGTATTGTTTTTGAATTTACCCTCTCGAAACCGCTCATTGTGGTCGGTCAGAGCGATACGTTTGCTTCGCTCAGATTTGACAAGTTTGACTAAAACTTGAGCGCAAAGCTCGCACAATGAAGATTAAAGGTCTTTTCTGATTTTGAATATTGTAATAATCAACACGATCACGGAAAACGTAAGTCCAGCATAAATATAGACAACAATGATTTAGAACCTTTGGCTAGCCCAATGTTTATCCATGACTATTTAGTAGTGTTTAATCAAACTGAATAATATTTACAGTTTGGGTAATTCCAAGGCACACCGTACGATATAATATGTAGTTTGTTGAACGTTTCATATTTCGCCTTAAATTCAGTTTTATCAATTTTTTTTGGTAAGCAAAAAATAAATCTATTCTATTCCCAAACACATGACTTTACCTGCTACATTTTCCGGGTTCAGAGGAGGCGCCGCAGTTTTTAACAAGATTCAGCGTTGAAACATCGGGACTCATAGAGCAAAGCAAGTTGCAATCCTTTTCTGGTAATATAAAGCTTTTACCCCCCAATGGAATATCCAATGTAGTAGTTGATAGTATTTGAGGCGCAGTCGTTTCTGTCCTGGAACGAAATAACGCACGTTGCATTTGTTACATATATTCACACAAGAATCACAGAGAAAATACAGTAGCATAGCTGATAGAAATGAATATGAGTTTCATAAAATATGACATTTATAACTTCTAACAACATATAATATGTGCAGGGTAAAAACAGGAACACATTTTGCATATCAATATCTAGGTAAAAGCTTAATCTGAAAGCAAAAACACCATAGTAAAAAAATCCTGTCGGTAACTCGACCCACAATAAATGAGAGAAAAAGAGCTCTGGACTTATATGCCAAAAATGAACTGCTTTACCGGGTAGCACCATCTTGCCTTGTGTTCAAAGATATCGGCCACTAGTAAAGAGTAGATCACTATGACTCGCCGAGAATATGGCTAGATAAAATACTATTTAGTCATAATTCGAATCCGGTCCTGCTTGCAGGGCCGGTGCGACTGCAAGTGGTCCACTATATTTTATCATAAAACACGTAATACCATCTAAAAATGATGAATGGAAGTATTTACACAGCATGTTGGTAAATGGAGAACCCCTGTTAGGGGTAATCAACTTAACTTCCGTCGTCATCACTGGGCATAAAGGCTGGATTCCAGTGATGTCGTTCTGATCCGAATTTAAAAAAAAAAATGAAAGCAAACTACACAAGTCCGAGTTCATGTCCACATAAATGCCACACACTATATCCAACGCAAAAGTTGGTCAGATTTGTTTTCGTGACTTTTTCTTAATACTTGCTGCCTATTGGTGGTGTTTTTTAGGTACTCTGTATATGTCTTTTCATGAAGTACATATATATTTTATGTCAAATTCGGAAATAAGTGAATTCATTCAATTTTGAATGAGTACCTGCGCTTTGATTTGGGTAAACTTCCATAGAAAATCTCTCATAGCGGAGGTGGCGTGAATCACATATAGTAATACGCAAACATACTATTTAATGGAAAAGAAGTGACCCTACGTTGCCAGTACTTTGTTTTTATCAAATCAATGACCACTATGGACGGGTATTTTCGAGTACTTGATTATTTCGGAATCCTAGACAATGATATACAAGTTGCTATATATTCTGTTTTTTTTTACTCACGGTTCCAACCAGTCACAGGGAAAGGTGTTACAATAAGCTGTAGACGTTTCTTCGTACTGTTCTGCTGCGCAGTCTGTAGTTATTTCATTTGTATCGCTCGTGTAGCAACGACTGAAAACAAAATATTCATGTTTACTTTAATCAGAAGATTAACATATTCTAAATCCTGACGAGTCAGTGATATGCCGGTAGCTGCGCGTGGCCCTTAGCTGTGCATTCGCCAGTTAAAGTTACATTACAAATACATCATGCCCACATTTGAGTACGGTGAGAAAGCGCGTGATCGTGTTTTACTTATATATATTTAGAAAGAGACACGCTTTGCTTTGAGTTTTGTCTCTTTTCCGGGTTTAACTCTTTATTTGCTTGCGATGTCTTAATAGGAATTAGGAATAAACTTAATTATTCTCTGTACATTACTTTTGTCCTAATTCTCTTTATGAATCCAATAGACATAAAGGTAAAATCAGACACTAACACACCTCCCCACAATTCGGAGACATCGATAAACCTACAATCAGTAGTGGGATTCAAACGTTTGGGAACGGGTTCTCGTTTGTGTCGAACTCACTAACAACAGGTTCCCTCAATTCAGAAAATGTATATATCGAACTACGTAAGCTACATTAGCGTGACACGCTTTACATAAATCTAATACAAACGGTGGGTCGCGCGCCGCAAGGGGGGTTTGGTGGGTGGGGCGTAGACAATTTTGTGAGGAGTCGTGAAGTTAATTGAAAATAAAAATATTTGCTAGATTTGATCGTACTCGTCTTATTTTGGATATTTACATTTCAAAAGTTTTCATTTATGTCAATATTTCCACGTATTTTCAACGAGTTTTTTTTTAAATAAAACATGCTTTCGCCTTGCTATCTGTTATTTGTCTCTTATTGTTAGTTAGTTACTTTTGAACGTGAGACTTGACAAATTCTAAAAGAGGCGCAGCATAAAACGTTTGAGAACCACGGCTCTAATACATAACGCCAAATATATCATTGAACTGCAGCTGCAGCTGTGGACACAAACAAAACAAGAACGGATTCGCTGACCAACGTGATATACCAAGAACGGGTTCGCGACCCCCTAAATTCCACTTACTATCTTGATCTTTCTTTTGTTCCACCGTTGCATGTCGCACTACATGGTCCATATTCTCCCCATTTTGTCCAATCATTTACAACACCTTTGCATTGACAATATCGATGAGAGATTTTCGTGCAAGGAGAATCTGATCTACATTTACACTTGTACTCAACCTTCAAAACGATAAAAAATTAAATCAAATGACAGTTTACCTTTGAACCCGGAAGTATAAGGTCAGTTTAATTTTCGATGAGTTGAATTAAGCATTAGTTTAAGAGCGATATTTAGTATATATAAAAGCATGCAACTTTAGTCATATCTTAAAAATAAATAGTTTACTATTCGTTAATTATGTGTACACATTTTCAAACCTAATTGCGTTTTAAATTTTTTAGGACGGAACCAAATGACAGTTTAGCTTTGAACCCGGATGTAAATACCCGAATCTGGCTCAAATAACAGCCATATAAAGGCATAAAACCTGAAAAGCTTCAAACACTCGCCAAAGCAACGAAGGAGTTCAACCAAGTAAGCGAATAATCCCCGATTTGAGAACAACATCGCGTTCGCTATTATACCCTGTAGTGCCTTGTTTACTCCGATAAGATGAAACAAAAGTCGTCAAAAATCGGCCCCCCGTATTCATAGGAGCATGTGATTTATACCATGTCTTGAATATAGATCCCAAAAATCCCCAAAAGACTTGTTGTTGATTTGTATTCTGAACACATTTTCAAACTTAAGCCCGAATATAATCGAAAAATGCCCACAAGAAACCTGTAAAGTTGCGGACTCATCTGCAATTACATTTAAAATCGACTATACTGTAAGATGAATATAGTGGAATAGCAGTGAAGACATCCACTAAAGTCGCATAGGTTGGCATAATTTGTTTTGAGAATCACGGAATCACCGACATAACGTAAATGCGTTTTAAATTTTTGAGGAATGAATTCGAAATGTTTGTAAAAATTTGATGTAATAAAAACTATTTAAAATTTTAAACCAACATATAGAAGAATGTTGCAACTTCGTCGCAAAAAAAAAAACCTAGGATATATATAGTAAAGCAAACACGTATTACTTGCTCGGTGTTTTCATTACAAGAACTTCCACAACTTTTCAAAACCCGGACGAATTCATACTCTCCACAACAAAAGTCTTGATTTTTTTGGAAATTTGAACAAACTTTGAATTCTTCTTTGAAAACTCCGGTCTTGCAGAGAAATTGAGCGCTTTGTTGGTTGTCAACGAACTTGACGCATAATCTGAAAAAGTAGTAATTAATACAGGAAACTGTCACATTGAGTCTATAGGCATGTCATAATACAGGATCTCCATAAAGTCCCTTTTACAATTTTAATTTTGTTATGAAGTCAGTTCTCAATAAATCCTAACCCGGTTTGTTGTTTTTTAATTAGTAAGTTTTAGTATTTTTACTCCATTTAATACATTTGTGAGGACCAAAACAATATATGGTATCGAGAAATTCCCTTGCCTTTTTTTAAAAATTGTAAGACTCTATGGACACCCTATATATTCTGGACCGTCTATACGTTGTATGCAAATCTCTAATAATGTTTATATTCCAACCTAAAACAATGTCTTGATCGCTTTTCGTCGGCACCATAGACGTAGATCGATGAAAACGCGACAACAAAACTGCCATTCAATAGAATTTATTTAACCTTCCGACCGCTCCAATCCCTGACCATTTTATGGGTATTTTTAAACTTGTTTTTTTTGTCAACCATTAAGCCCTTAAGCTTCAATCATGGCTTTTTAAAAGCGTCTGCTAGAGTTCTATTCAGCAATATATCTTTAAAACACACCTCGAAAAAAAAATTTTGCAAAAAAATTTCAAAAATTTCTAAAAAAAAATTGGACTTTGAGATATTCTGTGTACAGTAGAGGGTTAATAATAATTCCTAATTAATTAGTTTTTTCTTCAACGTTTTCGTCAAGTTTTTCCTAACATAACAATACCGAAACGACTATTATAGCATAAGTGGTTATTACTCTGAAATTCACAATTGTATTTACAGTATTGTCAAGTTCAAGGTCAATTACCGATACTGATGACGTCACAGCTCTTATTATTACTGCACAGACCACCCCCAATGCAAAAAAATTAAATTTTTTCGACGGAAATGCGCGTAGAACGACGTAAACAATCTCATACGCGCATTCACGCGTTAAAATTACATTAATTTTACGTTTTTTTTACATACAAAAAATCTCCATACCTCTGCCAACTATGGAGCAGTCGAAATCATATTTATCAAAAACAACACAGCGCAGGAATGATCAGGGATAGTTAGTATGACTGAAAATACATGCTAAAGCAATAATAAGTCGTTATAAAGGAGTATTTTCTGTCTGAGCTGAGTCGACATTTTCAGACGTCTGACAGGCGATTTTGAAATCCACGCTATTTATACGATTCGCACTTTGCGTCACGGCTGGAAGGTTTTATCGCTTCTCTCATATCAGGGCATTACGTCAATAAACAGCTAAGAGCGATATTAACAGTAGGTTACCATGTGCTAGACTTAATAGCGTTGAGAATCCCATATGGACTAACGAGCGGCGAGAGAGTTTAATGCAAATCCTTTTTTATTCCACTCATTAAAGACTAACAATAACTTTTTTCTGTAAATGGGCTCGCACACTGTACGTGTTTCACTGAAAGAACAAATATTTGTGCTTTGTTCGGCTTCAATATACGTTGTGTTAATGCGGTACGTGACTATGATTTTCGTAGCACAGGAAAATACGATAATTCAATGGTGAAAAACTGTTTCAAGTTTGCGATTGTGAAGTAGACCTAAATATTTATAGACATACAAAGCTTGAGTCAACGCATATTTGATGCCGCTTCATTTCTAGCGTAACTTATAGTGCTTACAGTGTCTCTCACCCCACATATCTGCGACGCTCAACTAACTGTCGCCTTGATCCACACAATCTTAGCAAACGAGATGCTTTTACTTATTATTTTTAGAATTATGCATTTTCATATAGTCTTTCTTTTTCTAGGGTTAATATGAAACGCATATCTAAATGTTGCTTATCAACAACGCTTATACGAAGTCAGCCTAATTAATAAAATCCAAAATGTTTCGTGACATTTGTTCCCAAAATTCACTTCGAAATATCGAAATTAACAAACTGTTCTAGTTGTTCTTGTATTACCTGTTTCTAATGACGTCACATTTGTACCAATTGCCATCTTCACAGTTTTTTACGGGGTAGCTGTAACTGACATGATACTCCTTTTGTGCTTTTATATGTGACGTCATGTATGTGATGACGTAATATATCCATATCATTTTTTCATTATATATGAAATATGCGCAATTTTTATTTTGTTTGGTTTTTGTCATGTTACTTTATTCACATACACACAAAGAAAATGCGCATTGAAAATCACTGAAAAGTTCTACTGCTGTAGTAGAATAGTTTATCTATTTTCCTTTTGGCCAGGGAGTTGCCAAAGGTCTTACACACGACTGCAGATAGTGAAATACAAACTAATTTATAGTGAGCTGAAGAATAATTTTAAAAATGTATACTATGAAAAAAATAAAAGAACATGGAATTTTATGAAGCCTATACACATATATATATACATGAATGATTGGGATGTTTATTTTTGAATACCTTGAAGCTTCGAAACTTTTCAAAATGGCATTATGACCTTGTCGTAACGGCGGGGCAATGAGACAAGAAAATTATTGCGAGATATTACTTGTTTCTGGTATTTCGTAGTTTCCATTCTAACCGTTAATGGGCAGTGAATAAGTTCATCTAAATTGGTCCGACCTCACTTTGCAATTTAAATTGAATGTTTCAGTTACCCTGGATAGCGATTATCACGGTGGCAGATCGACGATTTAGGTATTAGGCTTCAAAACTTTTCATCTAAACGTGTGATACGTCAACATAACCGAGAAGGGTCATCAGTACATGCCCGTAATTGTATATTCAACTAAAACTATGGTAAATACATTTCGTCGGCCCTTTAGGACCCCATTGGCTTTCAACTGCGAATATTTGAAGAGTAGCTGTAAACTACGTATATTCTGCTAATATTGGTTTCCCGATTTCTATCCTTAGCTATTTTGTATGTACATGCCTGTCGAATCTGCCTTTGTGTCCTAATAATCATATCCGTTTGTTATTTAAAGCGTCACAATTGCGTTAACGATTTGGTGATGATTTCATTTCTTCAGGAAGCAATGTCATCCTACTATGACGCGATAGTTCAACTCATTCATGCCTGATAACCTTTTAAATATAATTTGTCATGTTTTTCTTAGTGTAGCATTGTTGGACACAAAATGGATCTTTGGTTCATTCGGTAAATATGTTGTTGTTATTCTCGATTTTCTTCTTCATGTTGATGTGAAAAAGAAATCGCTTTTCTCTTTAACAAGTAGACCAATTACAATTTTCAGGTATTAAAGATTGTATTGTGCTTACAAGGCTAATGATTTTATTCATTTCACAAATATCTGTCGGCTCTGCGGTATTCTATTTTCCCAATGGAATTAAAAATTGCGCACCGTGTGGCAGTTCCGCGATGGTATTTTAGCGATCTGGTGTTCAGCGAAGACGGAATCAGAGAAGTCGGGACTGTAAATGATTTATTACTACTTTTGTTTTGAACTTCGTGTCCATTCGACCCTTGTCATGCTTTCATTTTTGTATATACACGACTAATTTATTAATTTAATTAAGCATAGCAATTCCAATTCATAGGCCTTTGATTTTTATGAAAAATGGCATTTTACAAGAAATAAAATCCTAGAACAAAATTTTTAGTTTTTTATTTAGTTGTCGCTTAGTTATTAAACAAGATTTCATGGTAATTTCAACTAGTTTTGTAATATCAAAGATCATATGAACTGTAAAAGATCGGATAATGAGGTTTAAAGGATGATATTCCAAACAACATTAAGGCTGAAGACTATGTTCTTGTATTGAAAGATTGACTGAGGGTGATGGTGACTGGTACTTGTTAAAAAATATTGAACGGCCGTAGGCGATTTTTGAAATATTGTAATAGAGATTCAGATCATCATTAACATCTCAGTTTTAGTCAAGCCACGTCGCCGTAGAGGAGATTTGAACATTCCGTGAACTTTGTAGTTTCTAAAATGGAGATGGATGAAGTAATTACTTCATCAACATATCGGGAGATTGATAATTTGAAAATTAATTCACTTGACATTAAAATATGTTATATAATATGTTAATATCGAAAAATATAAAAAGAATCATATATATATAAAGAATTAAAAAATATATCTGTAAGCACTCAATTTAAATATTAAATGTCGTTCTAAAGATTTGCAACGCATGTATTTATATACAAGAGCGTAGCTTCAGAAAGCAATATAAAGAATAGAACTGTACTGAACACTTCAGTTGATACTAGCTTTATATAACAAGCTCAATGCAGACTGGCGGGACACCGTTAAAACAGATAGACTCGAACGTTATTGTATTATGAATTAGGTTGTTTAGCATTTCATATGTAGTCGTAATTAGGTGTGACTTGAGTTTAAAATTCAAAAGCAGCGATATTTTGAAAAATTTGTATTTTGTAAAGGAGGGTACATAGCATTATAAAATACGAGGTGTTTATAAAAGTCTTAAAATTATTTAAATTTTAAATAAAATTTATAGTTTCTGAATCAACCATACGTGCGTAATAAATGAATTTAAAATTGGTGCTCCCGAAGTATTCGTACCAAGATGGCGCACAACCTGAACATAGTATGTGTACCAGGTTAGGGTTGTTCGGGTTGTGTTTCATTTTGGTACGAATACTTCCGGAGCACACTTCTGGTGTGCTGGAACTGAAATTGTAAGAAGTGTATATGAACACCCTGTATATAAATGAGTTTCCAAATTTTTTCTAGGCTCCATTTTAGTTTCGTACTCTCTGTTCCCCGTAGATGTAAAGTACACAGATTCTTATCCATAATCGTACTATATATTTTCTTCTAGGGATCTTATTACTATACTGAACCCTCAAGTGAACCGAGCGAACGAGATGAAGTTGTGCTTCATAGTACTTATTATCGGCGTCTTCTTTTCTACGACCAACGCGTTGAGTTGCCTGCCTTGCGCCCAGGTCGAATGCCAAACGGAAGAAGAGCTGGATTGCGGTAAAGGTGTTACGCTAGTTAAAGACGCTTGTGCGTAAGTACCGTTCAGTATTGGGTTACTCCCGTAGTATGTGTACCAGGTTAGGGTTAGGCCATAATTTTATTCCGATTTTCCCTATTTCAGTTCTATTACGAGTTCGGGGGACTGTTTGTGTTAGCCAAGTGATTGTACCCTCTGACCATAAGCTCTAGTGCCTTTACACAACTTAATGTAGAGTAGGCGAAAAAAATGAGTTGCCTCCATATCAGTACACATACTACTGAAGCGCCCCGTATTGTTTTAATATTTTATTACCTAATCTCACAAAAACTCAATGCAGATAGAGAAATTTAAAGCCAAACATCGATTTTTGAATATATACTTAATATCAACATAATTTTTGTCGTTGAAAAATCTCTCATTAAAAACCGCATTTACAGATCTCAAATTTAACTTAAAATGCGCATGCATCACCTTGCTTCGATAATTAAGGTATTGCATTTTTGTTGTTGTTTAGATTTAGGCAACGAAATAAAAATCATGAAATAATCAAGTTTTTTTTTTACATAGAATAGGATTTCCATATTTATCACAGGGAGAGAAAAGTCAATAAAACGGCTTAATCATATGGTAAAGCACTGCCTCTCGCCCGATTACCAGTCCATGTCGGGTACGGAATTAGTTGGCTAGGGCCGCTAGGCATCTGTTTCAGATACATAGACAGGCGTTTTTTTTTTGTGGGGGCTTTGTACAAAAGATCCGTATGTTGTTTACGTTAGGTGTTTAAAAAACGAAATAAATTTTGAAACTATTAATAATCGATTAATGCTCTAATATCGCAACCTTTGGTTATATAGAACGTCCTGACAAAAATAGTGGTAATGACACGATTGAAAAAATTTGCGATATACACTCAATAAGTAAATAACTGGGACTAGTAGTTTAGGCGGAGGACTTACGTTTTAATGGGCATTTATTTTTCAACGTCGAACCCGAAGTAAATGCTTCCGTTATGAAGTCTTATTTTTATTGGACACGTAGTGGACATAGCGATCGTTTCAATATTATGTTGTTGTTGTTCTTTGACACTTTTTGGACACCTAGTGGAAAGACGCTTTTCTCTTTGATTACTGGACGAATTGCTCTGAAATTTTCAGTGGTTACAGATAAAAATTTCCTCCAGGAGGCTATTACTTTTATTTATTTCAAATATTTCTGTTAGCTCTGTGAGATTTGTTTTGTTTGCTATGACGTCACCGAACGTTCTGCGGACGCATGATCACGTGCCATCGAACGTCGGCGTGAAGTTAACTAATCCTTAAAAATCGCTTTTCTCTTTAATTACTGGACCAATTGCTCTGAAATTTTTAGTGCTTGAAGATGAAAATTGTTTTAGAAGACTATTACTTTCATTTACTTCAAACGTGTCCATATATTTGAGCATAGCTCTCCTGTATTTTTACTAAAGGTAATTTGTAGGCTGGGCTTAATAGAGAGAAAATCGTTGAAATACTCTTAAAACTGGAGACCTACTTATTGATGACCCCACCATAAAACAACATTGTCAACAAGATTACGATAAAGCGATCAAAGATATTTTAATAACGTAAGACTCTATTCGTTTATATTAAACTGCGCTGCCCGGAGGGATTAGCTCAAGTTAAATGATGAGGCTCATAATATAATATTTCAATTAATACTGTAATTAAAACGTAGTAGTTTAAAATAACACGTAGTTATGATTTTGATAAAGACGCTCTATGGAAAGTTTAGTATGTTCTTCTAACATCCAGTTGTAATCAACCAGCTCATTATTAACCAGGTTGGTGGGCTTTTAGACGGTATCGGCGCACGGACGTTTTCAGACGGACTTTTCGGCCACGAATGCTCGATGCGTTCATCGTCAATGCTCAAGGTTCGTTCGCCGCGATTAAATATATTTTTGTTTAATTGATAAATAGAGGCGAACAATGTCGACATGAATTCATACAGACATATGAGTAAAATGAACATGGCTTTGAGCCTTAAAACTTAGTTGTTTAAAGTAACTTGATTTTTCAATGCATTAAAGGTTCAGATCAACAAACAAATCTAAACGGAAAATTTTTATATATCGAGTATTATATGTTTTAAATTTTCGACATATATCGACATAAGCCTTTTAAGTACTTTCGTATTCGAGGTTATAAATTCTCTTCGGTAAAAGCAACTTAAAGGCAACTTCTCCGTGAAAATCATACTGTGAAAGTATAGTTTACTTAACGTTGCCACAGGCGATTGAAGGTTGAAAATGTATCTCATGCTACCCGGGATGTGGTTTTACTTTACCATAATAGTTTATCAGAAAGATAATAAAAATTGCGAGGTATTTGCGGTTGGGGATTTCAGCGGTTGGTACGTGGTATGTTACTGTTCTTCATATGAGGACTCTGCCCTTTAGCAATTTATTTGAGATAAAGTTTAGAACTTTACTTATAGCATATCGCCATATAATTCGGATGGGTTTACACTGCCTGGTAAATGTAAAAAATTCAAATTTATAGCCAGTCTTTCGTTTGTTCACTTCTACAACAGACTTCTAGGAAAAGCTGGCATTTGGATACTCGGGCCCAAGTAAAAATCGATTTCCTATAAATTAGGCTTCCTAGCAAACAATACGAAAACGAGAATATCGGTCGGAGACCGAAGACTTATCGATCGAAACTGCGGTTTCGATTCATGACTCTATAGTGACACCGCGTGTCCCATCACTAATTAATTAATAACTCGCTAATTATAAGTCATAATTCATCCAAAATCAATAGGCTTCTGGTCCGAGATATGAAAAAGCACATGCAAAATCTGGAGCAGATTCAACTTCGCTTTCGTGAGATATCGCGTGCATCTAACAGACAAACAAACAAACAGACAGACAGACAAATACCTATCAACATACTTATCGATAAAGATCGATAAGTAACAAAGAGCCACCACACGTCTTCTCTGCTACGTTTTTTTCATTTACATGCTCCTGTTAACATCCAAAATCAATTTTCCGTTACAAAGTTTTGACTCGATGTATATACTATATAGCACTACCAGATAGGCCACCTGCCCTATTTATACGCATACTTAGCTACGACGTGATGTACAATTTTATATCCAACACTGCCGTATCGTTTAGATGCTGTTATGTATGCTCGAAACAAAGTGGCGATAAATGCGGGGGTCCCTTCGAAACACAAGGCAAGTGCGACCCAAAGAAAAGTCTTGTTTGCCAAAAGAAACATCCAATCTGCGATCTCAGTTACGACGACGACGATGAAAACCCACCTATCGATGACGTAAACGCCGACGGTACATGCCAGAACTCGCTTATTGTGGTAAGTGGCGTTTCATGATAATATCATCCCAACAACAATGCCATCTTTGTCATGTGATGCGCTGAAAGCATTTTCATTGGATAGATATTAAGTTCAGTACCCCCAAGTTTAAACTTGACATTGGATATAAAACCTCTAATCTCCTTATAGGCAACGCCGTAATGGGTGTAACGCGAGATAGTTGACCTAAACATGGCTTTTAAACATTCACTGCTAGTATTAATTGAAGCTTTCAGTACAGTTCTGTTCGTTATATTATTTTCTGAAACAACGATGTTGCATGCATGCGTTACAAATGTTCAGAATGGCATTCGAAAGTAATTTGAGTGCTTCAAAATATTTTTTTTTCATATAACTTAGCTACTCTGCTTTTAGAAAAAGCCCAAATTAGTGAAACTGTATTCCATCCTCGTAATATCGCTTATGATCGTTACATGGACACATTTTTGTTCGAGTCATGACTTTGTTTATTTAAAAAATGTATTTGTTTCAGAAAATCATCGAGTTTTACTGCAATTACTGGAGGAAACTTCTCGCACTGCTGAAAGGACTTCGAGATTGATTACAACATCTACTTCTAAATATTTTGTATTGTTTGTGGATCATATATTTCGGCCATAGAATTCTAAATTACAGTAAAAATAAAGTACAGTTGTAGAAGCGTACATTTTTGATGGTTTTGTCGGGCTGGGAATGTATAATTCGTGATTACTATCTTTACCACCGTGGCCGTAAATTGATGGTATCGCAGATTAGGATATTTATTTCATTCGTGCAAGAATCAATGCAAAGCAATAAAGACACATAAAAATAATGAAAAAACAGAAGGCCTTGAATCTAGCAATTGATTAGGGGTCGCAAAAGACTGGGTAAGCCATCCAGTCGAGTTTGATGTTTCTCTTGTCTAGAAGTATGCGCGAAATGTTCGAATTTTGCACACCATAATTGGCAGTTGAAACATACATTTGAAACAGAATGAGGTGAAATAACAACTTGGATTTTGTAATCGATATTTTGCTGTTCCGCACTCGAAATCAAAATTAAACCATCCGGTGGGCGTACAGGAGCTCCGCTGATAGTTGAGGCCCGCACTCAAGCAACTGGTGTCCATCCAGGGAAACTTGCGGACGGCGTGATTGAGCAAGCGGGTTGCAAAACTAACTAGAGCAGTGGTTATCAAACTTTCTAAGCTGCGCCCCCTTTTTAGAGTTTAAGTAAGCTGCAAACAAAAGATAGTAAGGCGGAAGTATGTTTTATTCAAAAACAAGTTCAAACTGAAGGAAATATAAATATTCAAAATAAGGGGCAAGATCGAATCTAACAAATATTTTTATTTTGAATTAGCTTCCCGCTCCCTCAAAAAATCGTATATGACCCCATTGTGGGGCGCGCCCAACCGTTTGAGAACCACTGGCCTAGAGTCTCTAGCTGTCTCCTAGAGAGGAGACCCAACAAACAGAAAGACTGAAAATGAAAGTCTCCTAGAGCGGATATCCAATAAAATCCCCATGCGAAGTCGACATTTTCGAAATTAAACGTTAAGCTTTGATTGATTTCTGAGACTCTGCGACTGTACGAAGGTAAAGTTGAAGTAACATGCGACGGTAAGAATAACGGGGGGCAATGCAGGTCTGGTACGGTCGGTGGTAGAATTGAGATTGAACTCATATATAACAGATTGTACAAATTTTGAACCTCTTGCTTTTCGGTATTTGCGAGCTCACTCACTATTCTTTCTCCCTCGAACCGATAATTCTACAGGCCATGTTCAGAGCGAACCACACAAATCACCAAAAACCGAAAACGATACAATATAGTCAGTTGTAGGCTTACCATACGTCCCGTTTTAGGCGGAACAGTCCCACTTTTCAACGTCTTGTACGCGTCCCGACTGGTCATCCAAAAGTCCCACTTTGGCGGTATCGTACCAGTTGCCTACTTACCGAAGGTGAATGCGTGGTTTTGTTTGTTTCGTTGTTTTCCGCTAACATTGTTATGCACTGATAGCATCAGTGGTGAAATTCAGAATTTCAGGAACGGGTTCTCTTTTGTCTCGAACATACTAACAACAGGTTCTCTTATTTCAAAAACCATGCCGAACTCATAGCTCTGAAACAAGAACGGGTTCGTTTGTGTCACGACAATCCAAGAACGGGTTCGCGCGACTAGCGTAATAGTTGGCGTTTTAAAAGTTATGTATTAGATATTTGTGAAGCGGGTCATGCTAATGCTAATCAAGCATTACTAAAATTGTCGTAAGGTATAGTCGCGATGGTTTACTGAAATGAAATGGAGATGAATCCAAATTTATTTCCTAAACTAGATCTATTCAGAAAAAACGAGATTTTAATCTGAATATATGACCCCGTCAAAATAATGCTGAAAAAATATTTGCCCCAAGCCTCGAAATATGTCTTGAAGCACATTCTGTTTCCTAAATGAACCTCGGTGTAATTCAGATTAGGTCAGTCACACAACGTTGCTTTGCAATTCAAGGTCTCGACCCCGTGGGTTTTGATAGATAAAACGCTGTCACGAAATCCAATCCTTAGGGATGATAGAGATATCACAGTTATGATATCTTTACAGGTGCTCCCGAAGTTTGTATAACAAGATGGCGCACATACTTCGGAAGGTCCTTTTTACAAGCAGTGGCGTATCTGGGGTGTGGCAGCCATTGCGCCGTTTGAACAGGGAAGAAAAAAAGGTGAAAAGTTTAATCGTAAAATGTTTAAATAAAATAATTTCAAATTGAAAATAACTGAAACTCGTATTTTTACTCAAAAATAAGGCACAAGAACCTCCTTTTAACAAGTCCCATATAAATTTCAAGGCAGGCGCGTTTATAAACTTAGCAATGGGCGTAATGTTACGTAGATACGCCGCTGTTCACAAGTATGAGATTTGTGAAGATTATGTTAGTATCCGGTATGGAAATGAACCTGGTAAAAAGACGCGAAGACCCTCCATCATTCATGCGCGACAAATAGTTGGAACTCGGCAAAAAGACAGATTAAATTAAGTCAAAAATAGAATGCGATACGTTTCCATTGCCCGTGGCAACATGAGATACGTTCCTGTACCTCTTGCTACCACCCTACGTTAGTCACGGATTGTATAATTTAAGAGATAATTATCGTAAATGAAACGGCACTAAAATATATCTTAACATTTAATCAGTATAAGGTAAAGGAAGTATGTGGAAAGTATACCCGCGGTTTTGGACAGAATAATTGTCCAGGATGTATAATTTTTTAGTAAATTTTTGAAGCACGTTTACAACTGCGTCGGTGTATTTACAATTTGTTTGAGAAAACAGCTAGGAATCAAATTTTATTCATGACGTACAAATTTTCTAGACTTCAAAAGAAATTCACAACAGGCGTTTATCACAACTGGACTGGAAGTAATATCTCAATTTACGGAGGGCAAAATCGAAAGCTAAAGCCCAAGAGGTCGATAACCATTTGTCACCATTCAGTGACAAATCTTACACCTTATTCTCGTTTGACAATTTTAGATTCAAATTAAAAAAAAGTTTAACTAACATATGATATAATATTTACAAATGAATCAATTATTATAGGTAATGAATCAGAAATATTTTTACCCGTAGACAACCCAAATTCAATACCAGTTTCTATCATGTTCGTGCTATTAAGCACTTCTTCCAAAGTCATTCTGTTAGCACAATTTTGTTTTCAATTATTGTATATTTTTCAAAAGCAGTAATTTTATTTGAGTTTCAATTCAGCTTCATTTAAAAAACACATCATGGCACCGGTAACACTATCTACTGCGTATTTTCTGTGCCTCCTTGCTGCAACAGCAAATTCACTGTCTTGTATTCCTTGTGGTGACAACGAATGTCCCGACGTTCCTTGCCCAAAAGGTGTCACAGTGGTGAAGGATGAGTGCGGGTATGTACTTGTCGTTCATGATAACCAGTTTTACTTTAATTATAGTTACATTTAAATACTTGAGAACGGTAAACAGATATCTGTATTTAGTCCTATAACAGGGTATTGGTGATGCTGCATATATTTTTAGATATTGCATTACTATTAGGAAATTGTCAATTTTATGCAGAAAAATTATATGCGACATATAGTTATATATATATATATATATATGTACATACTGAATCGCTTACAAATTGTAGGTTTTTATTAAAATTCGGTTACTTTTATGCATGCTGCTACAAATGTCTTAGGTGGGGTTTTGAATTATTGCAAATGGTAATTTGGCCTACCATCAGACCTAAGCAGCGACGAGGCCAATGGCCTCCCATATTCAATCCAATTTGATGGTAATCTAACCAAGAAAACAAAAATATCGGAACTGACACTTTAGCCATATGTAACGTTATGATTACTCCTTAAAAATATAGTAATCGATAGACCATACCCAAATTTTCATTTCATCACTGTTAAAATTATAACAAATTTATCATACTCGTAGGTGCTGTGATGTATGTTCAAAACAGAGAGGTGAAAAATGTGGAGGTAGTTTTGACATATTCGGAGTTTGCGACCCGAATAAATCACTCGTATGTACCATGGATGAACCTACCTGTGACCTGGATTTCAACCTAGAGCCAGTGCCTGGACCTGAACCGTCGCCATATGGAAAATGCCAGAATCCACTATTTATTGTATGTGCTTGATAAAGAATCTTATATTTTTACTTATAAACTCAAATTACAAACTAAGGTGCTCCAGGTTATCATGTTGTGCGCCATCTTAGTGCACATACTTCTGAAGTGCCCAAACTAATATATTTTAAGTAGCAGTTTTAAATGGCAAGTCGTGTCATGATCTTCTACCATATTGTCAACTAGAATGACTTAATAACTTTTTGTCTTCAATGCACAGAATTTGGGGTCTGAAACGAAAGGCTATGAAGTGAGATTCGGGTCACACAACAACCATAGACCATATTTTGCTTTGATCTTGGGTTATGGGTTGTAAAAGTTCTCAGGGATTTCGCATTTAACACGACTTAAGAGCAAAGTTCCAATGGCAAATACGTGTTGCGCAACAGCCATAGCCCATATTCTGCCTTATATGCGAATCCCTGACTGTGTGGTATGAAAATTTGGTTCCATAGGATTTTGCATTTAACACTGTTTTAATTAAAGTTCCACATCCTCCTATTTAGTCATCAAAAATGTCGGGCATGTGAATGTATACACGTAATTTACCCTCGTTTCAAAAGTACGTATTTTGATGGTATTTTAAGTCACAACACATCCTCAGGCGATAACTGGCCCGACTCTCTGATTGTGATTGCACATAATCATTAGCCACGGAATTACAACCTGCAAATTTCACACATATCAGCGAGAGAGCATTAATACATAGTGTCAATTGTCCACAAACAAGAATGTACTCTTGCTTAACATTTAGCTCTCTCTTTGCAATTTCATATTTATTGATTCTTCTTACCCGTTTGTCTTTTCAGAAAATCATTGAGTTCTACTGTAGTTACTGGCAGAAAATCATCGATCTACTGAAAAAACTTCGCAGCAAAAAGAATGATTGAATGTTTCATGAAATTTACTTCTGTCTGTTTGTAAATAGTTTTGTATATCAATATGTGTGAAAATGTAAATAAACTAGAATTAGCAAGTATTTTCATGTACGTGGAGTTTAAACTAAACAAACTTAAGAATTAGTGAAATCGCCAGCCTTGTTAGAGTGGGTGCAAAATAAGTGGGTCGCACAACAATATGGTATGCACCAGGTCCAGTCAGCTATATTCGCCAAAGATACGTATACAGAACTGAGGTCATTCCGGAAAATACATAAACTTCAAATACCGTTACAACCAACCTGATAACCCGTACCCTACAACCAATATAATTTTCCAAAAATAATATCAGGTAGGCCTATATGGGCTAATTCGTCTGACCTCTTATTCTATCCACATTTCACAATACACTACTAATCAATGTGAAATACACAGACTTGTCCATGGGACATAAATACAAGAGAGCTATGCTCAAATATATGAACACAGAGTTTATAACGAAATGTTTTACCATCCTTTCCCTGAAAATCATACGGTTTTTGTGTCCCTTGGGAAATACAAATGTGTGCTGTCCCATCCTATGGGCCGTTTCCCGTGGGAATCCCATTCCCGTGGACAAGCCTGGAAATACAGCATACTTTGACCGTATCTCACAGGGCCAAGAAAGTAATTGCAACTTGCAGGCGCTTATGTGAGCGTTACTATGCATATAAAGTTAACGTCAGGTATACTATTCAATTCCCGATTTACAATAGGCGGCCTGACAAGTGGTGGGGTTTAAGAGGGCTCGCGGGAATCCGTTATTACTTATCGATCTCGATCGGTAAGTATGTTGATAGGTATTTGTCTGTTTGTTTGTCTGTTAGACACTTTTGTGTGTTACGCGATATCTCACGAAAGCGAGGTTGAATCTACTTCAAACTTTGACTGTGCATTCATCATATAGCGGACCATATATTTAGCGAGTTAGTAATTAATTAGTGATGGGACACGCGATGTCGCTCTTGAGTCAGAGCGAAGAGATCATATGGAAGATCGATAAGTCGGCGGACTTCGATCGCTATCTAGTTGGAATGTCTTCCATTAATCAGTTTTTGTGTTCGCTGTTAAACGCCCCAAGTCCGCAGCTGATAACTAGCGTAACTGGCATTTCAGATTTATGAGAAGCATGTCCTTTATTAATGTAGCTTGCTAGTCTTAAAGACCATAGTTTCGGTATTTAAGTAATGCGTAGGCCAGGGGTCGGCAACCTACGGCCCGTGGGCCGGATTCGGCCCGCGACGCTTCACCAAAATTTAGAGACAAAACGACGAATTTGTGAATTTTGCAAAAAGGTGAATTTTCACCATTTAATTTAATAATCTACCCTCGAGGAGCAGATTATTAGACACGGAGCTATGGATCGTTTTGTTATTATGTGGTCTTCATTAATTAAACGGTATTTTATTCATTTCAATTATTTCTGTGAGCTCTATGGGATTCGTTTTTTGTGTGCTACGACTCGTCTCCAAAATTTGCCGCCTTGTGGCGTTTCCGCGAACGCGTATCTGCCGATTTCGTGCTCAGCGAACGTCGGTGTATCTCGTGATTAGCGAAAGTGGGCGAAAGTTTTTATGGGGAACGTTAGACTGTGGGGCCTGAACTGGTGATACAGAAATGACTCGGATCAGTTCGTATTTCAAATTCATGTTTAAATTTAATAAAATGAATGTGTAATCGCCACGGTGCCTGGAAAAGCATGACAGTCCTTGTACCGTAACCGGACTGGTAAGTTAACGCAGATGATTTATGGAAATGATTTTATGGGTAATGGTAGGCTGTGGTGCTTGATCTGGAAATATAGAGGTGACTCAGATCACTTGGTATTTCAATTCACATTAAAACTGAATTATAAGAATAGATCATTGTCACAGGACCTGGAAAAGCTGTGACAATATCCCGATACCGGTAAGTTGCCTCATATGATTCTCGGGGAATTGGTGATAAAATATCTCGCTTAGAAGAGGGTATTTGAGCATAGCTGTTTTGTTTATGTAACAGAATTTATTGTGAAGTGGACTAAATTTTAATATAACCTAGTAATTTAGTGAACAGGTTTATTGAGCCAGCAATATAATTATAATTAGGCGAATGGCAACAAAGCGCAGGAAAGTTGATGCTGAGGGAAGAGGGTTCAATAGCACTTGGACGACAAAGTATTTCTTTGTAGAACACTTGGGCAAACCTACCTGCTTGATTTGCTACGCATCTATAGCTGTCAATAAGGAATGTAACATTAGACGCCACTATGTGACAAAGCATCCCAAATTTTCAGAACTAGATAGCCAAAGGAGGAAGGACAAGATTAAACAGTTAAAAGACAGTTTAGAAAAGCAAAGTTCTTTCTTCCTCAAACAACACAACGAAACCGAATAAAATATTGTTGCTAGTTACGAGGTGGCTAAATTAATTGCAGAACACATGAAGCCCTTTGTAGATGGTGAATTTGTGAAAGAATGCTTGATGACCGACGTTGGTATTGTATGTCCTGATAAGGAAAAGTTATTCTCAAATATCAGCCTTTCTGCTAGAACCGTGACTCGGCGAATAGAAGAAATGTCAAGGGATGTGAAGCGTCGTCAAAGGGATATCATCAATAACTTACAATTCTTCTCAATTGCAATTGACGAGAGTACAGATGCGGCAGACACCGCTCAGCTTTCAGTTTTCGTGCGTGGAGTAAGTGAAGCTTTTGACGTTGTTGAGGAGTTTGTCCAACTAGTTCCCATGAAGGAAACTACAACAGGTGCTGACATTCTGAGCGCATTGCTGCTATGCATTGGAGACATGGACCTTGATCTATCAAAGATGGTATCAATAACCACCGATGGAGCCCCGGCAATGACAGGTAAGAATCGAGGCGTCTCAGCTCTACTTCAAAAACACATAAGTGACCTCGGAATAGACCTTATTCATTAAAAACCCATCCTACGCGCAAAAAATAAAAGTGATGTAAAAAAATTTTTTTTAACATTAGCTCTTATGGGAAATGTGATCACCAGAGCAGAAATTTGCATTTTTTGTCATTTTTTAGATATCTTTCATTGTATACGTGAGCAGTTTTCAGGATAGAATATTTTTTACATCTTCTTTGATATTTTTATCATGATAAACATGGTCAAGATTTTTGATATTCGTTCAATAAAATTTTAATAAGCGCGGTGTTTCCGATGACGTCATTCTCACTAGACCATGAGATTCTGCCAACGCTCCGTGCTCTGTGGGATATGCGCTGCAAATGCGGCCCTAATGTCGCTTTGGGTCCGTGTCCGTCTGGTACTGGAAGCGTTTAACATTGACAATCTATAACCCGTACCATTTCTATCACGTTTGTTTACTGGTTTTACGCATTTATACCTGTACAGCTAGCAATCATTTACTGAAGGCATGCTGACGTGTTATTTAAACTACCGGTACCGTACCAAAGCTGCAAGAGGTGAAAACTAAATTATTTAGTAAATACTGAAATAGGCCTACGAACAAAAATGTTGGCCATCTTGCCAATAGGCAAGACAAGTTGTACGGTACCGGTATACAAAAAAGATGAATATCTCCAGCCTATAATGGTACAATACCGGTCTCGTAACTAGGTTAAAACGTGACTGAATACGAGAGGGAGATTTATTTTGTCAACCAGAATACAAGCATTGAATCAAAAAAATACTAAATACAAAACACACAGTTATTCGGTATAGACTGGGGAGCGATACGACCATCACAGTCAGCTCCCCCCTGCCCCCCATGTTTGCTATCAAGATTAACAGTTAATTAAGATGTTTTAACAAAAACTCCTCCGAGGAAGGGTTGACTAAGTTACGGAATATTTTTGGATTCGGTTAAAAATGTAGTCCATTATTAAACACCGCCTTTTTTTTGTAGATTTTCACTTAGTGGACACTTAGCAAGTACGACAGTTAATTTATAAAAAATTGTAAATTATTGTAAATTAATAACAAATCAGCTTTGAGTTCAGGTTGTGCGTCATCGCCAAAATATGTCCGGCCCGCCAGTAATTGCAGCCTTCAATTTTGGCCAAAAGGTTGCCGACCCCTGGCGTAGGCTATATATTTCACATGCTTATACGCTTACGCCTTATTCAATGCTGTTCTGTCTTTGTTGTTTTCAAGTATTGTGGTAATATCTGAAATTGTTTGATATGACTTGTCATTTCACTTCTTTTCATTACGGGCAACGGTGAAATCTGAAGGTTTGTGTAGTACCGTGTTCCTCCGAAAATAAGACAGGGTCCTAATATTATTACTTATCGATTTTAATCGGTAAGTACGTTGATAGGTATTTGTCTGTCTGTATGTTTGTCTGTTAGATGCACGCGATATCTCACGAAAGCGAGATTGAATCTGCTCCAGATTTTGCATGTGCATTCATCTTATCTCGGACCAGAAGCCTATTTTGGGCGAATTATATCGTATAATTAGCGAGTTATCAATCAATTATTGATATAGTGATCTAGATTTTTGTCAAGCGAGAGAATTTTGAGACCCGCCGAGTGTGTGTGTGCGATGCGCAGCGCGCAAGTTACAAGAGCGAATGAATCGAAACTGCAGTTTCTGTTTTGGGGGATCCCCTAACTATCGATCGATAAGTCTTCGGTTTCCAACCGATATTCTCGTTTCAATTTCCTTCCAAAAAATAACACTAGGGCTTATTTTCGGGGGATGTTTTTTATTTTCAAAAACAAATTACGAGACGTTCAAATATACAAAATATGAAAAAAAGATATCCAATTACTTATAGTTTTAAGTAACGCGTTTCATTCAAAACAACTGCGAAACATAAATTTAACCATTTCTTGCTATCGACTAGGTCAAAAAAAGTTTTGCGTTATTGACTAGGACCTAGGTCTTATTTTAAGGGAAGGGCTTATATTAATATCATTTTCAAAATTAAGTCTAGGTCCTATTTTCGGGGAAACACGATAGGAGATCACTAACAGTGTCTCACCTTGGTTCGGTTCATTTGAAAAAAAAATTGATTTCAGCAACGCTTTCAGATATTTGATTACTCTTTTGACTAATAGGCTAACTCTCATTCGGACTATAACATACGGAATCAATTCATGCCTGTCCCAGCTAGAGAATCAACACAAACTGAATGGTTTAGATCAGAAATCGTCGAAATCACATCAATGCGTCAAAATAAGTGTAGGCACTGCATGGCAGATTATTATCGTATGTGTCCTACATATAATTAGCAAACGTTTGTTGCGTAGCAGTAAAGTGCAGACGCAGCTTAAGCAACCTAAGGACTCCAGGTATCACAGTTCTAAATCGACATTGCTTCATACGAGAGAGAGAGAGAGAGAATTCTCTCCGTTATCTTATGCGACTCGACAACCGTCGATGTCTTCCCAGTTGGTCTAGGGGTCAGGATTCCTGGCTTTCACCCAGGCGGCCCGGGTTCGATTCCCGGACTGGGAACATGTTTTTACCTATTTCAATTTATTACAATAAGAATTCCCGCATTTTAAACGTCCCATTAAATTTATAAAAGACTTCAAGAACATTTTCCAAGCTAATTTATTACCACGCACGAAAAAAGTATTCCTAATTCGATCTTACAACACTGGCCTACCATATTGTCAACTACAATGGCCCAATACAGTAATAGGCTAGCTGTTTGTCTATAAACGATGCCCGAAATTTGATGTCCTTCTCACAAGGATTTGAATTATATTATTGCTTGCAAGGTAACTGACATAATTATCGCGCGTAAATTGACTCAATTAATCAGTAAACTAGTTTTTACGGTTACAGATAGCACGATGCTTATACTGAGGATGACATCATCAGACTGTGAATAGTACGGTGGCAAAAAGGTGTTATCCTCTACCAAATGTTTGAGCCCACCAGGCTGCCATTTATTTAACGCAGTTGATATGCGTTTGAGATTACATAAAGATCCCGTGGCGAATTTTATAGCTAGCGAGTAAATCCGTGCGATTCGTGGCACTCGCCAATAATTGGTCAATAACACCATGTTTGAAGTCATTGAGTTTTTTGTGAGCCTGAGGCAGGGTTGCCAAATCCCAGTGATCATAAAAACCCAGATCAACACACAAAAAAATCCAACTATTTTACTAAGTACAAAAGCCATTTGTCAGCCATCAGTTGATTTAATGAGTCACACAAATGTTTTTCCCATTGAAAGTTGTATTTTCAGTTGCTATCATGACGATAGTGTATTTTATATGATTTTAATAATATACACAAGAATAAATATTAAAAAAGCCAAAACGCCAAAAGGAAATTATGACACCAAACGTGTTTCAAAAATGCCAAAATTGTTAAATTTGGCGTTGAAAAAACCAAAATGGTAATCCTGGCTTCGAGTTGATGTAAAAATGACGGTGTCAATAATGACGATACGAGTGTTACAAGCAAAAATTTTACTATAGTGATTTTACCCTTCAATATCAATTATTCTGGTATCGCCGATCACGTTTAGGCTTGCTCTCGTTTATTTACTTATTTGTTTATGTTAAAAGAGCCCCTGGCCGGGAGAAAAAGTGACGTTTTTGGCAATAGTGGTGCAATACTCATATGTCTCTACATCTACAATGAGTTTGTGACGAAATAAACAGCCATCATCAGAACTCAAAGGTTGAAATTTTATTTTGAGCCCTGTCCCGCTCAGATGATAACAACATGTTTTGACGGGAGCTTCAAATTACAAAATACTTGATGTGTTTACTTCGACTGGGCTACGTGCAGGCTGTCGGCGTTCGCGAACACATATTAGTAATCATCTCCGATAGTCAGTTGCTTCGATGATTGTGTCGAATGGTTGAGGTTTTCTTATTACGGAAAGACTTCAGTGTTTGTATAGTTTGTTGTTAGCAGCGACTAACATAAGCGAGTTTATTCAAATTAAAGCCACCTTGGGTCACCGTTTAATCTTGCAACTATAGTGTAGCTATCAAAATGATATCAGCAATAATAATACATTGATATATTTTTTAGCGTATGCTACTTGCTACCTGTATTATTTTGTCCAGTTAGAGTTGATTGATTGAGTGAAGGAAAAAGTCATGGCAAGCGTCATCAGAATTGTTGCCGCACGAAAATTTGCGCCCATGTGCTTTGTGAGAGGTAATTATTTGATTTCATCTAAAATTGGTGTTTAGATATAAAGAACATTCGTATTCAAATACATTGAAGTACACAATAGTCCATAACGGCAGTACATGTTATCTTTTCAACTGGGATTTTGTTTTCTTTGTTCGCAACACAAAACCAACTTGTGATTGTTCGTCATTTCAGTTACTGTAATGGATGCAACAGCTTGTAGTATGTTATGAATGCATTATATCATTACCAGTTGTTGTCAGGTAGAAAGATAATTCTTAAATTGCATTTGCACAGCCAATAACCTACGGCTTCAATTACGATCAAAAGTGCTAAATTATAAGTCTGACTTTGTGGAATAGGGCGTAGATAAAAATTCCAACCAATTTTATTTAGGTAGCGACAAAATTTGGCATCTTAGACCAAGTAAAATTAGCGTACCGATATATGATTAGAACCGAAACAATTTAATGCTATCAAAATTGAAGGTTCTCCGTAGTGTTGTGTTCCAGGTTAGGGTTAGGCCATAAATTTATCCCGATTTTCTTCATTTCAGTTCTATTACAAGTTATGGTATATACATATGCACCCGAGTGAAATATTTTATTGCTCGATCCGATGGCTTTCGCTTACCCATATTTAGTAGTTGGCAGAATTTTAACTGGGATATAAACTACTATAATTATTTTTATACAAAAATATGTGTATTTTTATTCTACGCCAGTTCAATTAACCATATAATATTATGTATATTTCATTTCCTTGCTTTTCGATTCAGCAATGTCAGGTGAAGGTCATATCCGAGAAGCAGGAGGAAAATTCGCTGAGCGTGAACAGGCCGAAGAAAATCGGTATTTCAGGTAAGGCCACCTGCTTACCTGCTAATCATTATTTTTATGATATTTCACTCGGAAGTAAAAAAGACTTATGCGAAGCTTGGCCGAACATCCAACACCTAAATATATTAATCAAGCAATCTTTCATTAGATTTCCTAATCGTTTTTACGCTCATTGGAATTGTGAATCACAGCTAGCTGTTTCAATTCAAAATTTCAATAAGTCAAGTGATATCAGATATACGCTATCCTCGGACAGTGCTGCCATCAAATTAGTTCTTCCGCTAAAATTGGCTAAAGCATTCTGATATATCTGGAGGAGCGCATGAACGTACGGGGGTGTAGGAGTAATACATAGTACTACCTACTATATATAATAAGATTCATATGCCCAGTAGAAGGTGTATGCTAGGGGTTTGCAACCTTTAATACAGGAAGGCCAGATACAAATACCTTCGAGAAATCGCGCGTCACAACTTAATTTAATTGATACTCGTAGTTACAGGACCAACAATTTTGGTTATTGATCTTATGACATGCGTTGTTCCCACGTTCGCACAAGCTAGCTCTTTGGGCGTTGTAACGCCATAGGCATAGATAATAAATTGGACTCGGGTATAGACTTTGCAACGCAAAGGGATTGGAATTAATCGCACGTACCTGATTGAACTGAATGAAAAACTCATTTCGCGGCGAACGCCACTTATCTGCGGGCGCACAATTTTTTCTTGTGGGCCGCATTTGGCACACGCGCCGCAGGTTGCACAACCCAGGTGTATATATGATAAACACTAAATACACTAGGAGTTGTTGATTTTCAACTGTACTAATATAAACTTCTGTCGGAATAAACACTTGCAAAATGGCAAAGCTCAGGCCTAAAAGTGAAGCAAAATAGTAATAAATCAGTATTTCCCAACCGTTGGTTAAATTCCTCTCTTCGCCTATTTTGCGACTTCACATTGCTCCCCCACTAGGCATAAAAATACTTCACTTCATTTGTTTATTTTTTAACGAATGCTCATTGTTATGCGCAAGTTGCATTCCCGGTTTGGCATTCCCGTAGTTTGTGTACCAGGTTAGGGTTAGGGCATAATTCCATTCCGATTTTCATTATTTTAGTTCTACGAGTTCGGGAACTGTCTGTGTTAACCAAGTGAATATACCCCCTGCACATAGGTTTCCGTTCCTTTACAGAACTTGATATAAAGTTATTAAAAATTAGATATTTCCATATTGGTACACAACACACACACTTCTTCAGCGCCCCCGCTTTTGTATAGTTCAAGTGTAGTTTATAATGTATGCATAAATATGTATTATAGTAATAATAAAGAGCTGAATCATACAAGGCCAAAGCAGAATTTCTCCCCAAGAGCGACAAAATTCCGACCAGGGATCATTGCTTCTCCGGTCGGGAAACATTGTTCAAAGTAAACATCCATATTTCACCATTTTTCTCAGGAGAGTTCAAGCCCAACAACTGAAAGAACTGCGAGATCATCATGATGATGAAATCGAACAGGCAGAGGCGGAAATAAAGCGATTGCGCGAAAAAGTCGAAAGACACAAAGGGAGTCTGAAAAAGCTAGAGAAACACTAAACGATTTCAATTTATTGTTAAATTTTCGTTTTTGTTGTTACATATTTTGAGTTTCACTGTACATACGTTGATTGTTAAATGTTGTGCCTTTGATATAATTGGCGATTTGATATTAGACTGAAAATGGGTATTCCAAGAATTCGATATACTGAAATTTTGTCTCGTGAATAAATTTCACTTCGAATCGTTTATTTGCAGCGAGTTAATAATAATATGCATTTCTTATTCTGTAAGTCACTGCTGAAATAACCATTTTTGAGGATCAACTTTGTATATCAGATATTAAACTCCATTCTCCGTATATCGGCGTCTCTTGTGTTGATTGCCCACTTGCATTCACCATGCTTAATTTGGGCGTTTCGCCGAGCTTTGTACACGTAATACTACAAACTGTCTGTTAACATTCATAAATAATACTATAGTTCACTATTGTATTATACTTTCGGTTATTTAACCACCGTTTAATAATTGTTTTCTTTGAATTTGAGACTCGCAAAGACTGTTTTTTTAAAGGTTCTGGTATTGTGCAAGTTAGATAAAATAGGAATGTGTTGAATCTAATCGTTTAAGGTTCTTCAGTCGTGCCATTTTTGACATATATTGATTGTGCTCATGAAGTATGTGTACAAAGATGGCGGACACCGGAACGTAGTATGTGTACCAAGTTAGGGTTAGGCTATAATTTTAGGTACAAATATTACGGGAGTCACCTGGCTAGTCCCCAAACTCGTAACAGAACTAAAATTGGGATAAAATTATAGCCTAACCTGGTACAAGTACTACATCCCGATGGTACTTGGTACGCATGCTTCAGAAGCACCAATCAAAGGCCCGAAACCTGGAGCGCTTGCCAGATATTAAATATGATGGAATGAATTCTACATGGCGGTGATTGTAATGCGATCAATTAAATGGCTTCGGTATTGGACGGACGTTCGTTCTTCCTTTGAATAAGTTAACATATAGGGCTAGACTTTCTGCTAGTTATCGAGAACTACTCTTGTTATTTTTCTCTTTTGCAGCGTGGTCAAACAAGATGCTAGTTTGAGTGGATAGTCTATGCCTGATGTGGTTCTTTTTTTGCTCGCGGCGCACGGAGAAAAAAAAAAAAAAATTGTGTTAGCTTTAAACAAATTATTCTGCAAATAGGATGTGTGTGCCTGTTTTGAGAAACAATTGAAACGAGGTTCCGTTGCTCTTTTTTTTGCTGTTAATTTCAGTCAGAGCAGACAATCACGCTTACTACAACGAAAAGGCAAATGCAATATTATCAGTCTAATACTGGATACTCAAGTCTCACAAGCTTGTCCGTTGCATGCATGCCTATGTGTAATACGGATATAGCTAATTTTCTAAAATTACAAAAAGCTCTGCGACACACCCGAGAATCTCTTGCGGCACGCAGTTTGAAAAACGCTGGACCATGTGGAAAGCATTTGCAAGAACGGACGCTTTGATGGTGTGACAGGGCAAGATGAAGTTGATGGGCGGGCGGCATCTAGTGAGGATATAGTTTGGCGAGAACTTAATTTTGAAAGAATTTGCTTTTGTAAAAAGTGGTCCCGCAAAATGCACCAGCTCCTGCGACAGCAAATTGGCAGAATTTAAAAGCTACGGAAACCGTAATCAAATATATTTATAAAATTTGAGGATGCCATAGTGAATATTAAATTGTTCTTGTGGTGTCTCGCCTCTGTCTTCAAGACACTTTAACTTGTTGACCTTTCACCAAATCAACACACGGGAATTGCGCGCAAAATAATGGGGTTCTACTGCTATAATTAAGAATGCACGAAAGTCACTAATACAACGGCCATGCAATCAAGAATCAGTAATGTTTTTCGCCCTCTTTTACAAGTATCCTTCCATATTTCTATCGCGTAATTCTACATCATCCATGCAATTAAAGGCCATCGAATCATAAAACCTTCAATTCTGGTTGTGAGAGTGAAGAATCGTTTTGAGAATTTCTATCCTCTGCGTTTATATGGAAAATAGGACTAGCGCTGTTACTCCTGGTGTATGTGAACGAAGATGGCGGACATCGGAACGTAGAATGTATACCAGGTTCGGGTTAGGCCATAGGTTTTATTCCAATTTCCCTTATTTCTTTCAGTTTTATTACGAGTTCGGGGACTAGCCAAGTAACACCCGTAGTATTTGTATTTGAAATTATGTCCTGATCCTAACCTGGTCCACATACTACGTTCCGACGTCCGCCATTTTGGCTTCACATACTTCGGGAGTAACCAAGCGCGTATATCACAGATTCCCGTACAACGAGATTCCCGTACAACGAGATTGAGAGCGGAGTTCCACGATCAACAATGCAGTATGTTCGTTTGGTAATCTACATATTGATCATATTGAAACGCTAATTGTGGTTCAAGTCGATATACACCCTCGAGTGTTCCAACTAAATGTTCTAGAAAATTGTATTCTTTTTTTGTGAATAAAAAACTAAATTGCTGCCTCATTTACTTGATTTATTATTTATACTGCATTGATTTTGTGATCTGAAAATCGGACGCTCCAGAAGTATGTTTCTCCAATATGGAGGTAACTAATTTTGTTCGCCTATTTTACATCAAGTTGTGTAAATGGACTGAAAGCTATGTGCAGGAGTTATACCCACTTGGTTAACACAGACAGTCCCGAACTCGTATATATATATATTAGTACTACAATAGTGAAAATCGGAATAAAATTATGCCCCAACCCTAACCTGGTTCACATACTACGGGAGCACCGAAAATCGTAACCTGCCATGGGCAAAACGGTACCTTAAACTTTCGTTAGTAAAATTTATTCGCATGCAGTTTTCTTTGCTCAAAGACATTCTCCATATAACCATACAAATACTTTTATACATGTATTGGGCAATCAGCATTTCAGTCTTAATGTTTACATACTGAAAACAAGAAGTTAAAAGCTTTGCTGAATCTTTGTTTAGAATTTTTGTCGGGTTAATAAGTATTTTTTCTTTATATGTTAATTTCAGTCTTCTAAAGATGAGTAGGGAGGCGGACTTGACTCATTAGTCTCAGATGTGCTTTGTTCTTGTTCCATGACGATTTCTGCAGGTGTAGACGAGGCAGTGTATATATCTTTGTTAGAACTCAAGGAAGGTTCCAGCCATTTGCGTTGAAATGTGATAAACGACTTTTCTGAATCAACACACACGACATCAGTAAGTTCAAAGTTGTTGTATGAAGGCGGTTTATCGAGGCTGAGATTCGAGTTACTTGATTCGATAGAACTTCTCAATAGAAGACGATTACTATCACTGCTACTTGAATTTCTGCGTGAACTTCTTGACGAAGAAGGATCATCTTTTGTACAAATTCAACCATTCAAGGTTGTAATAACTTTTTCGTTTGAATATTTTCCATCAGTTTGGTTTAGGTTCGGCAAACGCAGTAATTACATTTTTCGGATTTACATGTTCATGTCTCTGTGTTGATTCCGAACTTATAGCATTTATGTTGCAAACCCGCGTATTCAATTCCAAAGACCCGGCACCTGTGTGAGAGGGCTGGGGCGGATATGAGAGAGCACGTATGTAGAATCGGATAACAGTCGGAGAAGAAATAGTTCGAATTCCGTTGTTTTATAATTCTGCCGATTCGCTGTTTTTTGTTGGACTTTGAGTTGTTTTTTGAGCACATTTATCATGAATGTCAGGAACAATGAGGCACAACACAAAAATTAACAATATCGACCCGGTACAAATCGGGGGAATAATAGTTGCCGCGTTGAAACCTGCAATCATCGCTGGCACAAAAGCGATCACCAGAAAAAAGTAGAAAACACAGACAAGAAGCAACAAAGGTTTATTTTGTATCACATTCTTCACCTGAAATAAAATAGGAACATTTAAAGACATACATTCATAAATTGTAGAATCTAATTGAAACGATCACCGCAAGAAACTGCGGATTTTCCTCTTGCAAGATCAAGATAAAATTCTGAAATCAGAACAAATCGGCACCGATGACCAAATCGACAATTCGCTACCTAGTATCTAACAGTAGGTTAGATATTTTTTTAAAACAAAACTTAATATCAAGTACAAATTATAATAATTCCTTACAAAGCAGTTCTAAACATAAACAAACTAGATATTTTTACAAGCATACCTCGCCGATTCCGGCCCGCATGATGCCTCGAATGTGTGCCATGAAATCCTCCGTATTTTCTAGTTGAACGCATCGGTATTCCTCAGCAGAATTATAATTTTATGCTACTGACACATAATTGAAATTGCACCATTAATATCAAATGTAACGTAAGTAATATATAATATAAAACAACTAAGACAGCCAACAATTCTAAAACTTATCGACTTTCATTCCGCGGCCAACACTACTTGCATTTTGAAGAAAGTTCTGGAATATAAAAATGGACGCAATAGCTTCATGATACTAAATGAACGTTGTTTTATCATTATCTTTAAATTTATTTCTACTGCACTTTTTCGACTGCTAAACATTTGTCGAAATTTACCTAACGCAATAATGCATCGGTTCTGTTATGAACCACAAATAAAATAGTTTTCTTAAGCCGTTTCTAAAGTTCTTCGATGTCAAAACGAGGCCTCGAGGTATTTTAATCGAATTGTAAGATTATGGTCTGCTGCTAAAAAGCACGATTATGTAATGAGAGGTATAATTACAAGTTATTTACAATTTGGTGATTTAATAATATTGCTGTATTTTGCATGGGCGATAGAAACATTTGAAAAACGTATGTAATTCCCAGTATATATCTACGATGTCTAAGCCCAAAAATAGCTTATCTGTTTCAATAACATTATTGTTGATGTTTTAAATATATATTTTATCAATACAACGCGTTCTACACGTCCACCGAAAATAAGGCTTCCCATATATATTAAATATAAAGAATAAAATAACAATTCGCACTCAATAACAACCAACCGGTAATTCGGTTATTAGCCTGACGATATTACGTATATTATTTTTATTTGTCCATAGTGCGATTTATTACTTATCGATCTTAAGATCGGTAAGTATATTGATAGGTATTTGTCTGTATGTCTGTCTGTGTGTGTGTCTGTTAGATGCACGCGATATCTCACGAAAGCGAGATTGAATCTGCTCCAGATTTTGCATGTGCATTCATCTTATCTCGGACCAGAAGCCTATTGATTTTGGGCGAATTATGTCGTATAATTAGCGAGTTATCAAGCAATTATTGATATAGTGATCTAGATTTTTGTAAAGCGAGAGAATTTCGAAACCCGCCGAGTGTGTGTGTGCGATGCGCAGTGCGCAAGTTACAAGGGCGGATGAATCGAAACTGCAGTTTCTGTTTTGGGGGATCCCCTAACTATCGATCGATAAGTCTTCGGTTTCCAACCGATATTCTCGTATTTTCATGTTGTGAATGTAATACGCCGGACCGATTTTTTGTGATTTTCGGTCTATAGCAGGTTTCCCAATCTGTATACTACGACACTGCTATACCTCGAAAAAGCGCCGCAAAAGTTTAGTGTTAATAATAAAAGCTTACACTTCGGAACTCAGCTTGGATAATCCACCATCTTACGATAACCTGCATAAACTTACTGATGTAATTAGTTTTGATTCAACGCAAATGACTGATTCTAACAAAGATATATATTCTGCTTCGTCTACATCAGCAGAAATTGTTGCCGAACAAAACATCGCCACCTATTGATCCTTACTTAAAACTAAACAAAGGTTTTGGGAACTGGGCTTTTAATTTCTATTTTCAATCAATTTCAAGTCACGTATTTCAAACTATTTATAACGCCCAGGCTTACAAAGTAGCACGTTTATTCGGAGAACTCTTAATTATGAAGAGTATCTGCTTATACTTTCACAAATACACTATAAAACAGTGGGGGGGGGGCACATTTTTTTAGTATAAGAGCCGCATGCATCAAGTCAGAAATATGTGAGAGCCGCACAATTTTTTGAAGTTATTATTAGAATACCGTGAACAGAAAATAAATTTACACTTGTTAACAATAAATAATAACGCACATATCGCACTGTAATTGAGCTTAATCACAATCAAGTTGCATTGCCGACAACTAGAGCTGGGCGTTTGGAAACGTTTCGAAACACTGATAGGTCGAAACGGCTGTGTTTCGACTTTCGAGACGAATATTATGACGTCATGTCAAAAAATAACTCAAATTCGTGGATGTATCACGTTTGGACCTGGAATAAATATGCTTGAATCTTTTTTGGACACGTAGTGGACATAACGATCGTTTCAATATTATGTTGTTGTTGTTGTTGTTGTTGTTCTTGTTCTTTGACACGTTTTTAAAAAGTCGCTTTTCTCTTTGATTACTGGACTAATTGCTTTGAAATTTTCAGTGGTTGAAGATGAAATTTTTCTCCAGAAGGCTATTACTTTTATTTATTTCAAATATTTCTGTTAGCTCTGTAAGATTTGTTTTTGTTTGCTATGACGTCACCAAACGTTCTGCGGATATCGGACGCCATTTTGTGTCCAACGGACCATCTTGCAATTTCAATTCACGCTGTCACAAAACAGGACCTTCTAAAGATAGAGAAGTTCTGGTACCGTAACACAGCGCGGTGACACTGAACTAACTCGTAGCTGTCAAAAGCTTGAAGATCCATACAAATATGAGAAATAAAAAGATGAAACTTGGCAGGTGGGTAGAGTTGTGTTTCTTTTAACCATATTTGAAAGTTTCGCGTTTCTACATTTGAAGGAGGGGGAATAGGGGGTGTGCATTTCCGATACGTCGATAATATCTTTGTCAACCAATTTGCGGCCACCGTGTTTTCGTCTGTTTGATTGCTGTGATGTGGTGCTTTGTTTATAATTTAACGAGTTTTGTTCGAAATAACCGTGTTCTTGAAATATATGACGGTCAGAAATGCAATTAGAAGCCCAATGTTTTCACGCTGTCACAAGACCAACAATTGTCAACCAATTTGCGACCACCGTGTTTTGTCTGTTCGATTGCTGTATGGCTGCGTATGCGATAGTCTCGACGCAGCATATACGATGATCAAGGCTTGAAATCCGTGGTCGCACACTGGTCGTTCGGTCGCGAATATAGCTTCAACCCTTTGTCGTAGGAAGTTAATACGAGGTTTAGCGTGTAGAATAAATGCCGCCAATGCACCCACGGTGAAAAAATTAACGGGTTAGATATATTGGTTTTTGTTTTATAGCGGTTTGAATGAAATTGTCCGCAGACTGGCTACACCACCCTAGGCCTGGTGAGTTGTCCGTGTAGTCGAATTGTCCATCAGCCCTAAACGGCTATGACAGTCACTGTACCAAAAATTGTACCCCGATTCGGCTGGTGTTAAGTTGACGCATGTTATTTAGTAACGTTTTTATGTGAAATGTTTGACTGTGGTTCGGTACCTGATCCGATAATACGGTACATAATTGACTCATATCACGAGATATTTCAACTGATGTTTCAATTGTCACAGGACCTAAAATATCTATGACAGTCCCTGTACCGTCACGGTACCCCGATACAGGTACTGGTAAGTCACCGCTGGTATGTTAGTCGTTGGTCACCGCATATGATTTTTGGGGAATTGTTCTGCGTGTCCATATATTTGAGCATTGCTCTCTTTTTTTATATGTTGTCATTCACCCTCCAACTATTTTTGTCAGTAATTTGGGAGAAAATAAAAAAATGGCTACTTTGACAGTTCTTCCACGCGTCATGGTCTATGTGCATTGAAGCATAGAAAGGCGGAATATTGCAACAATTTTGCACCGCTGTTTTTGTTGCTTTGCCCAACGGCCGGCAACCAACTTGCCCAATGTTAAACAAGTTCATGGTCGCCATCTTGTGCCATATTTGGGAAACTCGAAACAATGGAGTCCTATGGGGAATTTTCGTCGTGTTGTTGTACCGAATCGAATAAGTCCGCTGTTATAAGGGCTAGAATGAACTGGAGGGTGGATTTGGAACTTTAAGATATATGCTATCTAAATATATAACGCAATTAAGAATAAAAAACTATCTAATGCGTTAAATTTGACCCCAAACACAGCGTAGAACCATGTTTGGTCATTTTTTCGAAGATTTTATAGTGATACGCTTATTTGAGGCTGTAAAATGTCTCCGCAACAATCCTACAATGTCATTTGTTCTTCTAGCGCAGCTTGGAGTCGAGCAGTAAGGCATTATGGAGCTTGACAAACGAAAAATGTTGACCAGAAATACAAACGGCCATTGAAGCAAAGTTGGGTCGGCCGGTAATTTCGACGAATAAATACAACTTTTCATCTGTGGCGTCATAAGGAACGCCATTGTCGAATGGTTAATTATGACGATGGGAATGGCCAATTTACTTCAGAAGCAACTCGGAACCGGTATCATTGTCTTCAAAGACAATTTAATGTACTATAAATGTAATTTGGCTAACATGAAAGGATATAAGCATGTTCGGCTAAGATTCTACTTCAAAACGCGACCTTCAAAATTTTTCTACCCAAAATATTAGTGAAAATAATAGGTATGTTTCAATAATTGTGTTGGAACTTCTCATAAGGCGCCGTGTTAAATTGCCGAGAACAATAGGCACAAGATGGCGTCCATTGTCTGAGCGTTGCCTCGCTTATATTATATATACGCTTTGGCTGTACCGTAGTCTGAGTACGCCTTCCGGACAGTGCTGCGATCTTTCTAGGCTACTTTCTGATATTTGTTTGGTGCTAACGTGAAGTTTTTAGATTATCACAATCTAACTTATATTGAATTACGGTACGATAACTTTTGTATTATGTAGGCTATATATATTTGTGTACCATTTCTGGTTGACGAAACAATAAATCTCTCTCCTTATCACACAGTATTATGCTACTAATTCATATTGTTTTTCTGCTAATATGTAAAATCATGAATGCTACCAAAAAGTCGATGGTTTGGAAATTCTTCTCCTCTCCTCGAGAAGACTGTACTAAAAAGCTTACAAGTGAGTGTGTCATATGCAAGTAAACGATGAAATACCATAGCGGCTTGTTGAATCATTTAAAGAGAAGGCATCCTACTATCAACTTGGATGCTCAACCTGCTGAAGAGCCAACACCCAAACAAGTTAAAATTACTGACGCATTTAGATTAAAGCCCACATATTTTTCAAAAAATAGATGGGAAGAGATTACCCGTTGCTTAGTAGAATTCATAGTCACAGACATGCGCCCCATTTCAACTGTGGAAGGTGCAGGATTTCAAAAGCTGATGTCAGTAATGGAACTAAACTTTGTAATACCCTCCCGGCGAACAGTAACACGCAAAATAGAGTTGAAATTTCATGATGTAAAAGATAGGCTGAAAGCCAAAGTTGACAAAGCAAACTGTATATTGCTCAATACAGACTTATTGTCTAGCATCAACTTGGAATCTTTTCTTGGCATTACAGCACACTTCTGTTCAGAAGATTTTGTTCTTCACAGTTATATCCTTGGTGTAAAGCCTTTACATAAAAGACACACTGCCGACAATATTGTAGAATGAATTTGTGAAACTGTTGAGCAGTACAGCATTGAAAATAAAGTAACAGCTTTGGTCTCAGATAACGGCTCCAATATGTTGAAAGCTATAAAAATTCTGGAGACTGACAACAATTGGAGAAGTGTTTCTTGTGCAGCACACACATTACAGTTATGCCTCAATTCTGGGTTTTCAATACCTGCTTTGGATCATGCATTTGCAAGTGCCAGGCGTCTTGTCAATCACTTCAAACGATCACCAATGGCCACTGCGGCATTAAAAACAAAATGTCAAATGATGGGGAAGTACCAGTGTTTCGAAAATGCCCAGCCCTACCGACAACGCAACAACAAACCTTTGAACATCGTGACGTAGATTTGTCGCTTGACTGATTTAAATTTAAAATTCCACGGTACAACGATTTTCATTCTAAAACATAATTTGTCTTAATCATTGAAGAAAACTTCTTCTACCGCCTAATAAACTGAAAAATGTTACACTACAATATCTCTTAGTTAAATTTGGATAATATTTAATCAAGGTTAGCGAGAAGAGCCGCATAAAAATGCGACCCGCGTTTGCCCACCGTTGCTATAAAATATCTTTATATAGACGTGAAAGTCGAAATGTATCTAGATGTCTATAACTACCTGTGACTGAGTCCGAAGACCAATATATGTGTTGTCGAAATAACAATAGATCGGTATGTAAATTACGAGGCAACTTTGGTATGCGATCTCAATTGCGTAACGCTTAATCTCAACCCTAACTAAAATCACTGAGATCGTGTATCAAAGTAGCACCCAAATTGCATTCGCTTTTTACTTTTGCAATAGATTTTGAATGGAGTGCCAAAAATTTCTATTTCGCATACCTTTTCGATAATGCTATTAAAAAAAAATATTCTTTCGACGTTGCAAATATAGACCGAATATAATATACCGGGTTTTTTGTGCAAACAACTCGTCATTTGGAATTTTATATGGCCCGCAAAAGATTGCTCTGGTGGGAATGCGCGTGGAATAAAGTTTGAAAAACTCTTCCATATTACAACTGTCAAGCATTGTATCGTTAATGGAACATTTTCTACATCAAAATGGCTACTTCATAACAGGGAGGGTCTTTATCACTAGATCGCGATACTGAGCATTCAGTTTGTTGTTCCTCAGAAGAGGCTGATTCCGGCGATTCCTTGAACCTTATATCCTCTATGCATCTTTTGACGAAAAGACAGTGTGGTGGTGGCATGCGAGGATAATTATCCTTTGATGTTGTGATTTCGCAACTACGTTCTTGTTCTAAGCAAGAGGAATACATATCTTCATATAAAGGTAAATACATACAGGGTTGGTTAGTAATTGAAGTCCGCTGTAGAGATCCATTTACGTCGTTTTCTCTGGTGGCATCATTATTTTCAGCGTGTGGCGTGACGTACGTGCCACCGTGTGATGCTGTGTCATGGAGATTTAGCCTAGAGCTGCAAGAGTTTATTGCCAATGAGTTTACACTGTTGTTGAGTGAAGATGATGCAAATGACCATTCATTCCCATCACAACTTAGTGGTGACCCGGATTCTTGCATATAACATTGGTCAACTATCGTTGTTGTCTGTTGTAGCGAACCATCTTCGTTGTTTGTTCTAATGACATCATTATTTTCAATTCGTGGCGTGACATACGTGCCATTGTGTAGTGGTAGGTCATGGAGATTTAGAATAGAACTGACAGAATTTGACGACGATGACAATGCACTGAAGCTGACAGAGTTTGACGACAGTGAAGATACACTATTAAAACTCGACAAATCTTCGATGTGATCTCCCTCAATTTTGCTTGGTTTAGGTTCGACAAACCAAGTGATTACATTATTCGAATTTATATGTTCATTTCCCTGTGTCGATTCTAAACCCTGGGTGCTCATGGCGAAAACCCTCGGATTCGATTTCGGATACCGGTATATACAGTGAGGGTACGGTACCGGTGCCAGCTAGGATGCGGCATAGCTGTATGGTGAAATTCCAAAAAAATTCTCAATGAAAACTAAAGTTTATCTATAGAAGTCGTACTGCGCTCAGTTTATACCAATAAATCTTTGGACATTAAGATTTAATTTTTTGTTTCAAAACAACAACCTATCATGCCAATACGCCGCACCGGGGGGGTACGGAAGTTGTTTTCTTTTTCATCTCTGGTAAGGGAGTTGCTTTTTTCAACAAATAAAAATTTAGCTAGATAGTGCAAGTTTAATTTAAACCTCTTTCGCATCTATTGTGTCGCCGTTGAACACAAATTTGAAAAACCGGTACTTGTGACGCCATTCCGCGATTTTCAGGCAGATGACATCCGACATTGCTAAATCTTGTCTCTGGCAAAACTCCCATAGGTTTGCCACTGCATGTATACTTATTATTCATGTAATAGGCTGTTATTGATCCGCACCTTTTCCTAGACAAAAAATTTTCAATTAAATGAAGAGCAACTCACCAGAATGAAACATGGAATGCATTATATAAGCGTTAACAAGGGCAGCATCTAGTAAAAAGTAGAACATCCTCAGCCAATATTTCTTTGAGCGTCTTGAAACTGTGTAACTTTCACGGAGTTGATCAAATCTATCAACACCCAATGTAATCATACACAGCTTTAGGGCAAGGTACAAGTGATTTTAAACCATCTTTCTCTGTCCTCTTAACGGCTACAATGTCATGAGGATTGTGGGCAGTTGAGAGCAAACTTACAGTACGGTTATCCTGCCACAAGATAGCAGATACATTTTGTCTTGCTGAAGGTAAGTGTTCGCCCCTCTTTAATTTTTGTTTCCTTTTGAATTCTTCCGGTAATGTTTTCCTATTTATGCGCACAGTGCCAACGGAAAACAATTTCATTTCATACAACTGCTGCAAGAGCTCGTATGAGGTAAAAAATTGTCGAAAACCACAAGAAGTGGAGAATCAAAGGTATCTATTTTGATGCCGTCGCAAAGCTTTTTTACCACTCTTGTTCCCAGAGGATTTGATGATGTATCCGAAGTCATGGCTTCACCAGTATAAATTTCAAATTGCGACATGAAACCGGTAACTGGATCAGCTCTATCCCACACTTTGTATCCCCTTTTGATAGGTTTTTCGGCATGTATTGTTTCATGGATGATCTCCCTTTAAACAAAATCATCGACTAGTCAATAGACTGACATGAGGAGTGCTTATATTCATTTTGGAATTCGTTATTGAGAATATCTACCAACGGCCTGACTTTATGTAATTTGTCGTATCCGGGCTCGCCGTGACCAACAGCCAGGTCATTATCGTTGCAGTGCAATGCTTCCAAAATCTTTTGCAGGTCATAACATTTTTAACAACGTTTGTTTGAACGTAAAATGGGTCTGTAGACCAATAAAGATCAATACAATGAAGAGGCATAACTCCCATTGCTACAAGCATTCCTGTGAAAGCTCTCATTTCTATATTTGAGACAGGTGTCCAGGCCTTGATGTTTTCTGATTTGCATACTTATTAGTTTCACTCACCAGAATGTTAGAAACACTTTCATCAAAAAATCGCTTAAAAAAGTGTCCGTGCTGCCCATTACAATCAAACTGGCTTTGTTTCTGTGGTGGACTGGGTTCCGAAAAGTTGGGCAACTTGGGAAAATATCTTGGGATAATGGTGGACCATTCTTCTTCAGCTGAAAAAATACTCTGATCTCGAGTGCTATTTCCGTTGGCATTCCCACCACTGCACACAGCATTAATTTCATGGCTTGAATCCGACATACTGGATGAAGTTGGAATATTTTCATTTATGACATCAGAAGAAGTGCTGCTAGTTTGCCAAAACTCATATAGGCCTACAACAAAAGGTGACTGTTGGTTGTATGAATTATTTTTACTACGTGTTTGTAATTCATTGTTTTGTTGGTTCGCAAACATACGGATATTCACTGGCTCATCATCATCGGTGTCGTCCAAACAGTCCCCATCAAACTCTGAATCACTTGCATGATCAGGCAAATCTACATTTTCTCCCATCACTTTAGTAAACGCCTCAGACAAAGAAAGCTTTTTGCTGAACATATTTATTCATAAATCAAGTATGCCTATACCAGAAAACAAATAGTCTAAAAGTTTAAGATGGAAATCACTGGTCATCAATTTTAACCACCGCGATCCCCCCGGAAACCGTTACCAAGTTTCTCAAACCACATATCCTACATGCTTCAGCAGCCTTTCAGTAGACTAACTTACAAAGTAGCACCGAACGTTACCCTAACCGTCCACTAACGTTAGCCTACATAATACAGCCATGCACCGATATGCGCCCTCATGAGTGTGCTTGAATTCTCCCGAATGGCTATGTTGCAACTAATGGTATAAAATATCTATTTTATCTTATATTTTGGTCAAACTGGACAAAGGAAAAATAATAGAGCGCCGTCAATTTGATTGACACTAAATAGTAAAATGGAAATAGTAAAGTTTACGTCAATTATAATACCACCAAATGATATGGAATATTTTTAAACATAAAGCTTTCTGCTCAAAGCGAAACTGATGCGCGCAGCTAAATTTACGAAACAGCATCCTCACACGCGAGATATCCCGACAGACGACGAACTAACGGCAGAAAGGCGGGCGATACGCTTGACTAGCGACACCAATATTTTTTTGTAAACTAATATATCCGCTAGGGGCATCTCTATTCAGATGCCGTAAAGTACCAAACCAGCTCCCGCAAAGTTGAACGGTAGTAACCGGGAAGATATTTACCAGTGCTTTATAAAGGGTTAAAAACCCATCCTACGCGCAAGAATAAAAGTGATGTAAAAAAAACAATTTTAACATTAGCTCTTATGGGGAATGTGATCACCAGAGCAGAAATTTGCATTTTTTGTAATTTTTTAGATATCTTTCATTGTATACGTGAGCAGTTTTGAGGATAGAATATTTTTTACATCCTTTTTTGATATTTTTATCATGATAAACATGCTCGAGATTTTTGATAATCGTTCATTGAAATTTTAATGAGCGCGGTGTTTCCGATGACGTCATTTTCACTAAACCATGAGATTCTGCCAACGCGCCGTGCTCTGTGGAAACTGCTTGTGATAACAGAATACTGGAATACCGGTACCGGGATCACAACTGGCGTTCCACGAAAGACCTATTTTGGTTATTATCGCTTATATTTCATGAATTCCATGCAACTATGTACATTTCTGTTACACCTTTCAAAATCCAATGGCCTAACTCAGTTCATATGTTGGGTCTTGTTGACACCATGTACCTATCCCAAAATTGGTGATGTTCAGGGCTAGATTTAGACCGGTGGTTCCCAACCGGTGGGAAATTTGGAGGTTGCAGGTGGGAAATTTAATGCTCCTCTGAAAATGTACGCACAACAACACAGTTATTAAATATTACACAATAAAAATAACAACATGTGCCATGAAGCGGAAAAAGATTCCCATTCAATTAATCAAAACTTTAGTAAAATATCACGATGTTGGGCATGATATTCTGATCGTGCTACGCAACTCATTTTGATCTTTGGTCGGCCGATAACAACCTCGAAGGCATGTCTCGAACGAGCACCAATGCTTTGAACATTACTCAAGAAGATTTTCGTTGCAGAGGCGCAAAAGAGAACAGTTTTTATTCAAATGTCTCAGAAGTATTGGGTAGGCACGCGCTCTGATGAACAAATATTTGACCCGTCCCTCCATTCTGCTAAATTGTTAATGAAAGGTATTGGCTTATGTAAAAATAAAGTACGATCGTAGTCATCTCGGCTACGTTTCATGTGTTTAACGAAAATTTTTGAGCAACTGTGCAATGCGTTTTTATGCACTAAGACCATCTCCAATGGTTCTATGTAACCACATGAAATGAGGCAACATATTTCAAATATACATTTACTTATCAGTTTGCTAAGATTCGACAACATGGGCAATTTCAAATGAGTTCAAAGGTGATGTTGACTGCGTCATTTGTAGACGTCCTCCGAATAGCAAGAACCAAAAGTTCCATAACATCGGTGGGACATAAATAAAACTTTGTCTCATGGAGTGTGATGATATTCTGCCGAGTAAGTCTGCGGCGCCAAAGATGAACGGATCTCCTTGTCCAATAGCAATGCGCATTCTCAAAGATAGACTTCCGGTCTACCATATAAAAAACAGCAGAATTGATATGAACGGTGTAATGTAATGTAAACTTTGATGCGTTTTTTGTAATTTTAAGCGTTGAATTGTTCAATCCGATGGATGACACTGATTTTCTTTACACGGATCGTCACTGTCTTGGGATGCTAGACGGCGGAATGAATGTTTTCACGAGATTTCAACCTCTACACCAATTGCAAGCCTTTATTATAGAAAGTCATACCAGTTATTATTGACAAGGAAATTAGTCTTTTTAAACAAGTCCATATGTAATGGGAAATACCAACTCAGCCTAATCGGAAGTGGGAAATTGAGATTAAAAGGTTGGGAACCCCTGATTTAGACCATGAGAGGCCCCTTCATATTTTGAGCTCAGAATTCTTCTCTAAACAACACCACTTGTCATTGCTTAAAATTTAAAAATATGAGTGCATTAAATTTTTCATTCTCCCTTCTGTGAATTTTTAATTAAAGGAATCACAATTTATTTGAGGCCGTTTTGCTTTCAGTTTCTTTGATCAAACAACCGCTACAGCCATACTTTAACAGAGAAACTTCCAGCAGAATGCGCATAATAATAATTTCCCTCATTATGATGCTGTGGTTGAAACCAGTTGTGTACAGAATTTTCTACTCTGAAAAGCTTGATGTATATATATATATATATATACGTTTGGCAGGGTTTAAACTTGTCAAGTTTTCAAAAGAATTACAAACTTCGAAACCGAATTTCGAGGCTCTAGGTTTCAGCCTGCCTAGCCTATTGATTGGTGAATCCAGCCCTGGTGATGGTCCCTACAGCAAATTTCTGGCCCTAATCACTCAGCAGACTGAAATAAATGGTTTTCAGCATTTATTAGCAAAGATAGATATTTTGATTAAACATATAGTTCAACTTAAAGCCTGTATAATGATATTATAAATATATGTCCCATTATTACTGCATTGTGAGAAGGCTTCCCACACTATCAAGTCTATAAGGTTTTAGCGTCTTCCAATGTCTGAGATGGAAACTTCAGTCTTCATTTCGCATATTCTTTTCATTAATGCCATTAGCATTTGAAGCTGGACTGATTCCAATGTACCTTTTCCATTGTTGTTTAATGTAATAGCCTAAACGTGACTTTAAACTTTTTTTTTCCACTTCAATCATCACATGTTTGAATACCCGAGCTGACTCCTACTGATTTGTTATTAATTTATAATTTTTTTTTTATAAATTAACTGTCGTACTTGCTAAGTGTCCACTAAGTGAAAATCTACAAAAAAAAGCAGTGGTTTAATAATGAACTACATGTTTAACCGAATCCAAAATATTCCGTTACTTAGTCAACCCTTCCTCCAAGAAGTTTTTGTTAAATTGTTTAAACATCTTAATTAACTGTTGATCTTAAAAAAAATTTTTGCACGTAGGATGGGTTTTAAATGACTGAGGTCTATTCAAGCTCATTCAACGATACTTAACAATACATATATTTCAAGCATTGTATCGTGAATGTAACATTTTCTACATCAGAATGGCTACTTCATAACAGGGAGGGTCTTTATCACTAGATCGCGATACTGAGCATTCAGTTTGTTGTTCTTCAGAAGAGGCTGATTCCGGCGATTCCTTGAACCTTATATCCCCTATGCCAGGGCTTCACAAACTTTTGAGCTCGCGGCCCCTTTTTAAATATTAAAATTTTTCTTTTTCGCGGCCCTTGTCCACGTTAAACAAGAGAGCTATGCTCAAATATATGGACACGTAGAGTCACATAATTTTGATGACGTCATAGCAAAAAAAAATAAAGTAATAGCCTTCTGAAGAAAATTTTTATCTTTAACCACTGAAAATTTCAAAGCAATTGGTCCAGTATTCGAAGAGAAAAGCGATTTTTTAAAAACGTGTCAAAGAACAACAACAACAACATAATATTGAAACGATCGTTATGTCCACTACGTGTCCAATAATGCCAAACAGTTCGAATTATGCATTTTTGATGTTTTATTGGCACAGCTAATCAACTTTAACATGTCTACTCAATAACAAAAACAAGCACATATTTATTCAGATTAACGTTTCTCAATTATTCAGTGTAATGGGTACGAATGCTTTTTGCTGCATAGCAAGGCTCAATTCATGTTTATACAGGCCTAAATGATGAATTACGTTGTATGGCTACCGACGACATGGCCCTTATCTCGAATCGTTCACTCTTATTGATCAAACTTAGCATAAGGCAGCATTTTGTGCGACGCCAAATTATCAGGGAAAAAACTCATGGCGCACCTACACGAAAAATATACTGCCTCGAAACAAAACACAATTTTGTCATCGTTAATATGAACTAAATGTCATTTTGAGGTTTTTAATCATGTAAGCCCGGGGAAAAAAGGCAAAAGGTTAACGTTTCTTTTTTTTATATCACTGCCTGGTTTTTCTTTAAAATGCTAAAGAAATCACTCAAGTTTGATGAACTCGGTTCAGCAAATGAATAAACTGCAGCCTATACGAAATTGCAGCATGTAGGGTTTATCTCTCATATTACGTAACAATAGACCCTACGTACAGAAAGTAAACACAACACGTCATTTAAAACAATAAAACATTTAAAATAAATATGACATGCAATATGTTTCGAGGTGCACTCAGCAAATCGTCTTCGGAAACCGCTAGCTTAACTTAAAGCCGTCATTGTTATGCAAACCGCAAATCGGGTTTCACGATCAGAATATGCATTGTTATGCAAGCGACATCATTCTACCGTGTTTCCCCGAAGATAAGACCAACCCTGAATTTTAAAAAGGTTTCAATATAAGCGCTCGCCTTTAAAAAAGACTTAGTCGATAGCGCGAATTTTTTTTTTCGACTCAATCTCGGGAAAGTTCGTCGTTTCAATTTTGCTAGGACGTCGCAAAATTTCGTGATTGGTGAACCTTTCAAACAACCCATATCTTCTACTTTCACTGGAAAAAAGAAATATTAAATCGATCTTACGTGTGATGTTGCTATAATAGGAAAGTTTAATACTGGAAATTCGGTTTTCTGTAGATAAAGATTATTTGTCCTTGGTTCAAAAAGCATTGCGCACTCCCATCTTCTTTGCGATTTCGTATTTATATAAAGCAGGCTTTTCTACCAAGGTCCATTAATTGCGATTTCACTGACTATCGTTAAGTTTTGTTTGTTCGTTTATATGGAACTCATTGCGAAAAAGGCTTTTATTGAAAGGTATTTTCACGGGGAGTCGCAACTTGAGCATATTTTTGAAGGGCGTCACAATACGATGAAGTTCGAGAACAACTGCGTCCCAGTCGATGGCAAGAAATATTTTCTACTTTTTTTAAAGGTTAAAAGTCTATATGTAGCAGTTATTTAAAATAAAAACGTGCTATTTATAAGTAAATGGAAATCGGTATTCATATTCTGTATAACAAAAATCTCATTATTTCCTATCCCAAAAATAAGCCCTAGTGTTATTTTCGAAAGAAAATTGAAGACAGTGTCTTATTTTCGGAAAAACACGGTATTATGGTGATGTATTCATTTGGAATGGTGAAATCTTTGTTTTACACTATTTGTATAATAATTGTATTTCGAATCAAGAGTCTGAAAAAAGTACAATATATATGGTACTTTGTGTAAAATTGGTGTTCTCTTTGCGGCCCCTAAAATTCGTTTCGCGGCCCCTTCCAGGGCCGCAGTCTCTAGTTTGGGAAGCCCTGCTCTATGCAACTTTTGACAAAAGACAGTAGGGTGGTGGTGGCATGCAAGGATAATTATCCTTTGATGTTGTGATTTCGCAACTACGTTCTTGTTCTAAGCAAGAGGAATACATATCTTCATATAAAAGTAAATGCATACAGGGTTGGTTAGTAATTGAAGTCCGCTGTAGAGATCCATTTACGTCGTTTCCTATCGTGGCATCATTATTTTCAACGTGTGGCGTGACGTACGTGCCATCGTGTGGTGGTGGGTCATGGAGATTTAGACTAGAGCTGCAAGAGTTTATTGTCGATGAGTTTACACTGTTGTTGAGTGAAGATGATGCAAATGACGATTCATTTCCATCACAACTTAGTGATGTTTTGCATATAACATTAGCAACTATCGTTGTTGTCTGTTGTAGCGAACCATCGTCGTTGTTTGTTCTAATGACATCATTATTTTCAATTCGTGGCGTGACATACGTGCCATTGTGTGGTGGTAGGTCATGGTGATTTAGAATAGAACTGACAGAATTTGACGACGATGACAATACACTGAAGCTGACAGAGTTTGACAACACTGAAGTTACACTATTCCAACTCGACAAATCGTCGATGTGATCTCCCTAAACTTTGCTTGGTTTAGGTTCGACAAACCAAGTGATTACATTACTCGAATTTATATGGAACTGAAACTTATGGGCAGGGGTTATATTCACTTGGCTAACACAGAAAATCGCCGAACTCGTATATATTAGTATTAAAAATAGTGAAAATCGGAATAAAATTATGCCCCAACCCTACCTGGTTCACATACTACGGGAGCACCGAAAATCGTAATCTGTCATGGGCAAAACGGTACCTTAAACTTTCGTTAGTAAAATTTAATCGCATGCAGTTTTCTTTGATTATAGACATTCTCCATATAACCATACAAATACTTTTATACATGTATTGAGTGATTAACATTTCAGTCTTAATATTCACATACTGAAAACAAGAAGTTAAAAGCTTTGCTGAAACTTTGTTTAGGATTGTTGTCAGGTTAATAAGTATTTTTTCTTCATATGTTAATTTCAGTCTTCTAAAGACGAGTAGGGAGGCGGACTTGACTCATTAGTCTCAGATGTGATGCTTTGTTCATGTTCGCTGACAATATCTGCAGGTGTAAACGAGGCAGTGTATATATCTTCGTTAGAACTCAAGGAAGGTTCCAGCCATTTGCGTTGAAATGTGATGGACGATATTTCTGAATCAACACACACGACATCAGTAAGTTCAAGGTTGTCGTATGAAGGTGTATTATCGAAGCTGAGATTCGAGGCACTCGATTCGATAGAGCTATGCGATGGAAGACAGTTGCTATCACTGCTACTTAAATTTCTGCATGAACTTCTCGACGAAGAAGGATCATTATTTGTACAAATACTATTCGATGTTGTAATCACTTTTTCGTCTGAATGTTTTTCATCTGCGTTGCTTGGTTTAGGTTTGGCGAAGCCAGTAATCACATTTTTCGAATTTATATGTTCATTTCCTTGTGTTGATTCCGAACTTATAGCATTTATGTTGCAAATTCGCGGATTCAATTCCAAAGACCCGGCACCTGTATGAAAAGGCTGGGGCGGATATGAGATAGCACGTATTTGGGTTAGGATACCAATAGGAGATGGATTGGTTCGAGTTCCGTTTGCTCGTAATTTTGGCAATTCGCTGTTTTTTGATGAACTTAGGGTTGGACAAAGTGAGTTTACTCGTTTGCAACACAAATTGATCCTATTTAATACAAGACATGTTGGATTTTTCGTACATTTATTATGAATGTAAATGCGAATGTCCAACAACACTGAAATTAACAATATTGACAAGGATAAAATCGAGAAAATAATAGTTCCCACGTTGAAACCGAAAATAAAAGCTGGCACAAAACCCATCACCACATAAAAGGAAAGAAAAAGCGGGACCCCAATGCATTTTGCTATTGTACATTTCCCATCTGAAATTAAAAAGAAGCATTCAGTTAATATACACTCAAAGCGTTATATTTAATCATAAAGTATATGGAATCAGATTAAAAATTGTTCACTTCGGTGAAAATTTCTTTTGCATAAAAAATCCTTAAATCCCAATTGAACGAATCGGCATGGTTGGCAATCAAGTAGTAAGGTGAATTTGTGATATTTTTATTAGGAACAAAACTTTGATCAAGTACAAATGTACATTCATTACAAAGCCGTTCTGAAAACAAATAAACTAGATATTTTTACAAGCATACCTCGCCGATTCCGGCCCGCTTGATGCCTCAAATGTGTGCCATGAAATCCCCCGTATTTTCTAGTTGAACGCATCGGTATTCCTCAGCAGAATTATGATTTTATGCTACTGACACATTATTGAAATTGCACCATTATTATCAAATGTAACGTAAGTAATATACAATATTGAACAACTAAGACAGCCAAAAATTATTAAATGTATCAACTTATTACTTTCATTTAGAAGTGAGTTTATCATCATATTTAAATTTATTTACATTCCTACTGCGCTTCTTTGACTGCTAACTGCTAAACACTGGTTAAAATGTCGATAACGCAATACATCGATTATGATATGAACCACAACTAAAATAATTTTCTATTCGTTTCTTGCGTCGATATCGAGACAAAGCCTCGAGGTATTTTGATTGAATTTTAAGATTATGGTCTGCTGCTAAAAAGCGCGATTATTTATTGTGAGGTATAATTACAAGTTATTTGCGATTTGGTGATATAATATCACTGTTCTTTGCATGGGCGTTATATATAGACGATAGTAGATTACTATTTCGTAGCGTGTTAAATCACAGTTCAACGCAGTGGGCAGAATGGAATATTACGTATACTATTTTTATTTGTCCATAGTGGGATTTGTATATTATTTTTATGTTGTGAAGGGATACGTCGGACCCTTTCATTATGCTATTCGCTCTGAACCACGCTTTCCCCAAACTGTATGCTAGGGCAGGGCTACTCAACTGGCGGTCCGAATTCGGACCTATCGACCATTGCATTTGGACCGCGTCTGCTATTGTTATTCTGTGAGTCATTGCTGAAATAACCATTTTTAGGGATTAACTTTGCATATGAGAAAATAAACTTCATTTTCCGTATCATGGTGTCTCTTGTGTTCAGTGTCACTTGCATTCAGCCATGCCTTATTTGAGCGTTTTGCTTAGCTTTGTACAGGGTCGACGTAAGATTACATCGTTTTATACTATAGTTTCAGATGATTTTTATACTATTTACATATACTGGATGAAAAGATCCTTAGGATGTATCCCCAACCTTTGACCCTAGGAAATTTCTCCCTATATTTTACTACTGCAAAATTATGGATGCGAGTGTTTCAGAAAGTTGACATTTACAAATTGATTCACATGCTCATAACCATTATTTTTTATAAAATATACAACCACATGCCGCTTACACACCCAATTAAGCATAGTCTATCGCAGCTTTCCCGGGACTCATTTTTTAGTATTGTAACTAAGCTAAAGCTTTTTAGGAAGACATGATGACAGCTACAATACTTCATTTACAACTAATTTTCAGAAATAACACGCGAGGCCACAAAAAACGAGGCTGGTTTACAGCCATGCTTGAATATCTGTCCGAGCGAACGAAGTGACGGGGAAACATCCAACCAGTATACTGGTACCGATGTGCGACATGTGTATCCGTATTTGTGAGCCATTCATTGCTCTTGTATTTAACTAATAATGCATTTGAAGTTTCGTTTATTTAATAAAATAAATTTTCTGAAATGTCCGGACCCCAGTAATTCTGAAGTAAAAATTAAAAAAAATTAAATTAGAAAATTTGTTTTAGTGATGATGATAATGATTTAGCGCAAAGAGAGAAACTGGCAATCTCCCTACAAACCCTCCCCTAAATCTTGAAGGACAAACGAAACGAGAAAAATCAATGAGAATATTTATGAAATGTTTATTTTAACAAAGTTTTCACTCGAACGAACCGTGGTTAAATTCAATCTCTTGTTAAATATCTTATTACTTATCGATTTTAATCGGTAAGTATGTTGATATATATTTGTCTGTCTGTTTGTTTTTCTGTTAGGTGCACGCGATATCTCACGTAAGCGAGATTAAATCTGCTCCAGATTTTGCATGTGCATTTATCTTATCTCGGACCAGAAGCCTATTGATTTTGGGCGAATTATGTCGTATAATTAGCGAGTTATCAATTAATTAGTGATGGGGCACAAGGTGTCACTATGGAGTAAGAGCGCTGTTTTGGGGATCCCCTAACTTTCGATCGATAAGTCTTCGGTCTCTGTCCGATATTCTCGTCTATTATTTTTGCTGATACATATAAGCTTCTCAACGTAAGCGTGTATTTCTTTGACTTGACACCTTGAGGCTATGAAACAAAACTTTCAGTTGCAGACAGTACAGCATCAGAATAAATTGAACCTTATAGTTAGTCGTAGACCGATCTAGCAAAAATAACAAAATGATTTCCCACAGCTAAACCACGCAGAGGAGTAACAGCCATCAGTTATTTTAAAAAAAAAGTAAAATGAATTTACTGTTTTTGTCTTGGACAAGTCGTTGGAAAAGCGGGCGATACTTTTTTAGATTCCGCATCGCCTTTGCAACTCCTGTACAGTCCAAGTGATGTCATGGAACTATGCAAAATACGAATTATATACATAGATATGCATTGCATAGACAAAACTGCAATAGATCTTTATAAATTACGTCCATTAATCAGGTCTAACAATAAATGACGCTCCCGTAGTATGTGAACCAAGATGGCGGTCATCTGAAAATGTTTTTTGGTCTGACGCTAAAAATCGTGATTATTTATTGTGAGGTATAATTATAAATTATTTGACATTTGGTGAAATAATATTGTTGTTCTTTGCATAGGCTATAGATATAAGCGAGAGTAGATTACCAGGCTTGTCCATGTGACATATTTGTCTGTCACATTTCCATCCCATCTCATAGAAATTATGCCTGTCCCACCCCATCCCATGGTATACCTATTGGACTAAAATTCAGTAAAAATGGTTAAATTTAGGTTTAGCGTCTAATAAATAGGACGACATGCACAAAGAGACATGAAAACAACAAAATTTTCGGACCTTGTTAACTTCATAATCATGACTATTCCACATGTGTCCATCAGCCCCCTCACAAATTATATTGTTGATGCTGAATATATTTTGCTCTTTATAACTAACAGAAGAGCTATGCTCAAATATATGGGTACGGTTTGAAGTATGTGTACCAAAATGGCGGACACCGAAACCAGGTTAGGGTTAGGCCATAATTTTTTTTTACAATTTTTCTTATTTTAGTTCTATTACGAGTTCGGGGAACAGACAAGTGACATCCGTATTCCGTAGTATTTGTACTTGAAATTATGGCATAACCACAATATGGTACACATACTACGTTCCGTCGTCCGCCATTTTGTTTCACATACTTCGGCAATACCAAAGCGCGCATATCACAGACGGTACTCCTGTAGTATGCGAACCAAGATGGCGGACATCGGAATGTAATATGTGTACCAGGTTAGGGTTAGGTCATAATTTTAGGTACAAATACTACAGGAGGAACTTGGCTAGGCTTCGAACATATTAGGACTAAAATAAGGAGAATTGGAATAAAATTTGGCCTAACCTGTTACCCATACTACGCGGCGATGTCCGCCATCTTGGAAGCACCTCACAGACTTCAATTCTTGTACAACGAGATCGAGAGAGGACCATATGAAATCAACAATGCAGTACACTCGTTTGGTAATCTACATATTGATCATATTAAAACGAGAATTGTGGTATTTGTTCAAGTCTATGTACACCCTCGGGCGTTTTAACTGAATGTTCATTTAAATTGTTTGCTTTTTTGTAAATTAAAAACCAAATTTCTGCTTCATTCACTTGCAGCTAAAAACACAATTGTGATTGAAATACAGAAGAAAACAAGCTTTCTCATAACTTGGTCCGATTCAGATATATATCCAGTCTGACTGCCTTTTCTGGTTGTTATCAGATTCATATGACTTGATTTGTTGAATCATGAACCCAACATGTATGCGCCATGAATTTGATTTCTTATTTATACTGCAATGCTTTCGTGATATGAAATCGCTATACCTGCCATGGGCAAAACGTTCCCTTTTGACTTTCGTTAGTACAATTTAATCTCATGCAGTTTTTCTTTGCTTGTAGACATTATCCATATAACCATACATATACTTTTATACATGTATTGAGCGATTAACATTTCGGTCTTAGTATTTACATACTGAAAACAAGTATTTAAAAGTTTCTTTAAAAAAATTGTTGTCTGATCAATAAGTATTTTTTCGTTTTCTGTTATTTTCAGTTTGCTAAGGATGAGTACGGAGGTGGACTTGACTCATTAGTATCAGGGGTGATGCTTTGTTCCTGTTCGCTGACAATTTCTGCTGGTGTAAACGAGGCAGTGTATATATCTTCGTTAGAACTCAAGGAAGGTTCCAGCCATTTGTGTTGAAATGTGATGAACGACTTTTCTGAATCAACACACACGACATCAGTAAGTTCAAGGTTGTCGTATGAAGGTGGATAATTGGGGCTGAGCTTCGATGTAATTGATTCGATAGAGCTTCTCAATGAACGACGGTTACTATCAATGCTACATGAATTTCTGCTTGAACTTCTTGACGAAGAAGGATCATCTTTTGTACAAATACTATTCCATTTTCTAATCACTTTTTCGTCTGAATGATTTCCATCAGCTTCGCTTGGTTTAGGTTCGGCAAACCGAGTAATTACATTATTCGATTTTATATGTTCATTTTCTTGTGTTGATTCCGAACTTATAGCATTTATTTTAAAAATCCTCGGATTCACTTCTAAAGACCCGGGACCTGTATGAAAGCGCCGGGGAGGATATGAGATAGCACGTATGTAGAATCGAGCAGCAGTAGGAGATGCATTGGTTTGAATTCCGTTTGCTTGTAATTGTGCCAATACTCTGTTTAATTTTCGACTTTGAGTTTTTTGTGCACATTTATCATGAATGTTACGACCAATGGCGCAAAAAACACCTATTAACAATATAAACAAGTTCCAAAGGGGGAAAATAATAGTTCCCACGTTAAAACCGCAAATCATAGTTGGCAGAAAAATAAACACCGTATAAATGGAGAAACCCACACAAGATGCAAAATGTTTCTTTTGTATCGCATTCACCTGAAATGAAAAATAAACTTTCAGTGACATACATCCATAAACAAGCCGGTAGGCGCCCAGGATGTCCGCTGATAGTTGAGGTCCTCACTCAGGCGACCGGTTACCATTCATAGAAACTTGCGCATCTAGCACGGCAGCGTTATTAAGTGAGCGGGTCGCCGAATTTGCCAGTTCATTTTGAGCACTGCGCGTTACGTTGACGTTCTCGAGTGAGTGATATAGTATACTGAAGTAACAAATGGAATAATTTTCACTGAAAACCCTAAGACTTTTCCAATTTATGGCGTATCGAGATGATGAAGGACTTGTTCGAAAGAGTAGTTTATTCCGCAAGGGGTAGCGTTCCCGGAATTTTAATTTTCGTCCACGTTTACTATGAATTGGCAAAACGTAAGAGTAAATTCGAAATTTTCCAACAATCGACGCGCATTTTTGCTGCTGCCATGGAACAAAACACTATTTCGAATTTTCACTGCAACGCACAATACTAGGGTGATAGGATAACCCACTTGAGAAATTTCATTCAGAACTGTCTCAGACAGACGGACTTAAAGGCCTACTGACAATAAGGGTCTCCAAGGAGATCCAATTGTTGAATCTAAATGAAACGATCTCCGGAGTCAGTGGATTACCCTATTGCAAGAACAGGTTTAATTTCTGAAATCACAACTGAACGAATCAGCAGCGATGACTCACTCGACAATTCGCTACCTAGTATCAAGCAGTAGGTAGATACAGGCAGTGATGAGCTGAAAAAATCGTTACAACCGGAACGCACCTAATTCGCAAAACTGTAATATATTCACAACACGACGCGGACTTTCAAAGAACTGCAATGAACTGCGAAGAAATTATAATATGAAATATGTTTGTGTAAAATTATAAGAGTATTCATAGCAATTCAATACAAATCTTACTATTAGAAAGGTATTGAATGAATTTTCATGTGGTCAAAGGTCGGCGAAACATCTATTACACCTTACTGCTGTACTACTTATTTGCGTGATGTGACGTAAAAAGACTTACGAATTATGATTTAACAAAACATAAATTAATAACTAAGTTTACCAGAGAAACTAGACTTTTTGTACCACAATTTTATTTCAACAACAGAAACGCAAATGCAGTGAAATGTCCAACAACCGGAACGCCGTTCCGGCTACAGCTCACCACTGGATACAGGTTTGATATTTTTGTTAAGAAAAAAACTTCGATCAAGTTTAAATTATAATAATTAATTACAAAGCAGTTCTGAACACGAACAAACTAGATATTTTTATAAGCATACCTTGCCGACTCCAGTCCGCTTGTTGCCTCGAATGCGTATCATGAATTCCGCCGGGTCCACCAATCGTTGGCATCGGTAATCAGCAGAATTCTTAAGGATTTTATGCTATACTGACATTACACCATTAATTTCAGATGTAACGTAGGTAATATATATTATTAAACAACTAAGACAGCCAAAAATATTATAATCTATCGACTTTCATTGCGTGGCCAATGCCACTTGCGTTTAGAAGAAAGTTCTGAAATATAAAAATGGACGCAATAGCTTGATGATATTAAATGAACGTTGTTTTATCATCGTATTTAAATTTATTTACATTTCTACTGCGCTTCTTTGACTGCTAACTGATAAACACTAGTTAAAATGTCGAACGCAATATATCGACTCTGATTTGAACCACAACTAAATGAGTTTTTAGCCGTTTTTTCTTCGATATTGAGACAAAGCCTCGAGGTATTTTGATTACCGTAAATTGTTAGATTATTGTCTGCTGCTAAAAAGCTCGATTATTTATTGTGAAGTATAATTATGAAATTATTTGCGATTTGGTGATATACTATTGCTGTACTTTGCATGGGCGTTAGATATAGGCGAGAGTAGATTACTATAGTTCGAAGCGTGTTAAATAACAGTTTAGGGCAGTGGGCAGAAGTTAAACGTATATTGTGAATCCCTCTCACTCAGTTTTGTCGTCGTTCGGGACATGAACATAGCGTGAAATTGTTCTTTATTTCATGTGTGCCTCATCAACATTTAGACCTCACTGATGTGCCACAACACAATAAAATTTGTTTAAGTGATGCTGATAATGATTTAGCACAAAGAGAGAAACTGGCAAATTCCCTACAAAACCTTAAATCTCCCCTTAATCGTGAATGACCAACGAAGCGAGAAAAATCAATAGGAATATTTATAAAATGTTTATTTCAACAAAGATTTCACTCGAACTAACTTTGACAATCTTCAATCTCTTGTGAAAGATCTTATCTCTAGTTTTACCAGTATTTTTACCAGTAAAAGTGTATTTCTTTGACTTGACACCTTGAGGCTATGAAACAAAACTTTCAGTTGCAGACAGCATCAGAATGAATTGGACATTATAATTATATGTAGACCGATCTAGCAGAAATAAGAAATTGATTTCACACAACTAAACCACGCAGAGGAGTAACAGCCATCAGTTATTTTTGGAAAATAGGAAACGAATTTGCTGTTTTTTTCAAGCTGTGGAGAAATAGGCTATGCTTTTATAGATTGCGCATTGCCTTTGCTCTGGTACAGCTCGCGTGAGGTCATGAAATTATACAAAAAACGATTTTTATTCATAGATAGACATTGCATAGACAAAACTGCAATATATCGTTATGAAGAGTAAAGGCATCCATTACTCAGGTCTAACAATAGTTATTTGTTTGTTTCAAAAGATCATAATATTATATAGAAAATCCGTCAAACCTACGTAACATTTCGCCAACGTACAAGGGGTCTACAATCTCATGAAATATGCCATACAAATGTAAGTATCGTTTTATCTGTTTTGAATGGAATAGGTTGGATTCCCAATAATGCATTTATCGTGTATTTTCGCCGCATTGTCAAGAACCATAATTATAGATACGTAGTGTACATATGGATTGATTCGCTAAATTGTGGTTTTGTTGATGGATGTTTGGGTATATTCCGTATTTTACTCACCACACTTCAAAATCACTTTTCTCAAAAATCGATCGTGTTTATTATAATCCAGTGTGCCTAATATATGGTCAGACACTGCTTTACGCTTTGTTGCCTAAACTCAAAGCAGTATTAGTCGCGTAATATAGTCCGACGCGCTCTATGTATGAATAAAAAAAATAATCTAAGCAATTCATTGACAGTGCACTCTATAATCCGGTGCGCCGCATGTTCCATAGAAATTCAGCTGTTTAATTTTATATCAGGGAACACTGTTTATGAAATATGGGAGCACCGTCACGCTTGTCTTCTTCTTTCGTGCTCACCAATCACTTCAGAAAACTGCGGTGCTTTGTACAAACCTTCGTGTCCGTATATTTTAGCATTAATGTTTTGTTGTAATAAATTATTCTAAATAACCTTTGTAGATAACAAACAATACAGTTATTGCTTTATCTGAAAATTTCACAGTACCTTTTAAACTTTATAGAAGGAATCATGATTAGAAATAAATCAAATGACAAAATGTTATTTTTGCTCACCAATGTCTCATTTTTCAAATCTTTTATTTACAGGCAAACATTTCAAATCAATGTGCATAAGTGCAAGCTGTATATGTTGTCCCTTCTTTCTTTTGGTTCTTCTTGCATTACTTGCAGGGATATTTGATGATGGTGGACTTCGAACTGCGACCTATGTTGTATTTGTTATTGTGGTAGGATTCTGGAGTATTCTTTGTAACATCTCCAAAGGTGGATCTAAAAAAAAAAAAAAAAACAACGGTCTAATATACAGAGCGTCAGTAGAAGAGTCCAGGAGAGTTATCAGGAAAGGCGAAATACTGTACCAGATCCGGAAAACAGCAATGAAAATCAAATGTCATATTCAATGGCAACAAGCTCTATCTCTACCTTTAGTACCTCATCGTCGTCACGATCATTATCATCTTTGTCAAATTCTGTCAGCTCTAGTCTAAATCTTTATGACCTACAATCACACAATGGCACGCATGTCACGCCACAAATAGAAAATAATGATGCCATTAGAACAAACAACGAAGATGACTCGCTACAGCAGACAACTACAATTGTCGACCATTGTTTTATGAAAGAACCCGGGACACCACTAAGTTATGATGGGAATGAATCGTCATTTGCAACATCTTCATTCAACAACAGTGTAAACTCATTGGCAATAAACTCTTGTAGCTCTAGTCTAAATCTTTATGACCCACCACCAAACGATGACACGTACGTCACGCCACACGTTAAAAATAATGATGCCACCATAGAAAACGACGTAAATGAATCTCTACATAAGACTTCGATTACTACTCGACCCTGTATGCATGTACCTGAACCAGTGTGTCTATATGAAGATTCATCATGCTTAGAACAAGAACGTCGTTGCGAAATCACATCGTCAAAGGATAATTGCCCTAGCATGTCACCACCACCCTACTGTCTTTTTGTCAAAAGTTGCATAGAGGATATAAGGTTCAAGGAAACACCAGAATCAGTCTCGACTGAAGAACGACAAATTGAATGCTCAGTATCGCGAACTAGTGATAAAGACCCTCCCTGTTACGAAGTAGCTATGTCGATGTAGAAAATGTTCCATCGACGATAAAATGCTTGAAATATATATATTGTTGAATGAGCTTGATTTCGAAATACCCATACACGCCTCGGCGGCCTCATCAATAAAATTCGACATAGACTTTGTTTGCAAAAGTGGTTCCCAACTTTATTTTGTTGAATTCCTCCGTTTGACTATTCTGGAACTTTTTATTCCTTCTTTATTGTGCATAAAAGTTAGTTTTTGTATTCAATCTTTATTGCATTCTTAGCTAGTGTTATGTGCAAGTGGCACTGTCGATTTTGTGCAGTTTTTGTAGTTTTTAATGTGTTCCTAAATAAGTATTATAATAAATAAAATAAAGAACTAAAGAATATTAGTAATACTACAGGAAATATGAAGCAAAATTCTTCACCGGGAAGAAATTCTTCTTGGGTTGGGAAACGTGGGCTTAGAGTAGCGAAACTTCTTCACTATATGCGCACCCTTGGGTAATTAGGTTGGGAAACGTGGGCTTCATGTGCGCTATACAAGAGTTTCCCAAACTTTGTCCCACGCGCACGCTTTTTGGTAGGCCTTATAAAATTGCAAATGGCAAGTTCTTGACACAAGAAACCTAGTATATACTCATTCTAAATTTTGAACGCCAAAAGTATATTTTTAATGACACTGTCGAAAATGTATGCGTAATATCAATTTTTAGCGCTTTATTTTAGACGCTATTGCCTCACAAAAAGCGAATACTATATAGGTGCTACTTTGGTATGCGATTGTGTGATCTCGGTGATTTTAGTTAGGGTTTGGATTCTATAAAAATGTCTTCGTGAAATTAAACGTTACGCAAGTGAGATCGCATACCAAAGTTGCCTCGTAATTTATAAACCGATCTATTGTTTAATATTGCGACAACACATATATTGGTCTTCGGACCCAGTTACAGGTGGTGATAGACACCTAGATGCATTTCGACATTCTTATATTAACACGTCTATATAAAGATATTTTATAGTATAGTTCTGAAACTATAAGCAGATACTCCTTTCATAATTAAGAGTTTTCCGAATAAACGTGCTACTTTTTAAGCCTGGGCGTTATATATAGTTTGAAATACGTGACTTGAAATTGATTAAAAATAGAAGTTTAAAGTCTCGCTCCCAAATATTATATTTAGTTTTAAGTAAGGATCAATAAGAGGCGATCTTTTGTTCGCTAACAATTTCTGCTGGTGTAGACAAAGCAGAATATATAATATAAGCAGAATATATAATCTTTGTTAGAACTCAAGGAAGGTTCCCGCCATTTGCGTCGAATCAACACTAATTACATCAGTAAGTTCATAGAGGTTATCGTAAGATGGTGGATTATCGAGGCTGAGTTCCTAAGTGTAAGCATTTATTATTAACACTGAATTTTTGCCGCGCTTATTCGAGGTATAGCAGTGTCGTAGTATACAGATTGGGAAACCTGCTATAGACCGAAAAGCACAAGGATGGGTCCGGCGTATTACATTCACAACATGAAAATATAAATCCCACTATGGACAAATAAAAATAATATACGTAATATCGTCAGGCTGAAAACCGAATTGCTTTTTTCTTTTTTGGCGATTTTAACCTTTTTTATATAAAATAGTTTTTTTTAGGTAATGCTGCGCACCTGTCTGTTAACTCTGATTTTGACCCAAGAATTTCGAAACCTAAGGAGATTTTGTGTGACATGCACATTCTGCAATTGTTTCGTCATATTGAATTATTATTATTACAGCAAGACAATTGTGACTTCACAAAGGCAAAATAACACCGGCAGAATAATTTTGAATTCTTGCACCTTAGATTCTAGCTTAGCGCTTATAAATTTGAATTGACACTACAGCATAGGAAAGTGTGCAGTTGGCAGATTTCTCATTAAGTGATAGTGCGACATTATTACGTCACATACCTGCGTCATACAAATTAATTTGAATCCGGCTACGACTAAAAAAATAAACCGTGGGAAATTATTGACTCTCGATGGCATGACAATTTCATGAGAAAGTTTTTTATACTTTTTTCTCAAAATTTCGTAAAATGACTTACGCAATTTAGTTGTCTGCGTGACGATATGCTATTCAGCTCACTATATTAAACTAGTATACAACACGCTTGCAACAAACTAGTAATCTAGCCTCCACTATTTATCGACCATGAAGCTTAGAGTAATTTTTCTACAAAACTATTTTAGTTGTGGTTCATATCATAATCGATGCATTATTGCGTTATGTACATTTCGACAAGTGTTCAGCAGTTAGCAGTCAAAGAAGCGCAGTAGAAATGTAAATAAATTTAAATATTATAATCAAACAACTTCCATTTAATATCATCTAACTATTGCGTCCATTTTCATATTTCAGAACAGAACAGATATTAATAACCGCAATTTGTCACTGATTTAACTGATTGCCAAGTATTGGCTCATTATGGTTTCCGTCTATTGTGCAATTATTGCAACGCAGCGTTTACGATCTCGAGTCATGTTGTGCACTCCCATATATATACAAGTAACTAGTTACTTATCGATCTTAAGATCTGTAAGTATGTTGATGGGTATTTGTCTGTCTGTTAGATGAACGCGATATCTCACGAAGGCGAGGTTGAATCTGCTCCAAATTTTGCTTGTGCATGCATCATATCTCGGACCAGAAGCCTATAGATTAGGTTAATTATGTCGTATAATTAGCGAGTTATTAATTAGTTAATTATCGCTCGATCGATAAATCTTCGGTCTCCGACCGATATTCTCGTTAAACTGTTATGCCATTATAATAATGAATTTGATGTTTTGCGATATTACTATTATCTTTAAAAAAGCAACAGAATAGACAAAAATGTTTATGAAACCGAGCATTCAACAAGGTAATGAAACTAAATCTAAAATACTCGGAAAACTCATCCGCGATAAACATGGGCATTGTCGAATACTTGATGATTTCAGACCCAAATCGAATATTTTTTCGAATTGAATCTCGAATGGCCATAATTTCAGGTACAAAAACTACGGGAGTCGCTTGGCTAGTCCCTGAACTCGTAATAGAACTAATATAAAATAAATTGGAAAAAAAATATGGCCTAACCCTAACCTGGTATACATTCTACGTTTCGGTGTCCGCCATCTTGGTTCTCATACTTCGGGAGTACCAAAATACTTTCCGCAAAAATAGACACTGCCAGTTTTTTCAATCAAATGGAAAATTTCTACACAGTTTCAAAAAAGCATCATCATTCATTGCTACTTCAATCAAATTATACAAATTCATCAATAACTCCAGCGATTTTTTTTATGGCCTTTTGGCTCATGTGAAAATGTATGGCCATGGTCCTCTGGTCAAGAACCGATGATCTAACATAATATTCGATTCAAAATGCCCAGCCCTCGTCATACCAGGATTTGGCTTGATTTAGGCTCCATATTTAAAAAGACCTTTATTACGTGGCAAGTCTATGTCAGATCAAACTAACAAAAGCAATACATAGAATCATGAGGGCAAATGTCAAATAGATTCTTAATAGTATAGGAAGAGATCTACAATGAATCAAGGAGCATTGGGATCTTTTATCCAATTTCATTTTTTGTGCTTGTGGTGATTGACCAGGGCTATGTAAAGAAAAAAAAACCTTTGAAATATAAGAAATTTGATCAACGCACGGAGAAACAAGGTTCCACGAAAAAATTGTTTCATTTTAAATATAAATCATAACAGTTAACATTACATTTGTTTGGCAGAAACACTCAATATACATAAACTTTAATCTCAGAGATTTGGACAATGTCGACCAAACAATGATTTGGCGCAAAGAGAGAAGCTTGCAAACCCCCAAACGTCACTAAAAAAGTCTAAACGTCCCTAACACTTGAAGCGCTTGCTTGAACAGGGGTTCGTTAAGAGCGAAGATGCGTGAAAATCATCAAGAGAACATAAAAAATGTTTATTTCAACATAAGTTTTCACTCAAATGAGCTGTGGCAAACTTCAATCTCTTGTTAGTGATATTATCTTTGATTTTTGTCGATATTTATTAGAATTTTCAACGAAAGCGAGTGTTTCTTTGACTTGACACCTTGAGGCTATGAAAAAAAAATTTCAGTTGCAGAGAGTACAGCATCAGAATGAATTGGACATTATAATTAGATGTAGACCAATCCAACAGAAATGGTAATTTGATTTTCCACAGCTAAAAAACGCAGAGGAAATCATTTATTTTCGAAAAATAGTAAAATGAATTCAATGTTTTCATATCGCAAAGCTTTAGCAATGCAGGCTCTACCCTAATTGATTCCGCATTGCCTTTGCAACTCCTGAACAGCCCGCATGTAGTCGTTAGATTATGCAAAATGCGGTTTATGTATAAATATGTATTGCATATACAGAACTGCAAGAGATCGTTATGAAGAGTAAAGGCGTCCATTATTCAGGTCTAACAATAAATTATTTGTTTATTTTCAAAGGATTATATATAATTATTATATAAAATACGTCAAACCTACGTAACATTTCGTCAACGCACAAGGATTCTACAATCTCATGAAATTTGTCATACAAATGTAAGTATCGTTATATATGCTTATAAATCAGGCAGTGCTTTATGCTTGTTGTCTACACTCAAAATCGGTAACGGTACCGACTGGACCTCATAGTTCGGCGTACCCAATGTATGAAAAAGAACACAATCTATGCAAGCAATTTATTGACAGTGCACTTTATAATCACGTACGCTGCATGGTTTGCACAATACGATACTTTTTATCTAAATCCTTTTGGACCCGAAATTACAATGAAAATTGTGCTGTTTTATTCATATCTTTGAACACTGTTTATGAAATATGGGACGCTTGTATGCTTCTGTAGTGCCCACCTATTATTTCAGCAAACTGCGGTGCCTTACCGTACCGGTACCGATGCGCAATCTTCGTGTCTATATATTTTAGCATTACTCTCTTGTTGTAATAAATTATCCCCGATAGCGTTCACAGTAACAAACAAAACGGTTATTGCTTTCTTGTAAAATTTTCCACATTACCTTTTAAACTTTATCGTAGGGCTTTATATTTAAATGATTAAAAAAAAATCAAAAGACCAAATGTTATTTTTTTCCGCCATTTTTCTCAAATTATGTTTGTTTACAGGAAAGGACTTAAAGAAGCCTGTTCAGGGTGTTGTTTATTATTAGTTCCGTTTGCCCTCGCTTATTTTGTGGTTTTTATACTTCAAATACTAATTGATGACCCTGACACACTTGAATGGGTGGGTACAGTCGCCACCCCTATAACACTTTTCAGCTCTTTTGTTTGTGGTATATGTTTTTTCGACTATTGCCTACTGAGAAAACGAAGAAAAACGAAACAGTGCTCTGATATAAAGAGCGTTAGTGGAAACGTTCAAAAGGGCGATCAAGAAATGCAAAATACTGCGCCAGATCTCGAAAACATCGATGAAAAATGTATGGCACGAACGCCTTTGCCAAATGCTTTAAGTCACCAAGCATCATCTTCACCCAGCAACAGTACAAACTCACTGGCAATAAACTCTTGCAGCTCTAGTCTAAATCTCTATGATCCCCCAGCACACGTTGGCACGTATGTCACGCCACCAAAGGATAATAATCCTAGCATGCCACCACCACCTTACTGTCATTTTGCCAAAGTTTGCATTGAGGATATAAAGTTCAAGGAATCGCCAGAATCAGTTTCTTCTGAGGAACAACGAACTGAATGCTCAGTATCGCGATCAAGTGATAAAGATCCTCCCTGTTACGAAGTAGCTATGTCGATGTAGAAAATGTTCGGTCAACGATGAAATTTTGGAAATATATATATTGTTATATATTGTTGAATAAGCTTGATTTCAAAATTCCCAAACGCGCACTATTAATAAAATACGGCATATACTTTGTTTGAAAAAGTGGTTCCCAACTTTATTCGATGAATTCCCTCGTTTGACTATTTTGGAACTTTTTATTCCTCCCTCATTGGGCATAAAATTGGGGCACAATCTAAATTTTAAACTTCAAAAGTATATATTCAATGACACTGTCAAAAAGTATGTACAATAACAATTTTTAGCACTTCATTCATCACAACGTGTTCACGTCTATATACAAATATTTGGCCGCAGTAAGTGAACTAAGATGGCGGACACCTGAACATAGTATGTGTATCAGGTTAGGCCATAATTTCAGTCCAATTTTCCTTATTTTAGTTCTATTATGAGTTTGAAAACTAACCAAGTGACTACCGTGGTATTTGTACCTGGGAATATGGCCCAATCCTGGTACACAACACATACTACGTTCCAGTGCCCGCCATCTTAGTTCACATACTACGGAAGTACATAATATTTTATAATATAGTTCTGTATATAAGCATATACTCGTCTAATTAAGAGTTCGCCGAATAAACTTTCTACATTGCAAGTCTTGCCTTTATATATGTGTGTTTACAGTTCATAATGCGTGACGTGAAATTAATTGAAAATATAAACTAAAAACTTCGTTCCCAACACGAGCAAATACGAAGTAGGAAGGTGGAGTAGATTCATACGTTTCGTAGGCGATATTTTGTTCGCTGACAATTTCTGCTGGTGTAAACGAGGCAGTGTATATATATTCGTTAGAACTCAAAGTAGGTTCCAGCCATTTGCGTTGAAAGAAGATGGACGACTTTTCTGAGTCAACACACACGACATCAGTAAGTTCAAGGTTGTTGTAAGTAGGGCTGGGCATTTTCGAATACCTGGTGAATTCAGAATCGAATCGAATATTTTTTTTCGAATCGAATCTCGAATACTTGGGAAATATATAATAGTAAGCAACTATTTTATTTTAATTGGACCTGTCAACAAATGAATTACGGAAAACATAGAATACATTACTCAGACAAATTACTGAGCGTCCATACACTATAGAAAAACGTTTTATCAATAACTCACTACATAAAATAGTCATATGTCACAATGTCGTTGAAAAAATATGGCTTAGTATTTACATACTGAAAACAAGTAATTAAAAGTTTCTTTAAAAAAATTGTTGTCTGATCAATAAGTATTTTTTCGTTTTCTGTTATTTTCAGTTTTCTAAGGATGAGTACGGAGGTGGACTCGACTCATTAGTATTTGGGGTGATGCTTTGTTCCTGTTCGCTGACAATTTCTGCTGGTGTAAACGAGGCAGTGTATATATCTTCGTTAGAACTCAAGGGAGGTTCCAGCCATTTGTGTTGAAATGTGATGAACGACTTTTCTGAATCAACACACACGACATCAGTAATTTCAAGGTTGTCGTATTTAGGTGGATTATTGGGGCTGAGATTCGATGTAATTAATTCGATAGAGCTTCTCAATGGACGACGGTTACTATCAATGCTACATGAATTTCTGCTTGAACTTCTTGACGAAGAAGGATCATCTTTTGTACAAATACTATTCCATTTTCTAATCACTTTTTCGTCCGAATGATTTCCATCAGCTTCGCTTGGTTTAGGTTCGGCAAACCGAGTAATTACATTATTCGATTTTATATGTTCATTTTCTTGTGTTGATTCCGAACTTATAGCATTTATTTTAAAAATCCTCGGATTCACTTCTAAAGACCCGGGACCTGTATGAAAGCGCCGGGGAGGATATGAGATAGCACGTATGTAGAATCGAGCAGCAGTAGGAGATGCATTGGTTTGAATTCCGTTTGCTTGTAATTGTGCCAATACAAACAATAAATAATTTTCAACTTTGAGTTTTTTGCGCACATTTATCATGAATGTTACGACCAATGGCGCAAAAAACTCCTATTAACAATATAAACAAGTTCCAAAAGGGTATAATAATAGTTCCCACGTTAAAACCGCAAATCATAGTTGGCAGAAAAATAAACACCGTATAAATGGAGAAACCCACACAAGATGCAAGATGTTTCTTTTGTATCGCATTCACCTGAAATGAAAAAGAAACTTTCAGTGACATACATCCATAAACAAGCTGGTAGGCGCCCAGGATCTCTGCTGGTAGTTGAAGTCCTCACACAGGCGACCGGTTACCATCCATAGAAACTTGCGCATCTAGCACGGCAGCGTTATTAAGTGAGCAGGTCGCCGAAATTGCCAGTTCACTTTGAGCACTGCGCGTTACGTTGACGTTCTCGAGTGAGTGATATAGTATACTGAAGTATAACAAATGAAATAATTTTCACTGAAAACCCTAAGGCTTCCCCAATTTATGGCGTATCGAGATGATGAAGGACTTGTTCGAAAGAGTAGTTTATTCCGCAAGGGGTAGCGTTCCCGGAATTTTAATTTTCGTCCACGTTTACCATAAATTGGCAAAACGTAAGAGTAAATTCGAAATTTTCCAACAATCGACGCGCATTTTTACTGCTGCCATTGAACAAAACACTGTTTCGAATTTTCACTGCAACGCACAATACTAGGGTGATAGGATAACCCACTTGAGAAATTTCATTCAGAACTGTCTCAGACAGACGGACTTAAAGGCCTACTGACAATAAGGGCCTCATAGAGCGGAGATCCAATTGTTGAATCTAAATGAAACGATCTCCGGAGTCAGTGGATTACCCTATTGCAAGAGCAGGTTTAATTTCTGAAATCACAACTGAACGAATCAGCACCGATGACTCACTCGACAATTCGCTACCTAGTATCAAGCAGTAGGTAGATACAGGCAGTGATGAGCTGAAAAAATCGTTAACAACCGGAACGCACCTAATTCGCAAAACTGTAATATATTCACAACACGACGCGGACCTTCAAAGAACTGCAATGAACTGCGAAGAAATTATAATATGAAATATGTTTGTGTAAAATTATGAGAGTATTCATAGCAATTCAATACAAATCTTACTATTAGAAAGGTATTGAATGAATTTTCATGTGGTCAAAGGTCGGCGAAACATCTATTACACCTTACTGCTGTACTACTTATTTGCGTGATGTGACGTAAAAAGACTTACGAATTATGATTTAACAAAACATAAATTAATAACTAAGTTTACCAGAGAAACTAGACTTTTTGTACCACAATTTTATTTCAACAACAGACACGCAAATGCAGTGAAATGTCCAACAACCGGAACGCCGTTCCGGTGCGTTCCGGCTACAGCTCACCACTGGATACAGGTTTGATATTTTTGTTAAGAAAAAAACTTCGATCAAGTTTAAATTATAATAATCATTTACAAAGCAGTTCTGAACACAAACAAACCAGATATTTGTATAAGCATACCTTGCCGACTCCAGTCCGCTTGTTGCCTCGAATGAGTATCATGAATTCCGCCGGGTCCACCAATCGTTGGCATCGGTAATCAGCAGTATTCTTAAGGATTTTATGCTATACTGACATTACACCATTAATTTCAGATTTAACGTAGGTAATATATATTATTAAACAACTAAGACAGCCAAAAATATTATAATCTATCGACTTTCATTGCATGGCCAATGCCACTTGCGTTTAGAAGAAAGTTCTGAAATATAAAAATGGACCCAATAGCTTGATGATATTAAATGAACGTTGTTTTATCATCGTATTTAAATTCATTTACATTCTACTGCGCTTCTTTGACTGCTACTGATAAACACTAGTTAAAATGTCGAACGCAATATATCGACTCTGATTTGAACCACAACTAAATGAGTTTTTAGCCGTTTTTCCTTCGATATTGAGACAAAGCCTCGAGGTTTATTTGATTAAATTGTTAGATTATTGTCTGCTGCTAAAAAGCTCGATTATTTATTGTGAAGTATAATTATAAATTATTTGCGATTTGGTGATATACTATTGCTGTACTTTGCATGGGCGTTAGATATAGGCGAGAGTAGATTACTATAGTTCGAAGCGTGTTAAATAACAGTTTAAGGCAGTGGGCAGAAGTTAAACGTATATTGTGAATCCCTCTCACTCAGTTTTTTCGTCGTTCGGGACATGAACATAGCGTGAAATTGTTCTTTATTTCATGTGTGCCTCATCAACATTTAGACCTCACTGATGTGCCACAACACAATAAAATTTGTTTAAGTGATGCTGATAATGATTTAGCACAAAGAGAGAAACTGGCAAATTCCCTACAAACCCTTAAATCTCCCTCGTGATTGACCAACGAAGCGAGAAAAATCAATAGGAATATTTATAAAATGTTTATTTCAACAAAGTTTTCACTCGAACTAACTTTGGCAATCTTCAATCTCTTGTGAAAGATCTTATCTCTAGTTTTACCAGTGTTTAGCCAACGAAAAAGTGTATTCGTTTGACTTGACACCTTGAGGCTATGAAACAAAACTTTCAGTTGCAGACAGCATCAGGATGAATTGGACATTATATTTATATGTAGACCGATCTAGCAGAAATAAGAAATTGATTTCACACAACTAAACCACGCAGAGGAGTAACAGCCATCAGTTATTTTTGGAAAAAGGAAACGAATTTGCTGTTTTTTTCAAGCTGTGGAGAAATAGGCTATGCTTTTATAGATTGCGCATTGCCTTTGCTCTGGTACAGCTCGCGTGAGGTCATGAAATTATACAAAAAACGATTTTTATTCATAGATAGACATTGCATAGACAAAACTGCAATATATCGTTATGAAGAGTAAAGGCATCCATTACTCAGGTCTAACAATAGTTATTTGTTTGTTTCAAAAGATCATAATATTATATAGAAAATCCGTCAAACCTACGTAACATTTCGCCAACGTAGGGGTCTACAATCTCATGAAATATGCCATACAAATGTAAGTATCGTTTTATCTGTTTTGAATGGAATAGATTGGATTCCCAATCATGCATTTATAGTGTATTTTCGCAGCATTGTTAAGAGCCCAATTATAGATACGTAGTGTACATATGATTGATTCGCTAAATTGTGGTTGTGTTCTTGTTGGATATTTGAATATATTTGAAGCACAAGAATGCTATTACCGTATTTTGCTCACCATAAAGCGAACTTTAAAATACTTTCACTCAAAAGTCGATCGTGCGCCTATAATCAGTGCCCCTAATATATGGACAGATAGTACTGGTTGCGCATTATAGTCCGGCGCGCCATATGTACGAAAATATAAGCAAGAAATTTATTGACGGTGCACCTTATAATCCGGTGCGCCGCATGGTCCGTACAATACTGTACTTTTTTCTGCATCCTCTCGGACCAGAAATTTCACTGAAAATTTTGCTGTTTTATTTTGTATCAGGGAACACTGTTTATGAAATATGGAGCACTTCATTCTGTCACGCGTGTCTACTTCTGTAGTGCTCGCCGATCTTTTAAGCAAACTGTGGTGCTTCGTAAAAATCTTCGTGTCCGTATATTTTAGCATTGCTGTTTGTTGTAATAAATTATCCTAAATAACAAACAATACAGTTATTGCTTCTATTCAAAATTTTCCACAGTACCTTTAAACTTTATCGGAGGAATTTATACCATAACGATTAAAAATAAGTCAAAGACGATATTATTTTTGCTTACCAATATTGTATATGTTGTTGCTGCTTTCTTCCGATTCTCATTATTGTAATAATTGCAACCCAAAATGATGATATTTGACTTATTCACCGGTTATAACCAGGAATTTTCAATCGCTTCAATCGGATTCTCAAATTTATGAATATAACGATCTGCGTCCATTCCGCATCTAAATGTTTCTTTTTCATTACAGGCAAAAGATGTAGAAAGAAACAATAAAACCATGGATTTTAGTATCTCTGTGCATCTCTTCTTGCTGGCAATGATTTTTATGCCAATGATAATTTCTTTTTTACCACTGGTTTGAGCGTGGCGACCGTAATTGTCACTGGTTTTAAACTTTTGGTATTCCTTATTGCTGTATTGGCAGCATTTAGTGGTTATATAGTATATAAATGTGAGCGAAGTTCAACATGCAATGCCTTGGGTAATGCTATACATAATGCATTCTGTGTTGCAGGCAAATAAAATCATTTTGCCGAACTCAAAGTTCATCAGAAAACAGCGAATTGGCAGAATTACAGGCAAACGGAATTCGAAACAGAACCAATTTATCTCCGACTGTTGTCCTAACCAAATACGTGCTATCTCGTATCCTTCCCAGCCCTCTCATACAGGTGCCGGGTCTTTGGAATTGAATCTGCGGGTTTGCGACATGAGCACCCAGGGTTTAGAATCGACACGGAGAATGAACATGTAAATTCGAATATTGTAATTACTTGGTTTGTCGAACCTAAACAAGCAAAGTTGATGGAGAACACATCGACAATTCGCTGAGTTGGAATAGTGTATCTTCAATGGCATCAAGCTCGATCAACTTCAGTACATTGTCATCGTTGTCAATTCTGTCGGCTCTAGTCTAAATCTTCATGGCTACAATCACACAATGGCACGCATGTCACGCCACAAATAGAAAATAATGATGCCATTAGAACAAACAACGAAGATGACTCGCTACAGCAGACAACTACAATTGTCGACCATTGTTTTATGAAAGAACCCGGGACACCACTAAGTTATGATGGGAATGAATCGTCATTTGCAACATCTTCATTCAACAACAGTGTAAACTCATTGGCAATAAACTCTTGTAGCTCTAGTCTAAATCTTTATGACCCACCACCAAACGATGACACGTACGTCACGCCACACGTTAAAAATAATGATGCCACCATAGAAAACGACGTAAATGAATCTCTACATAAGACTTCGATTACTACTCGACCCTGTATGCATGTACCTGAACCAGTGTGTATATGAAGATTCATCATGCTTAGAACAAGAACGTCGTTGCGAAATCACATCGTCAAAGGATAATTACCCTAGCATGTCACCACCACCCTACTGTCTTTTTGTCAAAAGTTGCATAGAGGATATAAGGTCCAAGGAAACACCAGAATCAGTCTCGACTGAAGAACGACAAATTGAATGCTCAGTATCGCGAACTAGTGATAAAGACCCTCCCTGTTACGAAGTAGCTATGTCGATGTAGAAAATGTTCCATCGACGATAAAATGCTTGAAATATATATATTGTTGGATGAGCTTGATTTCGAAATACCCATACACGCCTCGGCGGCCTCATCAATAAAATTCGACATAGACTTTGTTTGCAAAAGTGGTTCCCAACTTTATTTTGTTGAATTCCTCCGTTTGACTATTCTGGAACTTTTTATTCCTTCTTTATTGTGCATAAAAGTTAGTTTTTGTATTCAATCTTTATTGCATTCTTAGCTAGTGTTATGTGCAAGTGGCACTGTCGATTTTGTGCAGTTTTTGTAGTTTTTAATGTGTTCCTAAATAAGTATTATAATAAATAAAATAAAGAACTAAAGAATATTAGTAATACTACAGGAAATATGAAGCAAAATTCTTCACCGGGAAGAAATTCTTCTTGGGTTGGGAAACGTGGGCTTAGAGTAGCGAAACTTCTTCACTATATGCGCACCCTTGGGTAATTAGGTTGGGAAACGTGGGCTTCATGTGCGCTATACAAGAGTTTCCCAAACTTTGTCCCACGCGCACGCTTTTTGGTAGGCCTTATAAAATTGCAAATGGCAAGTTCTTGACACAAGAAACCTAGTATATACTCATTCTAAATTTTGAACGCCAAAAGTATATTTTTAATGACACTGTCGAAAATGTATGCGTAATATCAATTTTTAGCGCTTTATTTTAGACGCTATTGCCTCACAAAAAGCGAATACTATATAGGTGCTACTTTGGTATGCGATTGTGATCTCGGTGATTTTAGTTAGGGTTTGGATTCTATAAAAATGTCTTCGTGAAATTAAACGTTACGCAAGTGAGATCGCATACCAAAGTGCATCGTAATTTATAAACCGATCTATTGTTTAATATTGCGACAACACATATATTGGTCTTCGGACCCAGTACAGGTGGTGATGACATTCATATATTAACACGTCTATATAAAGATATTTTATAGTATAGTTCTGAAACTATAAGCAGATACTCTTTCATAATTAAGAGTTTTCCGAATAAACGTGCTACTTTTTAAGCCTGGGCGTTATATATAGTTTGAAATACGTGACTTGAAATTGATTAAAAATAGAAGTTTAAAGTCTCGCTCCCAAATATTATTTAGTTTTAAGTAAGGATCAATAAGAGGCGATCTTTTGTTCGCTAACAATTTCTGCTGGTGTAGACAAAGCAGAATATATAATATAAGCAGAATATATAATCTTTGTTAGAACTCAAGGAAGGTTCCCGCCATTTGCGTCGAATCAACACTAATTACATCAGTAAGTTCATAGAGGTTATCGTAAGATGGTGGATTATCGAGGCTGAGTTCCTAAGTGTAAGCATTTATTATTAACACTGAATTTTTGCGGCTTATTCGAGATATAGCAGTGTCGTAGTATACAGATTGGGAAACCTGCTATAGACCGAAAAGCACAAGGATGGGTCCGGCGTATTACATTCACATGAAAATATAAATCCCACTATGGACAAATAAAAATAATATACGTAATATCGTCAGGCTGAAAACCGAATTGCTTTTTTCTTTTTTGGCGATTTTAACCTTTTTTATATAAAATAGTTTTTTTTAGGTAATGCTGCGCACCTGTCTGTTAACTCTGATTTTGACCCAAGAATTTCGAAACCTAAGGAGATTTTGTGTGACATGCACATTCTGCAATTGTTTCGTCATATTGAATTATTATTATTACAGCAAGACAATTGTGACTTCACAAAGGCAAAATAACACCGGCAGAATAATTTTGAATTCTTGCACCTTAGATTCTAGCTTAGCGCTTATAAATTTGAATTGACACTACAGCATAGGAAAGTGTGCACTTGGCAGATTTCTCATTAAGTGATAGTGCGACATTATTACGTCACATACCTGCGTCATACAAATTAATTTGAATCCGGCTACGACTAAAAAATTAAACCGTGGGAAATTATTGACTCTCGATGGCATGACAATTTCATGAGAAAGTTTTTTATACGTTTTTCTCAAAATTTCGTAAAATGACTTACGCAATTTAGTTGTCTGCGTGACGATATGCTATTCAGCTCACTATATTAAACTAGTATACAACACGCTTCAAACTAGTAATCTAGCCTCCACTATTTATCGACCATGAAGCTTAGAGTAATTTTTCTACAAAACTATTTTAGTTGTGGTTCATATCATAATCGATGCATTATTGCGTTATGTACATTTCGACAAGTGTTCAGCAGTTAGCAGTCAAAGAAGCGCAGTAGAAATGTAAATAAATTTAAATATGATAATCAAACAACTTCCATTTAATATCATCTAACTATTGCGTCCATTTTCATATTTCAGAACAGAACAGATATTAATAACCGCAATTTGTCACTGATTTAACTGATTGCTAAGTATTGGCTCATTATGGTTTCCGTCTATTGTGCAATTATTGCAACGCAGCGTTTACGATCTCAAGTCATGTTGTGCACTCCCATATATACAAGTAACTAGTTACTTATCGATCTTAAGATCTGTAAGTATGTTGATGGGCATTTGTCTGTCTGTTAGATGAACGCGATATCTCACGAAGGCGAGGTTGAATCTGCTCCAAATTTTGCATGTGCATGCATCATATCTCGGACCAGAAGCCTATAGATTAGGTTAATTATGTCGTATAATTAGCGAGTTATTAATTAGTTAATTATCGCTCGATCGATAAATCTTCGATCTCCGACCGATATTCTCGTTGAACTGTTATGCCAATATAATAATGAATTTGATGTTTTGCGATATTACTATTATCTTTAAAAAAGCAACAGAATAGACAAAAATGTTTATGAAACCGAGCATCCAACAAGGTAATGAAACTAAATCTAAAATACTCGGAAAACTCATCCGCGATAAACATGGGCATTGTCGAATACTTGATGATTTCAGACCCAAATCGAATAATTTTTCGAATTGAATCTCGAATGGCCATAATTTCAGGTACAAAAACTACGGGAGTCGCTTGGCTAGTCCCTGAACTCGTAGTAGAACTAAAATAAAATAAATTGAAAAAAAAAATATGGCCTAACCCTAACCTGGTATACATTCTACGTTTCGGTGTCCGCCATCTTGGTTCTCATACTTCGGGAGTACCAAAATACTTTCCGCAAAAATAGACACTGCCAGTTTTTTCAATCAAATGGAAAATTTCTACACAGTTTCAAAAAAGCATCATCATTCATTGCTACTTCAATTAAAGTATACAAATTCATCAATAACTCTAGCAATTTTTTTTATAGCCTTTCAGCTAATGTGAAAATGTATGGCCATGGCCCTCTGGTCCAGAACCGATGATCTAACATAATATTCTATTCAAAATGCCCAGCCCCCGTCATACTAGGATTTGGCTTGATTTAGGCTCCATATTTAAAATGACCTTTATTACGTGGCAAGTCTATGTCAGATCAAACTAACAAAAGCAATACATAGAATCATGAGGGCAAATGTCAAATAGATTTTTAATAGTATAGGAAGGATCTACAATGAATCAAGGAGCATTGGGATCTTTTATCCAATTTCATTTTTTGTGCTTGTGGTGATTGACCAGGGCTATGTAAAGAAAAAAAACCTTTGAAATATAAGAAATTTGATCAACGCACGGAGAAAACAAGGTTCCACGAAAAAATTGTTTCATTTTAAATATAAATCATAACAGTTAACATTACATTTGTTTGGCAGAAACACTCAATATACATAAACTTTAATCTCAGAGATTTGGACAATGTCGACCAAACAATGATTTGGCGCAAAGAGAGAAGCTTGCAAACACCCAAACGTCACTAAAAAAGTCTAAACGTCCCTAACACTTGAAGCGCTTGCTTAAACAGGGGTTCGTTAAGAGCGAAGATGCGTGAAAATCATCAAGAGAACATAAAAAATGTTTATTTCAACATAAGTTTTCACTCAAATGAGCTGTGGCAAACTTCAATCTCTTGTTAGTGATATTATCTTTGATTTTTGTCGATATTTATTAGAATTTTCAACGAAAGCGAGTGTTTCTTTGACTTGACACCTTGAGGCTATGAAAAAAAAATTTCAGTTGCAGAGAGTACAGCATAAGAATGAATTGGACATTATAATTAGATGTAGGCCAATCCAACAGAAATGGTAATTTGATTTTCCACAGCTAAAACGCAGAGGAAATCATTATTTTCGAAAAATAGTAAAATGAATTTAATGTTTTCATATCGCAAAGCTTTAGCAATGCAGGCTCTACCTATAGATTCCGCATTGCCTTTGCAACTCCTGACAGCCCGCATGTAGTCGTTAGATTATGCAAAATGCGATTTATGTATAAATATGTATATATGCAAAGATAAAGGCGTCCATTATTCAGGTCTAACAATAAATTATTTGTTTTTTCAAAGGATTATATATAATTATTATATAAAATACGTCAAACCTACGTAACATTTCGTCAACGCACAAGGATTCTACAATCTCATGAAATTTGTCATACAAATGTAAGTATCGTTATATATGCTTATAAATCAGGCAGTGCTTTATGCTTGTTGTCTACACTCAAAATCGTAACGGTACCGACTGGACCTCATAGTTCGGCGTACCCAATGTATGAAAAAGAACACAATCTATGCAAGCAATTTATTGACAGTGCACTTTATAATCACGTACGCTGCATGGTTTGCACAATACGATACTTTTTATCTAAATCCTTTTGGACCCGAAATTACAATGAAAATTGTGCTGTTTTATTCATATCTTTGAACACTGTTTATGAAATATGGGACGCTTGTATGCTTCTGTAGTGCCCACCTATTATTTCAGCAAACTGCGGTGCCTTACCGTACCGGTACCGATGCGCAATCTTCGTGTCTATATATTTTAGCATTACTCTCTTGTTGTAATAAATTATCCCCGATAGCGTTCACAGTAACAAACAAAACGGTTATTGCTTTCTTGTAAAATTTTCCACATTACCTTTTAAACTTTATCGTAGGGCTTTATATTTAAATGATTAAAAAAAAATCAAAAGACCAAATGTTATTTTTTCCGCCATTTTTCTCAAATTATGTTTGTTTACAGGAAAGGACTTAAAGAAGCCTGTTCAGGGTGTTGTTTATTATTAGTTCCGTTTGCCCTCGCTTATTTTGTGGTTTTTATACTTCAAATACTAATTGATGACCCTGACACACTTGAATGGGTGGGTACAGTCGCCACCCTATAACACTTTTCAGCTCTTTTGTTTGTGGTATATGTTTTTTCGACTATTGCCTACTGAGAAAACGAAGAAAAACGAATATAAAGAGCGTTAGTGGAAACGTTCAAAAGGGCGATCAAGAAATGCAAAATACTGCGCCAGATCTCGAAAACATCGATGAAAAATGTATGGCACGAACGCCTTTGCCAAATGCTTTAAGTCACCAAGCATCATCTTCACCCAGCAACAGTACAAACTCACTGGCAATAAACTCTTGCAGCTCTAGTCTAAATCTCTATGATCCCCCAGCACACGTTGGCACGTATGTCACGCCACCAAAGGATAATAATCCTAGCATGCCACCACCACCTTACTGTCATTTTGCCAAAGTTTGCATTGAGGATATAAGTTCAAGGAATCGCCAGAATCAGTTTCTTCTGAGGAACAACGAACTGAATGCTCAGTATCGCGATCAAGTGATAAAGATCCTCCTGTTACGAAGTAGCTATGTCGATGTAGAAAATGTTCGGTCAACGATGAAATTTTGGAAATATATATATTGTTATATATTGTTGAATAAGCTTGATTTCAAAATTCCCAAACGCGCACTATTAATAAAATACGGCATATACTTTGTTTGAAAAAGTGGTTCCCAACTTTATTCGATGAATTCCTCGTTTGACTATTTTGGAACTTTTTATTCCTCCCTCATTGGGCATAAAATTGGGGCACAATCTAAATTTTAAACTTCAAAAGTATATATTCAATGACACTGTCAAAAAGTATGTACAATAACAATTTTTAGCACTTCATTCATCACAACGTGTTCACGTCTATATACAAATATTTGGCCGCAGTAAGTGAACTAAGATGGCGGACACCTGAACATAGTATGTGTATCAGGTTAGGGTTAGACCATAATTTCAGTCCAATTTTCCTTATTTTAGTTCTATTATGAGTTTGAAAACTAACCAAGTGACTACCGTGGTATTTGTACCTGGGAATATGGCCCAATCCTGGTACACAACACATACTACGTTCCAGTGCCCGCCATCTTAGTTCACATACTACGGAAGTACATAATATTTTATAATATAGTTCTGTATTAAGCATATACTCGTCTAATTAAGAGTTCGCCGAATAAACTTTCTACATTGCAAGTCTTGCCTTTATATATGTGTGTTTACAGTTCATAATGCGTGACGTGAAATTAATTGAAAATATAAACTAAAAACTTCGTTCCCAACACGAGCAAATACGAAGTAGGAAGGTGGAGTAGATTCATACGTTTCGTAGGCGATATTTTGTTCGCTGACAATTTCTGCTGGTGTAAACGAGGCAGTGTATATATTCGTTAGAACTCAAAGAAGGTTCCAGCCATTTGCGTTGAAAGAAGATGGACGACTTTTCTGAGTCAACACACACGATCAGTAAGTTCAAGGTTGTTGTAAGTAGGGCTGGGCATTTTCGAATACCTGGTGAATTCAGAATCGAATCGAATATTTTTTTTCGAATCGAATCTCGAATACTTGGGAAATATATAATAGTAAGCAACTATTTTATTTTAATTGGACCTGTCAACAAATGAATTACGGAAAACATAGAATACATTACTCAGACAAATTACTGAGCGTCCATACACTATAGAAAAACGTTTTATCAATAACTCACTACATAAAATAGTCATATGTCACAATGTCGTTGAAAAATATGGCTTAGTATTTACATACTGAAAACAAGTATTAAAAGTTTCTTTAAAAAAATTGTTGTCTGATCAATAAGTATTTTTTCGTTTTCTGTTATTTTCAGTTTTCTAAGGATGAGTACGGAGGTGGACTCGACTCATTAGTATCAGGGGTGATGCTTTGTTCCTGTTCGCTGACAATTTCTGCTGGTGTAAACGAGGCAGTGTATATATCTTCGTTAGAACTCAAGGAGGTTCCAGCCATTTGTGTTGAAATGTGATGAACGACTTTTCTGAATCAACACACACGACATCAGTAATTCAAGGTTGTCGTATTTAGGTGGATTTGGGGCTGAGATTCGATGTAATTAATTCGATAGAGCTTCTCAATGACGACGGTTACTATCAATGCTACATGAATTTCTGCTTGAACTTTTTGACGAAGAAGGATCTTTTTTTGTACAAATACTATTCCATTTTCTAATCACTTTTTCGTCTGAATGATTTCCATCAGCTTCGCTTGGTTTAGGTTCGGCAAACCGAGTAATTACATTATTCGATTTTATATGTTCATTTTCTTGTGTTGATTCCGAACTTATAGCATTTATTTTAAAAATCCTTGGATTCACTTCTAAAGACCCGGGACCTGTATGAAAGCGCCGGGGAGGATATGAGATAGCACGTATGTAGAATCGAGCAGCAGTAGGAGATGCATTGGTTTGAATTCCGTTTGCTTGTAATTGTGCCAATACTCTGTTTAATTTTCGACTTTGAGTTTTTTGCGCACATTTATCATGAATGTTACGACCAATGGCGCAAAAAACTCCTATTAACAATATAAACAAGTTCCAAAGGGGGAAAATAATAGTTCCCACGTTAAAACCGCAAATCATAGTTGGCAGAAAAATAAACACCGTATAAATGGAGAAACCCACACAAGATGCAAATGTTTCTTTTGTATCGCATTCACCTGAAATGAAAAAAAACTTTCAGTGACATACATCCATAAACAAGCCGGTAGGCGCCCAGGATGTCCGCTGATAGTTGAGTCCTCACACAGGCGACCGGTTACCATCATAGAAACTTGCGCATCTAGCACGGCAGCGTTATTAAGTGAGCAGGTCGCCGAAATTGCCAGTTCACTTTGAGCACTGCGCGTTACGTTGACGTTCTCGAGTGAGTGATATAGTATACTGAAGTATAACAAATGAAATAATTTTTCACTGAAAACCCTAAGGCTTCCCCAATTTATGGCGGTATCGGATGATGAAGGACTTGTTCGAAAGAGTAGTTTATTCCGCAAGGGGTAGCGTTCCCGGAATTTTTAATTTTCGTCCACGTTTACCATAAATTGGCAAAACGTAAGAGTAAATTCGAAATTTTCCAACAATCGACGCGCATTTTTACTGCTGCCATTGAACAAAACACTGTTTCGAATTTTCACTGCAACGCACAATACTAGGGTGATAGGATAACCCACTTGAGAAATTTCATTCAGAAACTGTCTCAGACAGACGGACTTAAAGGCCTACTGACAATAAGGGCCTCATAGAGCGGAGATCCAATTGTTGAATCTAAATGAAACGATCTCCGGAGTCAGTGGATTACCCTATTGCAAGAGCAGGTTTAATTTCTGAAATCACAACTGAACGAATCAGCACCGATGACTCACTCGACAATTCGCTACCTAGTATCAAGCAGTAGGTAGATACAGGCAGTGATGAGCTGAAAAAATCGTTAACAACCGGAACGCACCTAATTCGCAAACTGTAATATATTCACAACACGACGCGGACCTTCAAAGAACTGCAATGAACTGCGAAGAAATTATAATATGAAATATGTTTGTGTAAAATTATGAGAGTATTCATAGCAATTCAATACAAATCTTACTATTAGAAAGGTATTGAATGAATTTTCATGTGGTCAAAGGTCGGCGAAACATCTATTACACCTTACTGCTGTACTACTTATTTGCGTGATGTGACGTAAAAAGACTTACGAATTATGATTTAACAAAACATAAATTAATAACTAAGTTTACCAGAGAAACTAGACTTTTTGTACCACAATTTTATTTCAACAACAGACACGCAAATGCAGTGAAATGTCCAACAACCGGAACGCCGTTCCGGTGCGTTCCGGCTACAGCTCACCACTGGATACAGGTTTGATATTTTTGTTAAGAAAAAAACTTCGATCAAGTTTAAATTATAATAATCATTTACAAAGCAGTTCTGAACACAAACAAACCAGATATTTGTATAAGCATACCTTGCCGACTCCAGTCCGCTTGTTGCCTCGAATGAGTATCATGAATTCCGCCGGGTCCACCAATCGTTGGCATCGGTAATCAGCAGTATTCTTAAGGATTTTATGCTATACTGACATTACACCATTAATTTCAGATTTAACGTAGGTAATATATATTATTAAACAACTAAGACAGCCAAAAATATTATAATCTATCGACTTTCATTGCATGGCCAATGCCACTTGCGTTTAGAAGAAAGTTCTGAAATATAAAAATGGACCCAATAGCTTGATGATATTAAATGAACGTTGTTTTATCATCGTATTTAAATTCATTTACATTTCTACTGCGCTTCTTTGACTGCTAACTGATAAACACTAGTTAAAATGTCGAACGCAATATATCGACTCTGATTTGAACCACAACTAAATGAGTTTTTAGCCGTTTTTTCTTCGATATTGAGACAAAGCCTCGAGGTATTTTGATTAAATTGTTAGATTATTGTCTGCTGCTAAAAAGCTCGATTATTTATTGTCAAGTATAATTATGAAATTATTTGCGATTTGGTGATATACTATTGCTGTACTTTGCATGGGCGTTAGATATAGGCGAGAGTAGATTACTATAGTTCGAAGCGTGTTAAATAACAGTTTAGGGCAGTGGGCAGAAGTTAAACGTATATTGTGAATCCCTCTCACTCAGTTTTTTCGTCGTTCGGGACATGAACATAGCGTGAAATTGTTCTTTATTTCATGTGTGCCTCATCAACATTTAGACCTCACTGATGTGCCACAACACAATAAAATTTGTTTAAGTGATTCTGATAATGATTTAGCACAAAGAGAGAAACTGGCAAATTCCCTACAAACCCTTAAATCTCCCTCGTGATTGACCAACGAAGCGAGAAAAATCAATAGGGATATTTATAAAATGTTTATTTCAACAAAGTTTTCACTCGAACTAACTTTGGCAATCTTCAATCTCTTGTGAAAGATCTTATCTCTAGTTTTACCAGTATTTAGCCAACGAAAAAGTGCATTTCTTTGACTTGACACCTTGAGGCTATGAAACAAAACTTTCAGTTGCAGACAGCATCAGAATGAATTGGACATTATAATTATATGTAGACCGATCTAGCAGAAATAAGAAATTGATTTCACACAACTAAACCACGCAGAGGAGTAACAGCCATCAGTTATTTTTGGAAAAAAGGAAAACGAATTTGCTGTTTTTTTCAAGCTGTGGAGAAATAGGCTATGCTTTTATAGATTGCGCATTGCCTTTGCTCTGGTACAGCTCGCGTGAGGTCATGAAATTATACAAAATATGATTTTTATTTATAGATAGACATTGCATAGACAAAACTGCAATATATCGTTATGAAGAGTAAAGGCATCCATTACTCAGGTCTAACAATAGTTATTTGTTTGTTTCAAAAAGATCATAATATTATATAGAAAATCCGTCAAACCTACGTAACATTTCGCCAACGTATAAGGGGTCTACAATATCATGAAATATGCCATACAAATGTAAGTATCGTTTTATCTGTTTTGAATGGAATAGATTGGATTCCCAATCATGCATTTATAGTGTATTTCGCAGCATTGTTAAGAGCCCCAATTATAGATACGTAGTGTACATATGAATTGATTCGCTAAATTGTGGTTGTGTTCTTGTTGGATATTTGAATATATTTGAAGCACAAGAATGCTATTACCGTATTTTGCTCACCATAAAGCGAACTTTAAAATACTTTCACTCAAAAGTCGATCGTGCGCCTTATAATCCAGTGCCCCTAATATATGGACAGATAGTACTGGTTGCGCATTATAGTCCGGCGCGCCATATGTACGAACAAATATAAGCAAGAAATTTATTGACGGTGCACCTTATAATCCGGTGCGCCGCATGGTCCGTACAATACTGTACTTTTTTCTGCATCCTCTCGGACCAGAAATTTCACTGAAAATTTTGCTGTTTTATTTTGTATCAGGGAACACTGTTTATGAAATATGGGAGCACTTCATTCTGTCACGCGTGTCTACTTCTGTAGTGCTCGCCGATCTTTTAAGCAAACTGTGGTGCTTCGTAAAAATCTTCGTGTCCGTATATTTTAGCATTGCTGTTTTGTTGTAATAAATTATCCTAAATAACAAACAATACAGTTATTGCTTCTATTCAAAATTTTCCACAGTACCTTTCAAACTTTATCGGAGGAATTTATACCATAACGATTAAAAATAAGTCAAAGAACCAGATATTATTTTTGCTTACCAATATTGTATATGTTGTTGCTGCTTTCTTCCGATTCTCATTATTGTAATAATTGCAACCCAAAATGATGATATTTGACTTATTCACCGGTTATAACCAGGAATTTTCAATCGCTTCAATCGGATTCTCAAATTTATGAATATAACGATCTGCGTCCATTCCGCATCTAAATGTTTCTTTTTCATTACAGGCAAAAGATGTACGAAAGAAACAATAAAACCATGGATTTTAGTATCTCTGTGCACTCTCTTCTTGCTGGCAATGATTTTTATGCCAATGATAATTTCTTTTTTTACCACTGGTTTGAGCGTGGCGACCGTAATTGTCACTGGTTTTAAACTTTTGGTATTCCTTATTGCTGTATTGGCAGCATTTAGTGGTTATATAGTATATAAATGTGAGCGAAGTTCAACATGCAATGCCTTGGGTAATGCTATACATAATGCCATTCTGTGTTGCAGGCAAATAAAATCATTTTGCCGAACTCAAAGTTCATCAGAAAACAGCGAATTGGCAGAATTACAGGCAAACGGAATTCGAAACAGAACCAATTTATCTCCGACTGTTGTCCTAACCCAAATACGTGCTATCTCGTATCCTTCCCAGCCCTCTCATACAGGTGCCGGGTCTTTGGAATTGAATCTGCGGGTTTGCGACATGAGCACCCAGGGTTTAGAATCGACACGGGAGAATGAACATGTAAATTCGAATATTGTAATTACTTGGTTTGTCGAACCTAAACCAAGCAAAGTTGATGGAGAACACATCGACAATTCGCTGAGTTGGAATAGTGTATCTTCAATGGCATCAAGCTCGATCAACTTCAGTACATTGTCATCGTTGTCAAATTCTGTCGGCTCTAGTCTAAATCTTCATGGCTCACCATCCCACAATGGCACGCATGTCACGCCACAAATTGAAAATAATGATGCCATTAGAACAAACGACGAAGACGACTCGCTACAACAGACAACTACAATAGCCGACCATTGTTTTATGCAAGAACCCGGGACACCACTAAGTTATGATGGGAATGAATCGTCATTTGCATCATCTTCACTCAACAACAGTGTAAACTCCTTGGCAATAAACTCTTGTAGCTCTAGTCTAAATCTTCATGACCCACCACCAAACGATGACACGTACGTCACGCCACACGTTAAAAATAATGATGCCACCATAGAAAACGACGTAAATGGATCTCTACATAAGACTTCGATTTCTACCCAACCCTGTATGCATGTACCTGAACCAGTGTGTCTATATGAAGATTCATCATGCTTAGAACAAGAACGTCGTTGAGAAATCACATCGTCAAAGGATAATTACCCTAGCATGTCACCACCACCCTACTGTCTTTTTGTCAAAAGTTGCATAGAGGATATAAGGTTCAAGGAATCGCCAGAATCAGTCTCGACTGAAGAACGACAAATTGAATGCTCAGTATCGCGAACTAGTGATAAAGACCCTCCCTGTTACGAAGTAGCTATGTCGATGTAGAAAATGTTCCATCGACGATAAAATGCTTGAAATATATATATTGTTGAATGAGCTTGATTTCGAAATACCCATACACGCCTCGGCGGCCTCATCAATAAAATTCGACATAGACTTTGTTTGCAAAAGTGGTTCCCAACTTTATTTTGCTGAATTCCTCCGTTTGACTATTCTGGAACTTTTTATTCCTTCTTTATTGTGCATAAAAGTTAGTTTTTGTATTCAATCTTTATTGCATTCTTAGCTAGTGTTATGTGCAAGTGGCACTGTCGATTTTGTGCAGTTTTTGTAGTTTTTAATGTGTTCCTAAATAAGTATTATAATAAATAAAATAAAGAACTAAAGAATATTAGTAATACTACAGGAAATATGAAGCAAAATTCTTCACCGGGAAGAAATTCTTCTTGGGTTGGGAAACGTGGGCTTAGAGTAGCGAAACTTCTTCACTAATGCGCACCCTTGGGTAATTAGGTTGGGAAACGTGGGCTTCATGTGCGCTATACAAGAGTTTCCCAAACTTTGTCCCACGCGCACGCTTTTTGGTAGGCCTTATAAAATTGCAAATGGCAAGTTCTTGACACAAGAAACCCAGTATATACTCAGTCTAAATTTTGAACGCCAAAAGTATATTTTCAATGACACTGTCGAAAATGTATGCGTAATATCAATTTTTAGCGCTTTATTTTAGACGCTATTGCCTCACAAAAAGCGAATACTATATAGGTGCTACTTTGGTATGCGATTGTGTGATCTCGGTGATTTTGGTTAGGGTTTGGATTCTATAAAAATGTCTTCGTGAAATTAAACGTTACGCAAGTGAGATCGCATACCAAAGTGGCATCGTAATTTATAAACCGATCTATTGTTTAATATTGCGACAACACATATATTGGTCTTCGGACCCAGTTACAGGTGGTGATAAACACCTAGATACATTTCGACATTCTTATAATAACACGTCTATATAAAGATATTTTATAGTATAGTTCTGAAACTATAAGCAGATACTCTTCATAATTAAGAGTTTTCCGAATAAACGTGCTACTTTTTAAGCCTGGGCGTTATATATAGTTTGAAATACGTGACTTGAAATTGATTAAAAATAGAAGTTTAAAGTCTCGCTCCCAAATATTATATTTAGTTTTAAGTAAGGATCAATAAGAGGCGATCTTTTGTTCGCTAACAATTTCTGCTGGTGTAGACAAAGCAGAATATATAATATAAGCAGAATATATAATCTTTGTTAGAACTCAAGGAAGGTTCCCGCCATTTGCGTCGAATCAACACTAATTACATCAGTAAGTTCATAGAGGTTATCGTAAGATGGTGGATTATCGAGGCTGAGTTCCAAAGTGTAAGCATTTATTATTAACACTGAATTTTTGCGGCGCTTATTCGAGATATAGCAGTGTCGTAGTATACAGATTGGGAAACCTGCTATAGACCGAAAAGCACAAGGGATGGGTCCGGCGTATTACATTCACAATATGAAAATATAAATCCCACTATGGACAAATAAAAATAATATACGTAATATCGTCAGGCTGAAAACCGAATTGCTTTTTTCTTTTTTGGCGATTTTAACCTTTTTTATATAAAATAGTTTTTTTTAGGTAATGCTGCGCACCTGTCTGTTAACTTTGATTTTGACCCAAGAATTTCGAAACCTAAGGAGATTTTGTGTGACATGCACATTCTGCAATTGTTTCGTCATATTGAATTATTATTGTTACAGCAAGACAATTGTGACTTCACAAAGGCAAAATAACACCGGCAGAATAATTTTGAATTCTTGCACCTTAGATTCTAGCTTAGCGCTTATAAATTTGAATTGACACTACAGCATAGGAAAGTGTGCACTTGGCAGATTTCTCATTAAGTGATAGTGCGACATTATTACGTCACATACCTGCGTCATACAAATTAATTTGAATCCGGCTACGACTAAAAAATTAAACCGTGGGAAATTATTGACTCTCGATGGCATGACAATTTCATGAGAAAGTTTTTTATACGTTTTTCTCAAAATTTCGTAAAATGACTTACGCAATTTAGTTGTCTGCGTGACGATATGCTATTCAGCTCACTATATTAAACTAGTACACAACACGCTTCAAACTAGTAATCTAGCCTCCACTATTTATCGACCATGAAGCTTAGAGTAATTTTTCTACAAAACTATTTTAGTTGTGGTTCATATCATAATCGATGCATTATTGCGTTATGTACATTTCGACAAGTGTTCAGCAGTTAGCAGTCAAAGAAGCGCAGTAGAAATGTAAATAAATTTAAATATGATAATCAAACAACTTCCATTTAATATCATCTAACTATTGCGTCCATTTTCATATTTCAGAACAGAACAGATATTAATAACCGCAATTTGTCACTGATTTAACTGATTGCTAAGTATTGGCTCATTATGGTTTCCGTCTATTGTGCAATTATTGCAACGCAGCGTTTACGATCTCGAGTCATGTTGTGCACTCCCCTATATATACAAGTAACTAGTTACTTATCGATCTTAAGATCTGTAAGTATGTTGATGGGTATTTGTCTGTCTGTTAGATGAACGCGATATCTCACGAAGGCGAGGTTGAATCTGCTCCAAATTTTGCATGTGCATGCATCATATCTCGGACCAGAAGCCTATAGATTAGGTTAATTATGTCGTATCATTAGCGAGTTATTAATTAGTTAATTATCGCTCGATCGATAAATCTTCGGTCTCCGACCGATATTCTCGTTAAACTGTTATGCCATTATAATAATGAATTTGATGTTTTGCGATATTACTATTATCTTTAAAAAAGCAACAGAATAGACAAAAATGTTTATGAAACGGAGCATCCAACAAGGTAATGAAACTAAATCTAAAATACTCGAAAAACTCATCCGCGATAAACATGGGCATTGTCGAATACTTGATGATTTCAGACCCAAATCGAATATTTTTTCGAATTGAATCTCGAATGGCCATAATTTCAGGTACAAAAACTACGGGAGTCGCTTGGCTAGTCCCTGAACTCGTAGTAGAACTAAAATAAAATAAATTGAAAAAAAAATATGGCCTAACCCTAACCTGGTATACATTCTACGTTTCGGTGTCCGCCATCTTGGTTCTCATACTTCGGGAGTACCAAAATACTTTCCGCAAAAATAGACACTGCCAGTTTTTTCAATCAAATGGAAAATTTCTACACAGTTTCAAAAAAGCATCATCATTCATTGCTACTTCAATCAAATTATACAAATTCATCAATAACTCCAGCAATTTTTATAGCCTTTTGGCTCATGTGAAAATGTATGGCCATGGCCCTCTGGTCCAGAACCGATGATCTAACATAATATTCGATTCAAAAGGCCCAGCCCTCGTCATACCAGGATTTGGCTTGATTTAGGCTCCATATTTAAAATGACCTTTATTACGTGGCAAGTCTATGTCAGATCAAACTAACAAAAGCAATACATAGAATCATGAGGGCAAATGTCAAATAGATTTTTAATAGTATAGGAAGGAATCTACAATGAATCAAGGAGCATTGGGATCTTTTATCCAATTTCATTTTTTGTGCTTGTGGTGATTGACCAGGGCTATGTAAAGAAAAAATAACCTTTGAAATATAAAAAATTTGATCAACGCACGGAGAAAACAAGGTTCCACGAAAAAATTGTTTCATTTTAAATATAAATCATAACAGTTAACATTACATTTGTTTGGCAGAAACACTCAATATACATAAACTTTAATCTCAGAGATTTGGACAATGTCGACCAAACAATGATTTGGCGCAAAGAGAGAGAAGCTTGCAAACACCCAAACGTCACTAAAAAAGTCTAAACGTCCCTAACACTTGAAGCGCTTGCTTAAACAGGGGTTCGTTAAGAGCGAAGATGCGTGAAAATCATCAAGAGAACATAAAAAATGTTTATTTCAACATAAGTTTTCACTCAAATGAGCTGTGGCAAACTTCAATCTCTTGTTAGTGATATTATCTTTGATTTTTGTCGATATTTATTAGAATTTTCAACGAAAGCGAGTGTTTCTTTGACTTGACACCTTGAGGCTATGAAAAAAAAAATTCAGTTGCAGAGAGTACAGCATCAGAATGAATTGGACATTATAATTAGATGTAGGCCAATCCAACAGAAATGGTAATTTGATTTTCCACAGCTGAACAACGCAGAGGAAATCAGTTATTTTCGAAAAATAGTAAAATGAGTTTAATGTTTTCATATCGCAAAGCTTTAGCAATGCAGGCTCTACCTTAATAGATTCCGCATTGCCTTTGCAACTCCTGTACAGCCCGCATGTAGTCGTTAGATTATGCAAAATGCGATTTATGTATAGATATGCATTGCATATACAGAACTGCAAGAGATCGTTATGAAGGGTAAAGGCGTCCATTACTCAGGTCTAACAATAAATTATTTGTTTATTTTCAAAGGATTATATATAATTATTATATAAAATACGTCAAACCTACGTAACATTTCGTCAACGCACAAGGATTCTACAATCTCATTAAATTTGTCACACAAATGTAAGTATCGTTATATATGCTTATAAATCAGGCAGTGCTTTATGCTTTGTTGTCTACACTCAAAATCAGTAACGGTACCGACTGGGCCTCTTAGTTCGGCGTACCCAATGTATGAAAAAATAACACGATCTATGCAAGCAATTTATTGACAGTGCACTTTATAATCACGTACGCTGCATGGTTCGCACAACACGATACTTTTTATCTAAATCCTCTTGGACCCGAAATTTCAATGAAAATTGTGCTGTTTTATTCATATCATTGAACACTGTTTATAAAATATGGGACGCTTGTATGCTTCTGTAGTGCCCACCTATTATTTCAGCAAACTGCGGTGCCTTACCGTACCGGTATCGATGCGCGATCTTCGTGTCTATATATTTTAGCATTACTCTCTTGTTGTAATAAATTATCCCCGATAGCGTTCACAGTAACAAACAAAACGGTTATTGCTTTCTTGTAAAATTTTCCACATTACCGTTTAAACTTTATCGTAGGACTTTATATTTAAATGATTAAAAAAAATCAAAAGACCAAATGTTATTTTTTCCGCCATTTTTCTCAAATTATGTTTGTTTACAGGAAAGGACTTAAAGAAGCCTGCTCAGGGTGTTGTTTATTATTAGTTCCGTTTCCCCTCGCTTATTTGGTGGTTTTTATACTTGAAATACTAATTGATGACCCTGACACATTTGAATTGGTGGGTACAGTTGCCGGGGTGGCAACACTTTTCAGCTCTTTTGTTTGTGGTATATGTTTTTTCGACTATTGCCTACTGAGAAAACGAAGAAAAACGAAACAGTGCTCTGATATAAAGAGCGTCAGTGGAAACGTTCAAAAGGGCGATCAAGAAATGCAAAATACTGCGCCAGATCTCAAAAACATCGATGAAAAATTTATGGCACGAACGCCTTTGCCAAATGCTTTAAGTTACCAAGCATCATCTTCACCCAGCAGCAGTACAAACTCATTGACAATAAACTCTTGCAGCTCTAGTCTAAATCTCTATGATCCCCCAGCACACGATTGTACGTATGTCACGCCACCAAAGGATAATAATCCTAGCATGCCACCACCACCTTACTGTCATTTTGCCAAAGGTTGCATTGAGGATATAAGGTTCGAGGAATCGCCAGAATCAGTCTCTTCTGAGGAACAACGAACTGAATGCTCAGTATCGCGATCAAGTGATAAAGATCCTCCCTGTTACGAAGTAGCTATGTCGATGTAGAAAATGTTCGGTCAACGATGAAATTTTGGAAATATATATATTGTTATATATTGTTGAATAAGCTTGATTTCAAAATTCCCAAACGCGCACTATTAATACAATACGGCATATACTTTGTTTGAAAAAGTGGTTCCCAACTTTATTCGATGAATTCCCTCGTTTGACTATTTTGGAACTTTTTATTCCTCCCTCATTGGGCATAAAATTGGGGCACAATCTAAATTTTAAACTTCAAAAGTATATATTCAATGACACTGACACTGTCAAAAAGTATGTACAATAACAATTTTTAGCACTTCATTCATCACAACGTGTTCACGTCTATATACAAATATTTGGCCGCAGTAAGTGAACTAAGATGGCGGACACCTGAACATAGTATGTGTATCAGGTTAGGCCATAATTTCAGTCCAATTTTCCTTATTTTAGTTCTATTATGAGTTTGAAAACTAACCAAGTGACTACCGTGGTATTTGTACCTGGAATTATGGCCCAATCCTGGTACACAACACATACTACGTTCCAGTGCCCGGCATCTTAGTTCACATACTACGGAAGTACATAATATTTTATAATATAGTTCTGAAACTATAAGCATATACTCGTCTAATTAAGAGTTTGCCGAATAAACTTTCTACATGGTAAGTCTTGCTTTTATATTTGTATGTTTATAGTTCATAATGCGTGGCGTGAAATTAATTGAAGAGATAAACTAAAAGCTTCGTTCCCAACACGAGCAAATACGAAGTAGGAAGGTGGAGTAGATTCATACGTTTCGTAGGCGATATTTTGTTCGCTGACAATTTCTGCTGGTGTAAACGAGGCAGTGTATATATATTCGTTAGAACTCAAAGAAGGTTCCAGCCATTTGCGTTGGAAGAAGATGGACGACTTTTCTGAGTCAACACACACGACATCAGTAAGTTCAAGGTTGTCGTAAGTAGGGCTGGGCATTTTCGAATACCTGGTGAATTCAGAATCGAATCGAATATTTTTTTTCGAATCGAATCTCGAATACTTGGGAAATATATAATAGTAAGCAACTATTTTATTTTAATTGGACCTGTCAACAAATGAATTACGGAAAACATAGAATACATTACCCAGACAGATTACTGAGCGTCCATACACTATAAAAAAAACGTTTTATCAATAACTCACTACAGAAAATAGTCATATGTCACAATGGCGTTAGAAAAAATATGGCTTCAATAAAAAAAATTGAGAAATTCACCTCGACCATTGGCAGAAAGTAAAAAAAAACAAGATGGTGGCGATTCGAAATTTTGCCCTGAACCGATTCGAATAATTTACTATTCGAATATTCGATTCGAAATGCCCAGCCCTAGTCGTAAGATGGCGTATTATCGGGGCTGAGATCCTTTGAGATACTTTGTTGTTGAATACAGTTGCTATCAGTGCTTCTTAAAATTCTGCTCGAACAGTTGTCTTCAATACAAATGCTGGTTGAAGTCAGGCTTATATCTGAATGTTGTATCGTCATGCATTCGTCATCTTCTCCCGGTTGGTGCATGGCAAACGCAATACCAGCGTTATTCGAATTTATTTATTCATTGTCCAATGTTGCTTCCGAACTTATAGTACTTATATTGCTACATCGTGGCACGTCCGATAAATGAGAACGAGATGACTGGCGAAGTGTTGGGAAGGGGCGTATTTGGTTTGAGACAACATTTAGATATGAATTTGTTCGAATTTCATTTTGTGGAAATTCTGACGATTTGTTTTTTTCGTTCACTTTGGATTTCAAATCTTGACTAAATGATATTATTCGTTTGCAAAAGAGGCGCGCTCTTATGAAGATATTTCATGTTATGTTGTGTGCATGCGACCATGTAGACAAATACAACTATCAACTCAAGAGCAAATCCGAGACCCATGATCACTACATTTATCGAAGCCACTAATTATAGCTGGTGCACTAATCGAGGCCAGTACTAATAAAATAAACAGTACGAGGCAAATTATATTTCCTGTTGTAAATTTTCGACCTGAAATACGAAAATAAGAATTTATACAATATCTATGAACACGATATTCCCCACTCTTCCATTATAGGAAACCAATGCTTTGAACGTATACCGCAGATATTACCACTCTGATAAGAAATAAATTGTTTTATGATATTCATTATCAATAAATATTTTGTCATCTCAAAGTTTGTTATGATTGAAAATTCGATTACAGAAACATGGTAAAATGCTACTTCAAAGCAGGAGAAAAGAACAGAAACAAAAATATTCGAAGCGTAATACATACTTCTCAGAATAGCTTGCCCATGCCTGTACTGGGCCTGAAGCTCGTAATATTCTTCCATGGAAGTTCCAGTCATTGTACAGCAGGTCTTTAATCCACGCTAATTTATTGTGCTAACAATCTGAAGGAAAATTTGAATTAAAAAAGGGGTCTGAATGCAAATCTCGCCCAAATACATTGCTAAAATTAGAAACATAGGTCTTAAGTCTTTTAAAAATGGCAAAGGTATTTTATTAATACCATATATATATTGTTTTGCCATCACAGATGTAATAAATGAAGTAAAAATACTTGAACAATTACTAATTAAAAATAAAAACTAGTTAAGATATATTGAGAACAGACTTCATAACAAATTGAAATTAAAAAGGCACTTATTATCAACCTATCTAAATAAATGCAACACACTCAACATATTACCCTGCTACGTCACCTCCAGCTCTTTAGTTGCCGTAACTCCTCGCTAAACTAAACCCAAACCTTTCATTCAGTTATTTGTGAAATAATTCGGTCTCGAGGTTAAAGACCCCGACATCGACTTCATTCGTACCAAGATGACGCACATCCTGGATCCTAACCTGGTAAAACATACAATGTTCAGGTTGTGCGCCATCTTGGTACGAATACTTCAGGAGCATCTTTTTGTTAAAAACAATTATTTCATAACTACATGGGTTAGTTTTGCATACATAGTAACATTGAATCTTCTTACAATGTCAGAAATTCAAATTTAGTAGACTAAATGGTAGTTTATTTCACTAATACAAGCCAAGATCTATCGACAGCATCTAGCCACTTTCTTTTGCGTTCTTCAAATTACATTTGCGTTGCCGCGGGAATTTCGTTTTCCTAGTAATCTTAGGGACTTGGGAAATATTTTATTAGTTGGATGGGAATATTTGACCTCGTCTTTCACTCCGAACAAGGCCATGTAAAACCATCCACTGGTATCTAACGATGTGTAACGTGTTTTCTTTTGGAAGAACCGGAACCTTTCAGGTGCAGCATTGACTTTGGCCAAATTGATATATCCTTGTAGAGATAGAAGGTATGCGTATGCGAAACCGAGATGTGCACCTGCTATGCCAACATAGTTGTGTCAAACATATTAAACACTAGTACATCACACACATTTTTCTGCGTGCTTCGGTTGTACGCAGTAACGCGCACGTTTTTGCGCACACGCATCAAATTCCACTTGATTATTGAGCTATAGGTTTTTGAGGAGCTTTTGTGTATGATTTCATTCCATAGAATTTGTATGCTGTTCTAAAGAATTCCAGCTTTTTCATTCATTCAAACCGCGTGTTGAAGGTAAGTTTTGTAATATTGCGTGTTGGTTTCCAACATTCTTAAATCGGTGATGCCAGTAAATCTTTAACACGAAAAGATCAGTAACATCTGCAATAAAAACAGCAGTACCCACTCAAATGACAGCTGGGGGATGGATACTTTTAGTATCTGCTCCATCGCGTGCCTCTTACAGTCTTACCAGTTTACACGAGTGCCAATTGTTATCTAAGCTCAGCCAGAGACAAAAAGTTTCGGAATGCAGTTGGCGTGACGAAATGTTTTTAAATATATATATATTCTATAATAAGATTATTTGACTGCATACTACTGAAAGTTCCGCCTTATATGTCTTTTCCCACTGCACTATTCCTTTACTGATATTCGATAATATGACGCTCATCTGACATAGTTCTTAAAGTGTGTAGATGGGTATAATCTTTTCCACCTGTTCAGATGGGAATGTGCGAATATATATAAGAATTGCTAATATGCGATGAAATCCCATCTTGGCATTTCTGCTTCTCGCAATTGCTGCGTATACTTATCGGGGAAGTTCTGTGGCGTGGTTATCAAATGAAAAAAAAACATGGGAGTATTTTTTCTACTTCTCTACTACTATCAAACCTTGACGTTTTGTGAAAACTTTTTTCCATGCAACCTTTTTTTAAAACATCCCCAACAACCACAATTAATTCTGTTATTAAACTCTCGAAACAAAGACTTAAAATCATCAACAGATGCATATCACCAAGTAGATATTGCTGAATTGATCTTTATTTTACCATTTTTCATATAATTCTTTTTGGTAAACCTGTGATCTATCGTAAATACAGCACATTTGACAATGTTTTAGTATGACTTTTTTGGCCTCACATTTTTGATATTTGTAGTTAAAGCTCTTGGGGCTCTGTCAAACAAAGTTACATACAGAATATTGGTTGTAAATTGCAAAACATGATCATGTTGTTGGAATAACTTGGCATTTTACCACCCGTATATCATCATTATTGAGAATATTATTAAAATCATAAAATTTGAAAATCCGTTTTCGTGAAATTTTCGTTGTAGCTGAATTCCAGGGACAGCATGACAACAGGCAAGAGAAGCACGGTCGCCTCTTTTAGTTTATGACAGGGTTTCTTAAAAGGGCCGTGGCCGCTGATCGGTTATCTGGGAGCACGAACAAACAGATGGAAATGCGAATATATAATAACAATGTATTTTTATAGAAGAGAAGAAGAAAAAGTGTTGAGAGTCTTTGGTAGTTTGAAAAGCATTGGCATGGAACATAAGAATGAACTACATTCTTTCCCAGGGATATACTATAAAATGTAGCAATTTTCTCATTCTTTTTCTCGTGATATCATTATCTTTCACTGCGTCGTCGTGATCATCCCGCTGCATAACAATTCTCGCCAACAAATAATTGACTGTTCTCCACCTGGTGTATATCATCCACTTGAACCACTGGCGACTGCATTAGCAGGCTTGTATTGTTAATTGCAACAAAAACGGGTATTTTGAAATAGTACTCTCTATTTTACGCGTATGTTTCGACAGTATACTGATGAGTCGCGACTCAAAGCTGGGCTCAACAAATACCTAAAAGTTATTGATTTTATTACCCAGTAAATTTGGTGCTTGCGTAGTTTGTGCACCAAGATTGCGCACAAACTGAACATAGTATTGCATCAGGTTATGGTTCAGGATGTGCGTCATTATGATGCACATGTTTGACGAAAAACACTAATACAAATATCTCAATAAATACCTAAAAGTTATTGATTTTATTTCCTAGTAAATTTGGTGCTTGCGTAGTTTGTGCACCAAGATTGCGCACAACCTGAACATATTATTGTAACAGGTTATGGTTCAGGTTGTGCGTCATTATCATGCACAGGTTTGACGAAAAACACAAATACAAATATCGAGCCAGCCGTAAAAAAAATTGCTCAAGGCTGCAAACTCCACACCCATGTAGAAATGATGGGCAATGAACTCAAGATGAATAATCACAAATAAAAGAAACTTTATGTCTGAAATCAAACCTGGGCCAAAAAGGTCCCCTTATCTGCCGGACTGAAGTATGCGAACCAAGATGTCGGGCACCAGAACGTAGCATGTGTATCAGGTTAGGGCATAATTTTATTCCATTTTTTTTCTATATTTTAGTTTATTACGAGTTCGTGTGCTAGCCAAGTGACCCCGTAGTATTTTTACCTTGAATTATGGCCGAACCTGACCTGGTACATACACTACATTCCGGTGTCCGCCATATTGGTTCACATAGTTCGAGTGTACCGAAGTTTCAAATTACCAATGAGGTCTCTTTTTCCGTAACAACCTATTTCACTGCCATACAATAAGCGAGTTGTGGAAGCAAGAAATTATGCGTATTTTCAAGCAAGAACAAATTATGTGTACAAATTTTATGTAAAAAAAATGTTATAAAATGTGCTGTTATTTAAATGCTTTGTACTGTGTCAGTAACAGCCAGGCCTGTGTTTACGCACAACCGTCTTGAGATTGTTTCAGTGTCACACCTCAGTGAATCGTACAGAAAGAAAACGGAACAACATAACTTGAGTACACCAAACCCTGCGATTTGACATGAGCGTTTCTATTCTAAAAGGTATAAAAAGGTTTAATCGAAGCAATTAAGCTAATGTACTTTCAGGAAGACATGTGACGAGTATTAGGTCGAGTCTCCCAACCCTCTCTGTTTCACAAAATAGTGAAACGGAGGAATTCAAAGAAAAAAGTTGGGAACCACTATGGGGATTTTGAAATCAGGATCATTAAACAATATATAACAACATATATATTTCAAAAATTCCATCTTTGATAGAACATTTTTTACATCGAAATGACTACTTCGTAACAGGGAGGATCTTTACCACTGGATCGCGATACTGAGCATTCAGTTCGTTGTTCCTCAGAAGAGACTGATTCTTTGAACCTTCGATCCTCATGCAAATTTTGGCAAAAAGACAGTAGGGTGGTGGTGGCATGCTAGGAAAATCATAATTTGATGTTGTCATTTTGCAACGAAGTTCTTGTTCTGAGCAAGAGGAATTTTCATATAAACACACTGCTTCAGATACATGCATACAGGGTTGGGTAGTAATTGGAGTCTGCTGTAGAGATCCATTTACGTCGTGTTCTTCGGTGGCATCATTATTTTCAAAGTTTTGTTTGAACAATTTTGAACGTTTTGACTGACGCTCTGTATATTATAGCGATGTTTTTCTTTGTTTTCTCAGATCGCAATAGACAATACAACATGTAGCACAAAAACAAGAGAGGAAAAGAGTTATTGGGCCGACAGCTCCACCCACCCTTTCAAATGTGCCAGGGTCATTATTAGTATTCCAAGTATAGAGATCTCCAAACCAACAATAGGAAACGGAAAACAACATAAACAACACCATAAGCAGGTTTTCCTGTTTCCTGTAAGTCCTTTCCTGTAACCAAACATAGTTTGAGAAAAATGGCGGGAAAAAATACCATTTGAACTCTTGATTTATTTTTAATCATTTGAATATAAATTCATACGATAATGTTTAAAAGGTAATGTGGAAAATTTTACAAGAAAGCAATAACTGTATCGTTTGTTACTGTGAACGCTATCGAGGATAATTTATTACAGCAAGAGTGTATTGCTAAAATATATAGACACGAATGTCGCGTATCGTTACCGGTACGGTAAGGCTTTAGAGAGGCACCGCAGTTAACTGCAAATATAGATGGACACTACAGAAGCAGACAAGCGTCCCATATTTCATAAACAGTGTTCCATGATATAAAATGAAACAGCAAAATTTTCATAGTGATTTCGGGTCCAAGAGGATTTGGAGAAAAGTGCCGTATTGTGCGGACCATACAGCGCACCTGATTATAAAGTGCACTGTCAATAAATTGCTTATAGTTTTTTATTTTTATACATCGGTCGTGCCGAACTAGGGGCGCAGCCGGTACCGTTACTGATTTTGGTGTAGACAACAAAGCATACTTACATATGTATGACATATTTCAGGGTGGTCCGAACCCAGGACCGCGGGCTACATGTGGCCAGCCGCTTCATTATCTGTGGCCCGCGTCGCATTTGCGCGAGGGTAAACTAAAAAATGGGCATTGGTGTTTTTCGTCATAAAAATAACCAGAAAAATCTTTTGACATATTGTTACATCACTAATGTCACTGAATTGACTAGTGTTATGGCTAGCTGAGGCAACTAGTGAAGTTGAATAATGTGTTTGGCTAGTCTAAATTGTTAACTGGCTTTTTATTGTTTTTGTCGGAAATATATGCTAACAAAATAAGCTTCATAAAAAACTGAGAATCGAATGAGGAATCTATTAGCAGAGCGTCACGCTAATAACCGAATTGCGTAAGTCATTGCGCAGTTTTGAGAAAAACGTAAAAAACTTCCTAATGATATTGTTATGCCATTGAGAATCAATAATATGCCATGGTTCACTTTTTTGATCGTAGCCGGATTTAATTTAATTTGTATGACGCAGTTAACTGACGTCATAATGGCGCACTGTGACTTAGGCAGAAATGTGGGTATGAATTGGGGACATACGCAATTTTGCAACTTTACTATATGCACCAGTCCTGAAAACTAAACATTCCAAAAACGAATGTAATTCTTAGTATCTACAATGTCTAATCCCCAAAATAGCTAATCAGTTTCAATTACATTATTTTTTATGTTTAAAAATATATATTTCATTAATATAACACGTTCTGCACACCCACTGAAATAAGACTAAGATTAAATATAAAGAATAAAACAGCAATGCACCCAATATATAAACCAACCAAGGTGAATTGGACTCGGACAGTAAATATCACAAGTGCACGCCTTCCTATACTGAAGTATAAATTCAAATTAATACGCACTAAGCTAGAATCCGAGATGCAAAAACTGGAAAATACTTCGCCGAGGTTATTTTGCCTTTGTGGCGTCACAATAGTACTGCGGTAACAAAGATAATTCATTATGACGAAACAATTGCACAAATGTGCATGTCATACTAAATCTCCATTTTTATGGGTTTCGGAATTCTTAAAATAAAATCTGAGTTAATAGGCAGCTGCACAGCATTACATAAATACCTATTTTATAAAAAAAAACTCAAAATCGCCAAAAATGACTTACGCAATTCGGTTATTAGCGTGACGCTAGGTTGGCTATGTCTGATAACTAAATATTACTGTAATGAACGAACAATATAATTCCTGTCTGTTTTTTTTGCAACCAGCCTAAACAGTATTACAAAAAATGCTACCTATATGTCAGAAAATTTGGTAATTACCCTCCTGTATCTCAAATTTAGTAAAATTCGGTAATCAATTTAATCTGCAGTTACTTGTAAGTTATTTTGTAAACATGAGTTTGAAAAGAAAGCTGACAATTTGAACAAATTTTTGACTGAATATGGGAGGGGGAGTACCACAATACTTGTAATATGCGTGCAAGTTGTGTCGATGACAATCTAAAACGGCATTTTTCCCGTTGGACACTTTCTCCGTTATGAAGTGTTTGAAATCTTACACTAAATGTAGATATGGTAGGATTTTCGCCCGTTTCAAAAGTTTTTTTGTGGTTTTTGCATATTTTAACTTGATAAACGACAAACGAGATAGCGCTCAGAGACCGCCGACTTATCGATTTAGCGGCGTGTATAATCGATCTAGCGGCGTGTATCCTTCGCTTAGACTCAGTAGCGACATTGCGTGTCCCATCACTAATTAATTAATAACTCGCCAATTATACGGCATAATTCATCCAAAGTCAATAGGCTCCTCCTGGTCCGACATATGATAAATGACAATGCAAAATTTGGAGCAGATTCAACTTCGCTTTCGTGAGATATTGCGTGCATCTAACAGACAAACAAACAAACAAACGAGAATTTCGGTCGGAGACCGAAGACTTATCGATCGAAGGTTAGGGGATCCCCGAAACAGCGCTCTTACTCCATAGCGACACCGTGTGTTTCATCACTAATTAATTAATAACTCGCTAATTATACGACATAATTCATCAAAAATCAATAGGCTTTTGATCCGAGCTATGATGAATGCACATGCAAAGTTTGAAACAGATTCAACCTCGCTTTCGTGAGATATCACTTGCATCTAACAAACAAACAGACAGACAAACAGACAAATACCTATCAACATTCTTACCGATCAAGATCGATAATTAACAATGATCAATGTGTTTTGACAATAAAAGTGTTCGTTTTGCGGTATCTATAAAAGTAGAGCCTGCTTTGCTAAAGCTTTGCAATATGAAAATATCTAATTCATTTTACTATTTTTTAAAAATAATAAATGGCTGTTCCTTCTCTACGTGATGTGGCTGTGGAAAATCAAATACCCATTTCTGTTGGATCGGTCCACGTAAAATTATAATGTTCAATTAATTCTGATACTGTCTACAACTGAAAGTTTTGTTTCATAGCCTCAAGGTGTCAAGTTAAAGAAACACACGCTTACGTTGGAAATCTTAATAAATGGTGAAATAATATTGATGTTCTTTGCATGGGCGATAGATATTCGGGAGTAGATTACTAGTTCGGAGCGTTTTGTATGCTAGTTTAATATAGTGAATAGCATATTACGTTCATCATATTTATTTGTCCATAGTAAGACTATTTTTTTCCTGTTGTGAATGTATTGCGTCGGACTCATTCATTGCGCTTTTCGTTCTAGACCAGGCTTTTGCTAGCTTTATTCTACGACACTGTTAAACCACGATAGAGGCAATTTCACAAATAACTAAAGAAAAAATAGGTTTTATTCAGCGAGGAATTGAAGCACCTTAAGTGCTGGAGGTAACGAAGCAGGGTGATTGATATGTTGAGTGGTAGCATTTTTTGGATGGTTTGATGATATACTATACTCAATGTCCATAAAAAGTGCCTTCTTAATTTCAATTTTGATATGAAGTCAGTTCTCAATATATCTTAACCAGAATTTATTTTTAATTAGTAATTGCAAGTATTCATCTTCATTCAATTTTAATACATCTGGGAGGGCCAAAACAATATATGGTATCAATAAGTTACCTCTGCAATTTTAAAAAAAATTAAGACTTTTTGGACACCCTGTATATCTAGGGTAACCATATTTTTGTGACTTCAAAGCGGGACGCCAAAGACAAACGATCCCTTGCCTGTGATTTTGTAACTTTACATTTGTCGATTTTATCACATAGGCCTACATTTAAAGCCATCCCGGCTGTCTTCGTTGATCATATTGTCATCGAGAATTCATGTCGCATATTCTCTGTCCAAATATCGGGTTCAGTTCGAAAAATGAAAAAGACTTGCCGTTAACGATACAAATATTCCGAATTTAGATTTTTTATGTACAGCGAAAGGAAGAAAGGATAATGAAATAGTCTGTGGTTTTGAAGCATTGAGAATTTACTTATTCGCCCGACAAGCATGTTTTTTTGTAGATAAAAAGTACTTCAGAAAAGACATTGTTTAATGTTACATTTCGTAAACGCCAGAACAAGACCAATTAGTTTTGACTTTACGACGCTCTCGAGAAGTATGTGCACCGAGATGGCGCACAACCTGATCTCTAACCTGGTACACATACCATGTTCAGGTTGTACGCATACTTCTTGACTTCCGGGAGTACCGATTTTACACGTGATACGTTCGCTGACAGTGTTAGCGGGAACCAACGTAACAAACAAGTAACGCATTCAGTAAGTAGGCTAGCGCTGCGCTCCCTCAGTGTATTTTGCATAAATGCTTAATGGCCGAACGCCAAAGCGGGACTTTTGGCCGTCTTTTCGAGACGACGGGACAATACGCTAAAAAACGTGACTGTACCGCCTAAAGCGGGACGTATGGTAAGCCTCTATATATCTAATCTTAGCAATGTATTTAGGCGGAGGTTACATTTGGACACCTTTTCTAATCCAAATATTCCATCAGATTGCGCGCAAATGCAATTATTTATAACATAATTCTCTTGGAAGGTAGTGTGGAATAAAGAACTGCAATACAATGGTTGGACAATCCATGGAAGAATATGACGAGCTTCAGGCTCAGTACGAGTATGAGCAATATGTTTGGAGACGTATGTATTACGCCTAAAAAACTGTCAATTTTTCTCTCGTTTTGAAGTAGCATTTTACCATGTTTCTGTAATCAAATTTTCAATTAAAGGAAATATTAAATTAAAATAGGAGATGATATATTTATATAATATTTATTGATTATGAACATCATAACATAAGTTATTTCCTATCAGAGTGTGAATATCCGCATTTTGACGAACGAGGTACGCACAAAATATTTTCAGATTCGTTCACTCTGAGAGTCTAAGAGATTCGTTTTTTGTGTGTGATGACGTCATCAAATTTAAAAATAGCGCTTCTTGTAGCGATTTCATTTTCGAGTTAGCGATCTTGCAGTTGTGAACACTGCGGGTACCGGCAGCGTACTGTGTAAGACTGTAACTGTATACGCGTACCACTCCATTATACTCTTATATATTAGCATCGCTCTCATATATTATAATATATATATATTGTTTTTTTCGTATTTCAGGTCGAAAGGTTGTTTGTTTTTCAATGTTTATCATTGTATATCTGGCCTTGATTGTTACAACGACCACAATTGCTGGCTTCAATAGGGAAACTGTAACGCTCATGGGTGTTGGATTGGCTCTTGTGTTCATAGTTGTATTTTTCTGTACCGTCGCTTATATACATGTACACAACTTAACGTGCAATATCTTTGAAAGAGCCAGCATTTGTTACAAAAGACTAAAATCATTTTGTCAGAATTTGAAATCCAAAGTGGACGAAAAAATGATTTGGCGAAGTACTATAAGTTCGGAAACAACATTGGACTATGACGAAATAAATTCGAATAACGCTGGAACTGAATTTGCGTCACACCAATCGGGAAAAGATGGCGAAGACGAGTCCACACCCCTACTTTTTATTCGCTCGTATTGACGAATGAAACAAAAACTTATAAATCAGACAATAATTTGAAAAAGTAAACAAAGTTTTTGGGGACGAAGCTTTTAATTTATATTTTCAATTAATTTCATGTCACGTATTCTAAAATATATACATGTATATATAAAGGCCAGGATTACAAGGTAAAACGTTTATTCGGAAAACTCTTACTTAGAAGAGTATATGCTTATAGTTTCAAAATTTATTTTAAAATATCTTGATAACTGGGTCCCAAGACCAATATAGGTGTTGTCGCAATATTAAACAATAGATCGGTTTATAAATTACGAGGCAACTTTGGTATGCGATCTCACTTGCGTAACGTTTAATTTCAACCCTAACTAAAATCACTGAGATCGTATATCAAAGTAGCACCCAAATTGCATTCGCTTTTTACGTTTGCAATAGCTTTTAAATGGAGTGCCAAAAATTTCTATTTTGCATACCTTTTCGATAATGCTATTGAAAATATACTTTTGACGTTGCAAATATAGACCGAATATATTATACCGGGTTTTTGTGCAAACAACTCGCCATTTTGAATTTTATACGTCCCGCGAAAGGTTGCTTTGGTGAAATGCGCGTGGCATAAAGTTTACAAAAATCTTGCATAGTGCAACTGTCCCCTTCGACAATGACTTGAGAATAAACGGGAATTCATGACGATTGTTTACCTTCAAAAACTAAAAATAAAAAGAGAGAGAGAGAGAGAGTAATGCTCAAATACAGGTTTCATTTATTTCGTGACACCTTATATATGGACACGAAGGTAGCTCATCGTAACCGGTAACTTAAAAAACAATAAGATCCTCAAGTTTGCTGAAAAAAGATTGGTGGACAAGTTATACGTAAAAAAATTGTCTTCTAGCGGTTTTATCCATCTTCAATTACTGAGAATTCGGAATCGGTTGGTTTATTTGTTGCGGAAGAAACATTAACAGGATAACCAACGGTGAGTTAAACATTACGCAAAATAAGCACTTGCCAGGCAGTGATTTTCCCTATAGGGGTGAACACCACCCTACAATTTCAAATACTTTGATTCTTAAATAAAAATATATTCGAATAATTAGAATGGGGCTCATATGCTATTGCAGATGATCAGTCAAATAAATACAAAACACATTTTCATAAATTATACATAGTTTTATCGGACCTCCTGAAGTATGCGCACCAAGATGGCGCACAACCTGAACTTAGGATGTGTACCAGGTTAGGGTTCAGGTTGTGCGACATCTTGGGGTGCATACTTCAGGAGTACCGTTTTATCACTGATAACAAAATAATACCCTCCCTTCTTGACCCCCTCCCTGAAATAAAAAGTTGGAGAACATATTGTGCTTGGAGCACCAAGAGAAACAGGGCACCACAGAAATTTTCACAGACGAATTTTCAATGGTGCATGATGCAATGGTGTTTAATAAAACAATTCGAGTGGGTTAGAAACTGATACTTACTTGCCTTATTCAACTTCAGATGAAATGGAACACTAGTTTCATCATTAATATTATATGTATGCCATCATGTTTACAAAAAATCGAAATAACAACGAGAATTTTAACTAAAACGTCTCATTGAGGTTTGCTAATACCAATATATTTACCCACGTCTCGCCACCCAAGAGGACTTTCTCCTCAGTGAGGAATTTAGTTTTATATTTTCTGTTGTATTACTAATATTCTTTAGTTCTTTATTTTTACTATAATACCTATTTATGCACACATCCCAACTTATAATCCCACATTACATCCCACTGTACAAAAGCGACAGAGTGACCCGCGCATAGCACTAGTTAAGGATGCAATCAGGACTGATTAAATAAAGGGATTTCCATGTCCAATGGAGGAGGAATAAAGAGTGCCAAAATAGTCAAACGAAGGAAATCAACAAAACAGTTGGAAACCACTCTTTTAAACAAAGTCAATGTCGTATTTTAATAATGAGGCGTGTATGGGGATTTTGAGATCAAGATCATTCAACAATATATAACAAAATGTATATTTCAAAAAATTCATCGTTGACGGAACATTTTCTACATCAAAATAGCTACGTCATAACAAGGAGGGTCTTTACCACTAGATTGCGATACTGAGCAACCAGTTTGTTGTTCTTCGGAAGAGGCTGATTCCCGTGATTCCTTGAACCTTATATCCTCTATGCAACTTTTGACAAAAAGACAGTAGGGTGGTGGTGGCATGCTGGGATATTCATCTTTTGACGATGTGATTTTGCAACTACGTTCTTGTTCTGAGCAAGGGGAATACATATTTCCATATAAACACACTTGTTCAGGTACATGCAGACAGGGTTGGGTAGCAATTGAAGTCTGCTGTGGATATCCATTTACGTCGTTTTCTATGGTGGCATCAATATTTTCAACTTGTGGCGTGACATACGTACAATCGTGTGGTGGCAGATCATAGAGATTTGTACTAGATCTGCTAGAGTTTATTGTCAATGAGTTTACACTGTTGCTGGGTGAAGATGATGCTTGGTGACTTGAGGCATTTGGCAAAGGCGTTCGTGCCATTGATTTTTCATGGATGTTTTCAGGATCTGGCGCAGTATTTCGCATTTCCTGATTGCCATTTTGAAAGTTTTCACTGACGCTCTGTATATTAGAGCGCTGTTTTGTTTTTCTTTGTTTTCTCAGATCGCAATAGACGATACAACATGCAGCACAAACATAAATAATGGAAAGAGTTATAAGGCCGACAGCTCCACCCACCGTTTCAAATGTGTCAGTGTCATTAATTAGTATTCCAAGTATAGAGATCTCCAATCCAACAATGGGAAAAGGAAAACAACATAAACAACACCATAAGCAGGTTTTAAGTCCTTTCCTGTAACCAAACATAATTTGAGAAAAATGGCGGGAAAAAATAAAATTTCAACTTTTGATTTATTTTTAATCATTTGAATATAAATTCATACGATAATGTTTAAAGGTAATGTTAAAATTTTCCAAGAAAACAATAACTGGATCGTTTTGTTACTGTGAACGCTATCGGGGATAATTTATTACTACCAGAGTGTAATGCTAAAATATATAGACACGAAAGTCGCGCACCGGTACAGTAAGGCTTTAGAGAGGCACCGCAGTTAACTGCAAATATAGGTGGGCACTACAGAAGCAGACAAGCGTCCCATATTTCATAAACAGTGTTCCGTGATATAAAATAAAACAGCAAAATTTTAATTGTAATTTCGGGTCCAAGAGGATTTGGAGAAAAAAGTACCGTATTGTGCGGACCATACAGCTCACCTATGTATAAAGTGCACTGTCAATAAATTGCATGCATTTTTCATACATCGGGCGCGCCGAACTATAAGGCCCAGTAAGGCGCAGCCGGTACCATTACTGATTTTGAGTGTAGACAACAAAGCATGAAGCACTGCCTGATCCATACACATATATAACGATACTTACATTTGCATGGCATATTTCATGCGAAGGGAACCCTTGTACGTTGACGAAATGTTACGTAGTTTTGACGTATTTTATATATAATATATGATCTTTTAAAAACAAACACATAATTTATTGTAAGACCTGAGGGATGAACGTAAATCTAGCATCTTTATGTATAAAATTTGCATTTTACATAATTCCATGACCTCACACGGGCTGTAAATGAGTCCCAAAGGCAATGTGGAATCTATAAAAGTAGAGCCTGCTTTGCTAAAGCTTTGCAATATGAAAACATTGAATTCATTTTACTAGTTTTCAAAAATAACTTATGGCTGTTACTCCTCCTGCGTTGTTTAGCTGTGGAAAATCAAATTACCGTTTCTGTTGGATCGATCTACATCTAATTGTAATGTTCAATTTATTCTGATGCTGTACTGTCTGCAACTGAAAGTTTTGTTTCATAGCCTCAAGGTGTCAAGCCAAAGGAACACGCTTACGTTGAAAATCTTAATGGATATCGACAAAAATTCGAGATAATATCATTAACGAGAGATTAAAGTTTGCCACAGTTCGTTTGGGTGAAAACTTTGTTGAAATAAACATTTTTTTAGGTTCTCTTCGTAATTTTCTCGCATTTTCTCTTTTAACAAATCTCTGTGTAAGGAAGCGCTTCAAGTTTTAGGGACGTTTGGAATTTTTTTAGGGACGTTCAAGGGTTTTTTAAGTTTCTCTCTTTGCGCCAAATCATTGTTTGATCGCTTTGTCCCAATCTCTGAGATTGTAGTTTATGTATATTGAGTGTTTCTGCCAAATTAATGTAATGTTAGCTGTTATGATTTATTTTTCAAATGAAATGATTTCTCGAGGAACCTTGTTTGCTCTGTGCGTTGATTGAATTTCTTATATTTCAAATATATATATATGTTTTTTCTCTTTACGTAGCCCTGGTCAATCACCACAAGCACAAAAAGTGAGATTGGATACGCTATATAATAGTTAAAAGATTCCAATGCTACTTTATTCATTGCAAATCCTTTCCTATACTACTAAAATTCTTTTTAACATTTGCCGTCGTATTCCTATGTATTGCTTTTGTTAGTTCGATCTGACAGAGACTTGCTACCTGATAAAGTCGGAGCCCGGTACGTTCAGGTCTGGGCATTTTAAATGGAATATTCGAATATTAAATTAAACCACCGGTTCTGGACCAGAGAGCCATGGCCATACATTTTCAGATGGACCAAAAATATATTAGAAAACGCTGGAGTTATTGAGGTATTAGTATGATTTGATTGAAGTAGCAATGAATGGTGATGCTTTTTTGAAACTGTGTAGTAATTTTCCATTTGATTATAAAAAGTGTCAGTGTCTATTTTTGCAGAAAGTATTTTGGTACTCTCAAAGTATGTGAACCAAGATGGCGGACACCGTAAAGTAGTGTGTGTTCCAGGTTATGGTTAGTCAAGAATTTTATTCCAATTTTTCTTATTTTAGTTCTATTACGAGTTCGGGGACTAGCCAAGCGACTCCCATAGTATTTGTACCTGAAATTATGGCCTAACCCTAATCTGGTGCACATACTTTTTTCTTTGTAGTTTTCAACTTGCATGTGCAAGTCGATGACCCACAGAATTTTTATGCAACAAAAGTGGGCCACAATTTTTAGGAAACAAAAGTGTAACAGAAAAGAAAAAAATTGAGAACCTCTGCTTTAGACGGAAATTTCAAATCGCCGCCGTCTTGTTTCTTTTGCTAACCAAAGGTCGAGATGAATTGCTCAATTTTTTTTATTGAAGTCATATTTACGAAATGCAATTCTTTAATATGAATTGTGAGTGATGAAACATGTTTCTGATGTGTGGACACTCAGCAAATTAACTGAGTGATGGATTCTATTTTTTCAGTGACCTATTTGCCTGGAGGACCAATTACAATAAGAAAGTTGCATGCAATTACAGTGCATATCTTCAAGTATTCGAGATTCTATTCCAAAAAATATTTGATTCGAGTCTGAAATCATTAGGTATTCGAAAATGTCCAGCCTTACGAAAATGTTTTTCGATCGCAGATAAGTTGAATAAATTTCCAGAGTAAAATAGATTCAGTTTCATTCTCGTGATTGATGCTTGGTTTCTTAAACATTTTTGTCGAATATATTGCTTTAGTAATAATAGTAATATCGCAAACATCAAATTCATAAATATAATTGATTTACAATCTAACTAGACAAAGGTGTGCAACATTTTTGTCAGTGGGCCATATAACCAACTTCGAAAATCTAGCTGGACCGCACAAATAGAGAATGCGACTATCGCTTAGCCTTACAGTAATAACGGCACCGGGCAATGGTTCAATGCAGCGGCAAGAGCAAAACACATTATGTATTTATACCCACGTGAATGCATTTTTAATAAACAAACTTTTGATCAAGATTTTTATACTTGATGGGGAAAAACTTGAGTGCTAAGAAGGGCCACACTAAATGGCTTGGCCGGCCTGGTAGTGGCCCGCGGGCTGCTGTTGCACGCACCTGAACTAGCATATATAATTATATAGGGAAGTGCACAACGGGATTTGACACGTTTCGACGCCCGTGCTACAATGAGATCGCAAACGCAGCGTTGCAATAATCTCACAATAGACGGAAACCATGATGCGCCAATACTTTAAAAATGCGATCAGTAAAATCAGTGACAAATTGCGGTTAATATTATCATTATTAAGCAAAGCTTATCACCGCCGATCAACTATAAAATATTGAAAGCAATATAAAACAATGGGGCTGTGATAGTATTAGTATAATGATGTTGGAACAATATGAAAATCATCATATATACGCTAAAACAAGTAAATTCAACTTATTCAATTTATTTATGAAATATTTGAATAACAGACATGACCCAAGCGCCATATCGCACTGCAAGAGAGAAATAAAACGAAACAATATGCAGGTTCAATGGTATTCAGCGATGGTTAACCGGAGTGCGGATAAGGATTTTACGCAGGTACTCTGTTTTTAAGGTTTCAAGGTTAATTTAAGGTTTATTGCGTGATTTCAAAACCTCCGGAATTAGAAAATAAGATTATAAAAATTTCTGACGGTAGAGACCAAGTGCTCGTACAAAAAATTTCGAATTCTCCTTCGTGCAAGAAAGCGAAGTTTAAATTTTTGTCAATCCAGAAACAGGAATCAGAATTAATTTGGTAAAAACTTTCCTTTGATTGGTCGGACACCGGAACGTAGTATGTGTACCAGGTTAGGGTTCGGCTATAATTTTATTTCAATTTCATTTATTTTAGTTCTATTACGAGTTGGGGGAATAGCCAAGCGACTCCCGTAGTATTTGTACCTGAAATTTTGGCCGAACCCTGACCTGGTACACATATTACGTTTCGGTGTCCGCCATCTTGGTTCATATACTTCGGGAGCACCGATTGGTCAGAAATGGAATTATAGTTAACATTAAATGTTTCTATGTTAACTGTAACCCCAATTTTGACTCCTTCAGTATATATTCTAGCAGTACTCCGTATTTGTCAAGAACCTCAAACCTATATCAAAGAAATGGCTTCCCAACGAGACAATCAAGAACAGACTAAAAATAGGTATGAGAGGAATTTTGTAAAATAATTTTATAACTAATTTACGGAGTTTAACCAGTAATTTTCTTTCGAAAATACCAGAAATGTACAATATGGGTTTCCGGAACACCAAAAATTTATTGTCAAAACTTGTGATTTTACTAACCTTGCAGAAAGAAGTGATAGAAACCAGGGCGCTCCAGTACTATGTGTACCAATATGGAAGTAACTAATTTTGCTCGCCTACTTTATTTACATCAAGTTGATTGTAGGGACTTGAACCTATGGATGGGGGGGATATTACACTTGGCTAACACAGACAGTCCCCGAACACATAATAGAACTAAAATAAGTAAAAACGGAATAAAAAACTCTAACTTGGTATACATACTACGGGAGTACCAAAACCAGTAAGGGTAATGAGTAAAACAAGTATTTGAAACGTAATTAATTACAAATCCCTGAATTTTCGAGAGAAATATTTACTGATATTTATCTGTTTAAAAAAAACAGGTTAATGTTTTCTGATTCACATTTAGTATTTATCAACATTTTTCTTTTGATAAAACAAGTTTTTTGGGAGTAATACGGAGTATCTTTATTAATATTTTCCGTTCTTATAAAACAAATTACTGCTTTCTCTACAGTGAAAATGAGTGTTTACTAATATTCAGAAATAACCCAACTGTTTTCCAAGTTTTTTCATTATTTCAAAATACTATATACGGTCAAAACTATGCTTACCCCCCGTGATTCTAGTAGGGGCGGGCAAGGTTTTTTGATCAGGGGCCACAAAAAAAATTCCCACCTGAACCGGCCGGGTCATGTAAGCGTGACGTCGAAAGTTACATTTTATGAGCAATATTCACAGTGTTACAAAAGCAAAAATGAAAAACAATGAACCAGGTGATAAAAATAAATTTAATCGCCATCTCAACAATATCCTTGAGCTATTTTTTCTTTAGCTAAATTATCAAAGTTTGGTTTCAGTTTGATTGTGGCAGCATCATGCGGGCCATATCGATTGCGGGCCATTACCCAACGAGTCGGATTTGACCCACAGGTCGTAGTTTGTCCATATCAGTTCCAGCTGTTCACCGACAGTTTTATAATTTATATAGTTACCAATTTACACGAGACGGTTAATACGTTCACGCTCGGCTCTGTAGAATTTTGGTATTATGTATGAAATAGTTGGCATGAGGGAAAAACCCCAGATTCCTAAGGAGGCCATGCCATTGAAATTTCGATCCTCTAGTCTACGTCTTGAATGTAAAAACGCAAACTTGTATATTTATATTTCACATTTAGCAAATGGTCTGCATCGAACTATGACGACGCAACTTATTTGTATGGGGAATCAGGTACGTAATGCAAAGGATCGAGAAGCAAAGTATTTTCTTCGTCTGAAATAGAATCGACAAAGTCGCTTTATTACAATAAATTTTTAACTCACCGTGCATAAAAAAAATCTTCCGCTAATTCATCGTAATTAAACATTTTTCTCAGAATCGACAAAAAAAAACGTTCAGGAATGTTCCCAGAAAATCCAAGGAATAATGGAAAAATAATATTTTTTAGCGAATAGTAATAATTAAAATAATTAATTAAGTAGTTCAAAAGAATAAAAACAAAAGAATAAAGCATAACAACTGCAATAATGTCAAAAATATGTCAAACGTCCACAGTTCAGTTTGACCCATAAAGCAAACTTTCAGCTTCTATTCCTTATACTAAAGTATTCTCATACAAAGATAATATAATCAAAATAATTTGCATTCAGAAAAAGAAAGCGATTACGAAGACAATGATTTCAGTACAATCAACACTGCACAGCTTACTTCTTTCGGAGACTACTCTTCTGATAGAAGAAGTTTAGAACGTGATGCAGGTAAAATTAAAGACAAAATTTTACTCCCATCTTTTGATTGACAAGAATTTCAACATCTTTTCCAAATCCCAGCTCAGGTTTCTGAAGAAATAAAGTCCTGCTTTTTCACACATCTCCAGAATTGTTTTTTTTTAGTCAAAAAACTCTTTTTTCTGAAATTGTTGTCAGAGTCAAAGTTCTATTTTGAACGCTTTGCAAGCTAAAACTCTTACGAACGTAAGAGTACGTTCAGCACATAACTGTGACGTGATAACGGAGTTAAATATTACTCTGACTCTATAAATTAACCAAATGCGAAAACAAAATATTCATAGATACAAAGCAAAGACGATATCTAGTCCCATCATGTAATGTGTTATGGGAGTTCGCAACTTGTGTCCTGCGGGTCAAATGCGATTATGCAGTCAGAGTTTGGGTGAAGAAAGCAGATTGCACTGGAAATTCAAATTTTTAATCATTGCGACCGCTAACCGTAACTGGATAATTACTAATTTGTTATTTTTTTGCCATAAAACAAACGTTTATCTTGTATTACCTTATTATACAAAGGTATCCTCATACAAAGATATTAACATCAAATTAATTTCCATGTAGAAGAACAAAGCGATCATGGAGACAATGATTTCAGTACAATTAACTTTGCGCAGCTTACTTCTTTCGACAATTATTCTTCTGATAGAAGAAGTTTAGAACGTGATGCAGGTAAAATTAAATTTCACCTTGTCTTCTTATTGACAAGAATTCAACACCTTACCCAAATATCAAATCGGGTTTCTAAATAAATGGACTGTTGATCTCTTTCACAACTGCAGAATTGCTTTTTCAGTCAAAAAACTTGACTTCGATTTTTGCTGAAATTGTTGTCAGAGTCAAAGTTCTATTTCAAACGCTTTGCAAGCTAAATCTCTTAAAAACGTGAGAGTACGTTTATCACATAGCTCGTGTTTTTTTCAAATCTCGCATTTTTTCATTCGTGGCATGGACTTTGTACAAAGGATCCCCCACTTATAGTAGGAATGTATAAAAAAAATATTTCTTGAATAAGCACAGGTAATTTGGTAAACTTCAACAATTTTCATTTTAATATTTATTCAGCTCATACATACTCTATTAAACGTAATCTTTCAGGTAACTTGGATCTGATTGTAATATATTCTATCATGGAACGCATTAGAATGCTAGAAAAACGAATAGAAGTAATGGAAAGTCGTTTATCTACAGCAGAAGAACTGTGAGTAGCCATTGTGTATTTTCGACTTCTTAGCAATCCATTTGTAGATTTGTAGAGTTAGAATAAAGTTCTATCCGCATATGATCCCGTGCGATCTAAAAATGCTAAAATTTAAATATAAAATTCAGGAAACAAGAAATGGAATATTATTAATGTTTGGCTGCAAGTACGGGAATCGATAACCCAAGAATTTGTTTTCCAAGAGTCCACAAGTTCTGCTCCGCCGAAACATTTCGATTTGAGAAATTCAAAAATCTCGTTATCCCCTCGTTCCTTAATTTGCCCGCTTGTCCTACTTGTAAAATTGCTTGAAATGCCGGACTTGTCCCATTTGTCTTGTACTTGTCGCGCATGTCTAATATCTGTACCATACTTCTTCCATATTTGCCTTACTTGTCTCACACTTGTAATATATATACGTAGAAGCGAATACCAAGTGGAGGAGTGGGTCAAGCATACACGACAGTTTTAGGTTCGAAATGTACTGTTTGTCTCACACTTGCTCGATATTTATTCCACATTAGTCTTTGTACTACACTTGTACTGCACGTGAAAACGGCCATCTAGTGTGGTACAGTTCTTGAAGACATGGGATTGGTCTTTCATTTTCCTAGTCTTCGCATACTTGCGTCATAATGCGCATGGATGATATTATACTCTCCCAGATTGTGAATTTATTTATTACAAGTCAAATTAAGTTTTATTTTTTGAACAAGTAAAAATTGATCGAACACAAATTACGAGAAAAAAGTAAGCACATAGTGTTACTGGAGAATGGAAGCCGCTGGGAGCCAATCATTCCTATTTAGTGGCGACACTATAAGCTTTAATATCCAATTGTAGTTCTGAGTTTTCTATTATTGTTGTTGTCGTGTGGTATGGCTTCGGCAATCAATCAAGGAAGCTCTCTAGAGATTATAATAAAAAGTCATCGTGTCAAAGGATTTCTCAGATTTCCCTGCTATTTTTGGACTTGTGTCCGGAAGGCAGCGATTCTTAATATGATTGAGTTGTATATCTAACGTTCCTTTCTATGTGATAGGTATGAAGTTTATTAACTATTTAGAAGAAACTCAGAAGCTGAGACCATCAAGCACACGAAGATGGAAACAAAAGTAAGAAGAAGCGAATGAACTAAAACGTCCAGATTTGTGATTAAGAATGACTTTTAATATTTTTACGAAATTACGAAGATGACGTGCAATGAACTCTTTTTTATAACAGGAAGTTTTTCCGGAGTGTGTTACGTCTTAATTCCAACTAAGTCTCTAAACTATCACAAGAAATAACAATCGCGGGAGTAGAACCCAGTACTATAAATTCGATGTCAACTCAGTTGGGTCATCGCTTTTCACGACGTCACCCTAGCAATAGGTCGGAATTCCTCCACAGTTCTATAAAATGCATGCTGAAAATCCTATTAAATTACTGCTGAATCCGTATACAACCAAATATATTGTTTATAACAGAGTGTTTAGGTGGGAGCATTCGTGCCAAATAGCACGATTGTTTTTAAAACTATCAAAATATTAGTATTTCTGGTATTCAACATACAGCGACTATTATGGTTATCAATTACACATTATCAACATCAAAGACTTACAATTTATACCACAATATTCATCATCAGGTAATTTTACATTGAGCTTGGCTATGGTGTGAAATGGACTCCCGATGGACGACAAAACTGGGTAAAACTTGTCAGCGGATTTCTAATGTAACAGCAGCCGCTTCAACGTAGCGATTTATTGAATTAAGAAGAACTCAAATCCTCCCAGTTCAACATAATTGTTGGTACGTAGTATGCGAACCAAGATGGCGGACACCGTAGTATGTGTACCACGTTAGGGTTGGGCCATAATTTTATTTCAATTTTTCTTATTTTATTTCTATTACGAGTTCAGGGACTAGCCAGGTGACTCCCATAGTATTTGTACCAGGAATTATGGCTAACCCTGACCTGGTACACATACTACGTTCCGGTGTCCGCCATCTTGGTTCAAATACTTCGGGAGTACCAGGCGGTTTAATCACACGCAAAAAAAGAGATGTACCGCCTGAAGTGGGCAAGGCCCACCCAATATTTTTGCTTAAATTCTGACAAAGTATTGATTGCATAGCGAAACTTTATTTTACAAATTAAAGTCGAAATCACAAAATAAATATTGAGCAGTAAAAAAAACCTTAAAAAAGTTTGCGGTGCAGTGGCATTGGTTTTTAACAAAATTTGAAAAATAAAATTTACACAAGTGATAACAAAAAGACAGATCATGAAATAACTGTCGAGTGAAATGCTGGTGTTTTATTTGTAACAACATGGATAATCGCGGGAACGCACAAGATGAAAAATCTTGCATTTAAGTTGCATTTAATTTCTCGAGTTTAAATCTCAGATCATCAGCTTTACTCAGGATATGGTGACCGTGCATTTGAACCCATACATTTGCACCCGTATATCCGCGGGTTCAATATATATGAGGGTGCTAGTATGGATTCAAACAAACGTACATTTTTTCCCCCATAGGTGCAGTTGTCGTGGGTTCAAATTACGGGTTCAACTGTACGTGGGTTCAAATGTAATGGAACCTCAGGATATAATAGCTCTCCACATCTCATTGGTTGCTGATAAGGATGACAAACATGTCATAAAATAGTCTTGGCCTGCTACAGATAGGTATTCGAAGGCATGAAAGCTTCCGCTTCATGTGGATGGCTCTAATAGCAACATTTGTTCGATCGAAAATTTTGCAGGTGTACCTTCAGGAAGGCATGTGACGAGGAGTTAAATCTCGCCTCGTAGACGTATACTCGTAATCCCCGCGCAGTACTTTCGTTCTACCGAGCACTGGAGTTTATAAATAAATTCTGGGTTCGTTTAAAATGTTGTGTTCTTTTCTATTGTTTTTGATGTTCCGCGCAGACCTTTTTTTTTGGAAGCTCACATGGCCTTCTATTCCGCGCAACTAAGCAAGCTCTTAGAGGGAACGTTGTCCACCCCCCCAACATTTCTATCTTTTTGAATAAAAAAATAACACTGCTCATCGTGTCAAGGAATTCAAAAGTCAGAACCGTTCCCCTAACTAGCCAAATAGAATTAGTATTCCACTGTATGGATATCCCAATAGCCTCAGTTTAAATTAGGTTTAAAAATCAAAAAATGAAAACAAAAACAAATGATAAAAAAAAGTAAATTACATTAAAAATAGAGGCGATAAATATCATCTCATACAGTGACTTGAATGGGTAATATATTTCATTGAATTTCCCCATATTTCATTCACATTTTAAATTATATGCAATATGGCGATAAAATCTGACTACTGTATTTAAAAAAGTCAATGAAATTTTGCCGATAATGTAAGCTGGAAAAACTAGGGGTCAAATTGGAATGCCGGTCAATGTGAAATTTACTGCTGCCGTACTTGTTCAGAAATTCTGTATGTAAAATCCAAAAAAGAACAAAATGAGAGAAATGGCCGACAAATCCGAATACTGTAATAAATTCACTGAAATATGGTAATATTTTAGATTGGAAACAATTAAGGACCAGGTTGAAACGTTAGTCAATGTGAAATGTATTTCGGGCACACTTGTTTTGAGGATTTAATGTGCAAAACCCCCAAAAAATAGAAATTGAGATTTGACGGCAAAATCACGCAGATGACGATCTTGTGTGATGATAAACGTTCAATTTATTTGTCGTGTTATCGTTTATGACGTCACTTTGAATATGTTTGGCGAAAAAATTGAAACTTTCCGATTTTTTCAAAGAATTTCGACTCCCGGTATCCGACGTTTCACTTAATGGAATTCTTTGATAGTTTTTCTTTTTGCTGTGCTTGACTTCGTGTTCGTCTGTGCTCTGTTCGTCTGTCTCGGAAAGCATTTTGTCCTCGCTTCTGGAAGGTGGATTAGATTATTAAAATGATATTTGATAAAATGGAATTGTGGCGACACCGAAGCGTATAATCAAAAACTAAATCCCAAAAAAAACAGATAATACCAAAATTTAAATAATTGGCTAAATACTAATAAATTTATTGAAAAATGTGAATTTGTCATGAAACGGATATTTACTTCATTATTTTAGCAAAATTATGTTTGTAAAAACTTCATGAAGTTTTGATATACGTGTTTTTTAGACGTAGATTTTCTGTATTCTACATAGAAATTCATTTATCATAACCAGAAACATTGATTCTCAAATTATTTTGCTCAATATGTAAAGTATTGCAACACGGATTTCGCATGTTACTCCGCAACGTTGCAATTAATAAAAAATTAAAATGAGAAGAAATGAAATAAAAAAAATAAGTTTGTAGCCAGGAAAAAAGGTTCACCAAAAAGAGTAAACGATGATATTGAATAAGTGAAAGGGGTCCTATAACAGTAGAACAGTTGTAGAAGATGATAAGCATTAGCCATAACTTCAAAAGGCCGCATAAAATGAAATGTAATTCCGGCGTAACTCAACTATGAATTCAAATTATCACAAAGAAGGGTTTAGTCATATATAAAGATGAATTCAAAACCATACATAGTCGTTGACAATACGCATGAAATTGAAAAAATGAAATATTACAAAACGTTTGTGAATGTAAGTCAAGTTGGTGCGCTATTTGATTTGATTTGATATATCTTGTTTTGTCTGAAGCCGTTGAACTATGATGTAACAAAAGCTGAGAAATATAAGTACTAGCTATTTCGTTGAAGGAGGTTGTGTTATTTTTCATTTATTTTTATAATACTGACACATACGGATCCGAAGTAAAAAGTAAAAAAGGCGAAAGGACTTGCAGTGCAGTACACAATGCCCTAGTACACCCCATATTAGCTTTTTAAAACCTTGAAAATGAGGAATCACCCAATAAAATGAATAATAGCCCAAGCATGCAATGATTCCGACACCAATAGTTAGTTCTTTCAAAATTTGTATTATTTTGAGATAATGAATTGATGAATGATTTTGTCAAACATGCTCAATGTCCTTACTAGGTAATTTATTTCAGCTGAGCGTCCTCAAATGCCGACTACGATTGTTTCGGTTTTGAATATAAATGCGCCTGTAAAGTTTGGAGCAGAGAAAAGAATAATAAATCTGGCAACAGTAATCCAAATTTCCGATAATATTTCATTGCCTGTTTCATCTCGTGGTTTCGTAGGGTATGGGTTTTGTTTATGTTTCTTTGCACTATGTAATTTTAATAAATTATTATACAAGATGGGCCGGACGTATAGCAACCGGTATTTAATTAATTGTCTAATAATGACGAATAATACATGTATATACTTGATGTATGGTTAAAAATGATATAAGAAGCTGAATTTCATTAAAAATTATAGAACAATCTCCAATATTTCTTGCTATTCTAAGCGATTACGCAGTTGTTTCATGCACAATTTAAGCTTTCAAGCAGCCATGATTGAAAATGAAAATTGTTGCTGAATCGTTGATGAATTTGCAAATGATTGCATCACCATAATCAAATTCAAATTACAGCCGAAAATCAGGTAATTTGTACCTAGCAGTGAATGTGCTGATGACAAGTATTTTTCACAAAAACCCTTCCTCGTTTTCCATTTGTAACAAATTGAAAAAATTAGTCTACAGAAATCGGGCATAAGAAAATATAAAACATTAACTTATTTTAGAACATGATGCATAAAAAAATTCTTAAAGCGTGACGTTATGATAAATCATGACGTCATGCTATAAAACGTGACTTCATATTTAAATTCAAAACAGAGCTTCGAAATAGATAACAGCTTTAAAATATTTAATGGAGTTTGCAGGATAAAAATTTACAAGGAGCGACGTTATAATAAAATATGACGTCATGATATTGAATATGACGTCAGAATTTATGAAAAAGTGAGACTTAAGATAAGCTAGACAGCTACATCTCAGTAATACAAAGTACCAATATCATTGCAATATACGTACTTTGGTGTTTCAACTTCGGACGAAGTCTCTTCTGAATCTGGTGCGATATTAACTTGTAATGTAACGTCGAAACGTGATTTCACCTGTTCTTTTTCTTTCCCGCTATTTTTTCTAAAGAAACATAGAATACACTGTTTCACGGGGATCGCAGAATATAAGAAAGAAATGGAATTGAAAGGGGCATTAAAAGCGTTTTCCGAGAAAATTATTAATGTGCGCGAAATGCAATTTCCATTATTTCATTGGAGATGGGTGGGCACTCCAATGGTCGAAATATGAGAAATACGTTATTAAATTTCACTTCCAATTTTAATAGGTTGTAGTTATATTTTATATGTGTACCTTGCGGGTGACGTCACTGATGACGTCATTTTGCCATTAATTTCTATGCTGTACTCTTTGTTTTTCTTAACTGCTGATCTCCACTTTGAAGCAGGAGTTCGTTTCTTTGAATCGTCGCACGTGGCCTGCTAAATATGGAAATCTCGTGTAAAATATTAATCCAAATTAAACGATTCAAATTTTAACAGCTCTGTAAAAATACATTCATAACTTTGCTAATGTTGGTTGTCGATAACTCACTTTGTACAAGAATGATTACTGAATTACAAATTTACCGCCCAAACTTCTATTATAATTTTAGTCATCTTCAGGAAAATCATGTAACTCAAAAGTGGGGTTTCAAATATGGAGTGCCAATTGGTGCCGATTCAATACTAGTTCAACTAATTTGAATCCTTAATCAGACAAATATAACATGAAATAGGTATAAAAACGAAACTAACTCTCTTTGCCCTTGAAAGACACGGGGACGGTGTGTAAGGTGTAGATCTCGACTTTGAAATTATAGAATCTAATTCTGTTCGAAGTCGCGCTAAAAATAATAATTGAGTTCAGTTTTAAACAAGAAAAAAAAATTGAGGTGGGCCGTGCTCAAATAATACTGGCGTAAAATTGGCTTATGCAAAAATTTCAATTTTTCAGATTTTAATAAAGAAGTAGTTTGACTTGAATTTTATTTTGCTGAAACTCAACTTTGAACTATTCAGCAAACTTCAAAATGGCTATGACGTTTGTACGAAAAATCACAAATATTTATACTTTATAAGCATACAATACTTTCTAAAAGTATTTTTGCATTTTTTTTTAAATCCAAATCGTACAGATTCATATTTAAAATGATCCGATTAATTATCAATGCATTCTGAATCTTTACCGCGTCATATTAGGGATAAAATATTTGAAAGACAATGAATCTTAATTTGAAACGCTTTACAGAATATTTCAAAACGCGTTTGTTAAACACAGTTCCACTCTTTCTCTTATTGACTTGAGAAAAATTTGAAAAAAATGTTTGTTTGAAATAGGTTTGAATCTTACAATCTGCAGATGTTGAATCTGTCCCATTACTTTGTTTCTGTGTGTTGATCTGATAAATAACTGATCTCGATGCTGAACGGAATGCGTGAGTTACAGTGTTCATTCGTACTCTCTGAAATAAACAAAGCGTAAAATGAGAAAATTTATTCTCTGATCTTCCGTAAATGAATTAATTGGCTATTGGTGGGAAGACGTATAAAATTTTCTATAAACATAGCTATAGTTAAGTGCCCGAGTATATTCGTACTTAATCGTACATATCAACGGTTTATTATTACTTATCGATTTTAATCGGTAAGTATGTTGATAGGTATTTGTCTGTCTGTCTGTATGTTTGTATGTCTGTTTGTCTGTTAGATGCACGCGATATCTCACGAAACCGAGATTGAATCTGCTCCAGATTTTGCATGTGCGTTCATCTTATCTCGGACCAAGAGCCTATTGATTTTGGGCGAATTATGTCGTATGATTAGCGAGTTATTATTAATTAGTGATGGGACACAAGGTGTCACTATGGAGTAAGAGCGCTGTTTTGGGGGATCCCCTAACTTTCGATCGATAAGTCTTCGGTCTCTGACCGATATTCTTGTTTAATTTTTAGTAAGATTAAGACTTAATTGTTGTTGTATGGGCTGAATCAATAACAAATATAAAGCAAAAAAGCAAGAGAACTCCGTAAATCATTATTGGAGAATGTAATTATAATGTTTTGTGACTTACTGTTGAAAACTTTACACCTCATATTGGGTGATAATGCAAAGGTATGAAAGATCTCACCTCTGTAGTATTTCTCTCTGGAGAAATTAATATGATATAAAGTTTGGGGAAGAATATGCAACCAAGTATTCCAAACGTGGAAGCAAGTATTCCAATACAATAAACAGCCGTCTTCATCACACCTAAAAAAATACTAAAGTCAACTTTTGGTCAAACATCCATGTACGTAAAAAAACTTTTATGATCTCTATAGGAACTGTTTCCATTTTTTCTAAGAATCATCAATTTCAATAATTTTGTTTATTTTCCCATAGATTATGTTTTGGATAGACATTTAGGTGTAATTAGACAATGAGATAAACATTGAACATATTGCAGTACATCCTAGAAATATGTTATAATTGTATGTCTTATCTATTCTACTATGTTTTCTATAGTTTCTTTGACGAGTGTATGGTATGAAAGTAATAGGCACTTTCAATAAGTTGAGTCTTTTGCGACAGACAATTTAGAATCAACTTATATTATGCCCATAGAATTCCTCTGATGAACTATACAAAATAGAGTAGCAGAAAGAAAATATGAGAGTTTCTCAAAATAGATTCGATTCGAAAATTTGTCCCTGGTAAACCACCGATTCTGATATTTCTTTGCTATCTTTTACAGTATTAGCAAAAAGTTACCTGTTGTGCTTAAATACGCGGGTATGAAGGACAACCAAACGATGAAGAAAATCAACATTGAAAACGTTATAAATTTCGCTTCATTGAAGTTTTCCGGAAGTTTCCTTGCCCGGAAAGCAAGAATGAAGGCAATGAGAGCTAGAATAGCGAGATAAGCTTGGGAGCATATCATCAGCGCCAAACTTCCGGGGTCACAGACAACCAGAATTCTGTCAAATGGATCCTGTAAGAAAAAAATATGACAGAGATGAGATTTGAATTTCACCTATTGTCTGTAGGTATAGTATTCCAAGTGACTTGGTATGTATATGGTAATATATTATCCTGAACATAATGCCTAGAGATGTCATATTGTGCGATGAAAAAGGAATAATTGAAAATCTAATATAATGTTAATACTTATCATATTCAAATTAAATCCGTAGTCAAATGCATTGAGTGAACCAAGGAATTATGGTACTCCTAGTCTAAAGTCAAAATAAGGCGGTTTTCAACTGGTTTTATCTGGTTTTTATTCTACAAAACTGCATAAATGAACGAATGAATAAAATTTAGTTTATGATTCCTGTATTGTGGCATACCTTTCAATACAAGTAACGTAAGGTACTATTTTCAAGCATAATAAACAAGTTTGACGCATTAATTATCACCAACGACAATCATGCCACCTTGTTATACTTACCCCTAACAAATACAATCTATCCTTATGTGTTAGCTGAAATTTTAAACTTAAATTACCAAGCATGTTTCGTATGTTTAGTCGAAAAACGGAAAAATAAAAAAAAATGATGACATGGGAAAATGAAAAAAGAGTCAAAATTGAGCTCCTGTGTAAAAGTTGGTTTTAGTTAGGTTTTGAAAAATAAAATTAATGCCACGGATCGTGATATAGAAAGAGATTATTTCAAATTTACATGAAATAATGGAAGTTCCATTAATTGGATATATAAACGAAATAAGAATCCTTACCCCTTTCCCCCTGAATTGTATTTCAAACTCTCTCATTATTGTATATCTTCGAAATATTAATATGGATATACTAGTGAGGGTTATTTACTGTAGTTTGAAGCAAGGCGACAAGTCCTCAACAAAATTAAGAGAATACTGAGAGAAAAATCTAAAGTATATGTACTGTTTTTGTTCCACTACAGGGATATAGTCCGTACCTGGAACAATCCCATGGAGACTCTTCAGGAAACATTAGAGTACCAGAGAGCACTTGGACCGTTGCAGGGTTCAAGTATCAAACTATTATTTGATCTAAGAATTGGGAATATCTTTACTAATTAAAGTGTAGAAGCATCTGTAGATGAATATTAAGATGTGAGACAAAACTTAGCAAAAATAAATTAAATCCCGTATGCATGAAGAAAATAATCATGCTAAAATCATAAGAATGTCACCAAAAAAGTTTTAATGTTGATGATTAATAGGGAAAGGATGTGATTAGAAATTTATCCGATAAAACACCGATAACTTTCGAAATGAAAAGAACAAAAGCAGTTTATTGGTGGTGTTACCGTTTCTGTGACTCTTGGATAATTTTGTTGAATCCCAGTATCAATGTCCTGGTTAGATATTAATTGAAGTTAATGAAAATGTGAGTGTGTTTAAGAGTATTCATAAAATCATTAAATTTTTGGTGTAATTTACAGTTACTCATGATATTATAAAATCAAATTTGCCATTCAAAATAACTAGTCAAAGGTCTGCAATCATTTCAAACAACCGACTGAAGGTATCTGAAAACTTTTACTTGTGCACATATATAACTCTTTGTTAAAAATGAATGCGAGCGTGTTTGTCGAGCAAATTAAAAGATCAATCTCTCAATTAAAGCTGATTGGATAATAAGGCAGTAACTACATTTTGAATTGAAGGCGATAAAAAATTAGGTTCATTTCATACGCATATATAACTTTTATTTGGTATTTGACAACAATCGAGGACACAGAAGTCTCTGCTATCTAATACAAAATTGTATTTTTATTTGTATTTATTCATATAAATTCTGTTTTTGTTTTGAGAGGCCAGGGTCACGGGTACGGTCACCCTGGAATTGCAAATTGTTCTTAATTGCTCTCAAAACTATTTAGGTAAAGAAAGCCAAGGAATCACTATTGTACGACTAATAGCATAAGAATTCGATAACATCTTGATCAGAAGGCAATAAATAAATTAAACTATTATTGTTGTGGACAAGGAGATGTATCCAAGACAGGAATATTAAAATAAAAGTTTGATTATCATGATATAGGAGTGTTTTTGCACCATGATGATCACCAATTAATAACTTACGTAATCTACTTTGACGTCAGGTGGGTCGACCACAAGCCATGTTACACATATTGCCACTTGAACTAGAGCTACCAGAAGAACGACGAGAATTTGGAGATGTTCACCAAGCCATCGACTTCTCTGTAAAATATTGATATCGTTTATGTGGTATGAATGAATACGAGCTCCAAGAAACTGCCAAATCTAGTCTATTTTGCTAAAGGGCGATAATTTTAGTGGGCGTTATCACCATGCCCCCGTTGTTTTGAATCATTTCGTGACTAATTCTTATTTATCTTCATAATACTATCTCTTTCAAGCATCCTTGAGTCAACTGACAAATACGGATCCGAAGTAGGAAGGACTTGCAGTTCAATACACAATACCCTAGTCTAGTATATCCCATAATTCTACGATCACAGCTTATTTCGTCATTTTTTATTCAGGATAGAATACATTTGTAAGACATACCCCAATATTCCAGAAAGAGGTCAAAATTGATTATATTTCACTCCCTATTTCTAATCATATTCTTACTTTTCATACACTATAAAGTATGAATTTATACTTACTTTTCGAAAATTCAAAGGCATAGTTGTCTGAAATGCCGTCAGTACTCGGAGAGTTTTAACAAGGATTGATGCAACACAGAAGGTAAATGAGAGAATAAATGATATCTAAAAAAATATAGAAAAAAAATTAAAATTTGTGGGAAAGTGGGAGGTAGTAAACTGGTTTTTATTTTTGTCCACTAAGGCGCTACAATGAAAATTTACTGTAGACAATATTGCTTGTATTCTTTTATTTTTTTCCCGATCCCTGCTGATAGTGGCTATTTAACTTGGTTTGTGTTATCTCCTAAATATTATTAATACAATAATACCGAGTCAAATCGAGAAATTTCTTTGAATTTGAGTGGGCAACCGAAATATGTGTGGGTGGATGGCCAAATTTATTCAAAAATAGCTGCCATAGGTATCTAATAAGTAGTGTATAGTGTACATCACATAATTTTGGGCGTCAATTACTTGGCCATCCAATCAAAAAGGTAACAAATTATTTGATAGATTATGATTGTACTATGACCAGTCAATCGAAATGCGTGTAGGCGGCAAATTTGTTAGAAAATAGCTGTCATATAAGCATCTAATAAGTGGTGTCTAGTGTGCATCCCATAATTAAACTCCAGAAGTATGTGCACCAAGATGGCGGACACCGGAACGTCGTATATGTACCAGGTAAGGGTTAGGCCATAATTTGATTTCAATTTCCCTTATGTTATTTATATTACGAGTTCGGTGACTAGCTAAGTGACTCCCGTAGTATTTGTACCTAAAATTATGGCCTAGCCCTAAACTGGTACACATACGACGTTCCAGTGTCCGCCATCTTGGGGCACATACTTCCGGAGTACCCAAAAAGCTAACATATTATTTATTAGATTATGATTGTTACTTTTAACCATCAAATTGATAAGTATATTTATATATAGTTACTAACCTGCCTCCCACGACAAGTCCAATCTTGTGGTTTTTCGATGTAAATGAACGGTGTGGCGAAACAAAATATTAGAGAAAGAAATAACAGGAAACTAATTTCGACGTTCGTTGCTTTCACGATTGGAGTTTGGCGTTTCCAGAAAAAGATACCTTCAATTAAAAAATGAAAAATCTGCTAATTACGCCTAAAAGAGTACATAATTAAAAAATTCAATCTAAAAAAGCAAAAAACGGAGGAGTGATAGTAAAATTGCACGCAAGAGGCGATCAACTGATGTTTTTGTTTCGAAGGCTGAGATTTACAATTACCTAATTTAGTTTAGCTTTCGCTAATTTAGTCTGTCGATGATTATCGTTATGTAAGAAACAATGTGGGATTTATTGCACAAAGATATGCTGATTAGTGTAGCACATCAGCTGGTTCGGGGTACCAGACCAAAATTCACTCAGAACGTTGATTGCAACCAACTGGATAAGTGAAACACGCACTTTGAGGCGCCCTCACGTGAAGAAGATGGAGGGAAAAAAGATTGTCACTTAGTAAGTGACGAAGACAAGAAAAACATTAAGATATCTCACCTGCTGTGAATAGAGTTAGTGCAACACCTAATGTACTAAGACAAGCAAAAGTTATTCCATAAGCGTCGTCCCATTTCATATAGTCCTCTGGCTTTGAAACGCAATCTGAATTGAATATAATCATTAAAAGTGCATTCTTTTTAAGTTTCTGTTTTGCAATAGTTTAATATTATGATATGTGTAATATCAGATACGAATATTGAGATTAGCAAGATGATAAATGCTAACTGAAGGGCGCTCCGCAAGTGTGCGTTGCAATATGGAGATAACTAATTTTGTTCGCCTATTTTACATAAAGCTGTGTAAATGGCCTGAACCTATGGGCAGGGGGTATATTCACTTGGCGAACACAGACTTACCTTAAAAATTCATCAAGCTTGATTTACTGTAATATAATCAAAATTTCCCTTTGGCCATTGGCAATCACGCCTATAGGAACTAAATCTAAAGTTTATTTTAACGTACAAAATGATGTTCAATATACTTCAATTTTATTATGAAATTTCATTATTTTATCTCAAGTTTTTATTAAATGTTATTAGGAAAGTCATTAATTAGTACGTGACGGGAGAATGTGCCCAAGGATCCGAAATATTTTATTTTTCGTTTGATACAAAAACATATTGATGACTTTATTCAGAACAACGAATCAAAATAGACGTATTCAATTTATTTGTTAATGTCATTAAAAAACTCTTTTACTAGTAAGTGATGGGCGGAGATGTCCAGGGTTCCGAAAACAGCCTATTTAATGTTTGATGACATTATTCAGAACAAACAATCAACATAATGTACTTCCGAAGTATGTGAAGCAAGATGGCGGACACCGGAACGAAGTCTGTTCACCAGAATAGATTAAGCCCTAATTTCAGGTACAAATAATACGGGAGTCACTTGGCTCGTCCCCGAACTCCTAATATAGGCTAACTAAAATAAGGAAAATTGGAATAAAATTATCGCCTAACCCTAACCTCTTACACATACTACGTTCCGGTGTCCGCCATCTTGGTTCACATACTTTGGGAGTACTCAAAATAGTCATATTTACATTGTTGTACTCACGTGTCCTGTTTTCGTTCGCCATTTCCGTTATATGACATTTGTTACAGACATCAGCGTTGGTGTAATTACTGTATTCGCCAATTGGACAAGGAATACATTTGTGACAACAGTCACTAGCTAGTTTGACTCGATAAAATCCTGGCTCACACGGATAACTGCAGATTGATATAGGTATCTGTAAAAATGAAATAATTATATTCATAATGAAAAAATGAAATGCATTTTATTCCATTGTCGGTGGATTCAAATTTGGTCAAATTCTTGGACACTGAAATCCTAGTTGTATCCTACTAAAATGAATAAAAACAGAATTATTTTCTACTTTATATGATTATCGAAAGACGACATCTGAGAGCTTTGAAATACATTTTTCGACTCAGAAATCGGACCTCCAGAAGTATGTGCACCAAGATGGCGCACAACCTGAAGAGAGTATGTGTAACAGATTAGGGTTAAGCGCCATCTTGGTGCACATACTTCGGGAGCGCCCAGAAATCAATATGTTCAAAAATAACTGAAAACAATGTTCGACAGACGTATGTACCTGGGGACCATTATTTTATCTAATCTTCAGCTTTTTTTCTTATTCTCATTGAATTTTGTATGGTATGACTATGAAGGGAATCATCGTAAATACAATTTTTTGGGGATTGTACATTTAGTTCTGAAAACAATTAGCTAACACTAAGCCACAAATAACAGATAGTAAGGCGGAAGTAAGTTTTATTCAAAAAACACAGTGAAGTTACGTAGATGCAACGTAAATAATGAAATAAATGAACAATTTTTAAATGTAAATATCCAAAATAAGGCGCGGGCAAAATCAAATCTAACAAATATTTTCTATTTTAATTAGCTGCACGTCCCCTCAAAACATTGTCTACATCCCCTTGTGGGGCGCGCCCCACCGTTCGAGAACCACTGCACTATTCAATAAACTAGAAAGTACCTCCGACGTCTGTGTTCCGTTACCATCATGCCAGAAAATTGCTCCAGTGTTTAGTGACCATGGGTTCGACTTCTTTTTAGAATAATTTCCAACGTGAACGAACTCAACATCATCTTTTGAGGTTCCATTCGGAACTGGTACCCAACTTACTAATTTGTATGTTGCGTTTGGATCTCCGTTTGAATCAAATCCGAACTAGGGAAAAATATATTAAAAAATGTTACTTTTTCGTACCTAAAATTATGATTTTGAACAAAACTTCTAATACCATACTTAACTCAAAGATGTTGAAATTTACTATATAATTCTATGGCGCAGTATAAATGACAGACTCTAGAATATATGAAACTCATTTTCCAAAAACAATCAGAAAAAATCTGTCATAAATATCATAAGTATCATCTTTAATTGAAGGAATACAGGAGCATAAAACCACATTACGAAACCTACAAAACAAATAAGCTTTCAGTAAGAAACACATGGCATACAAGTATTCTGTTCCATGCCATTTATTGATTTCGGAAGAATGACTTATTCGAATGTTACCATTTCGTCCAGACCCGGTGATTGGAATTCAACTTGTTTCAGGTAGGACAACAACTGCCAAGGTTCAAGTGTTGAGATATCTGGACATTTTCCATCCTGTGAAAAGTTGCAAGTAGAATTGAAATTAGAAATGGGGTAATGCTTAGTTAGGTTACTATGAACTACCTTAATTGTAACTTGATTTAAATTTTAAAGGAATATTTATCAGATTATATTTAAAAATTACCTTCATCAAATCATTGTTAAATTATCTGAAACAGTTGGTAAAACTTTAATTCGTGTTACCGTTTATATGAAACTTTTTTTTAAAATATAATTAATTTTTTTCACTAGTCATCATATCAAAAATAATATACTAAATAATATGTAGGGTGGTCGCTAAACAACAGAAAATCTGTCAAATAGCTATCTATTTTTACAAAGAATAATTTTTACAATTTTTTTTAAAGGCATATGTTATATTACACTCATAGGGTTATAGATGTCGTTTGTGCACTTCGGAGCAGTGTCTTAACCTAGAAGTCCAAGCTTTTTTAGCATTTTAAAGGTTACTTGTGAGATATCATTCAAACTATATCTATAAATATATACGCAATCCATTCGGGATATTGTCTGACATTCAAATTTTCTGTTTTTCTAGCGACCATCATGTATATTCATCTGTTATGCAAGCAGATTGTAAAAATTCACCTTCAGTAAACCAGATCCATTAATGCAAGATCTAATGTTCTGAAGAGCATGTGCAATTGCATACACTGCAAGATAAGCAGTGTAACTCTTCTCCAACTCACTCTCTGTCCATTGCAGATACGGGTTATCAGGCACCGATGAGAAGTCCTCATCGCCAGTACATGGTGGCAGGGATGTTGTAACTTCTGTTTGAATAGAATTTTATAATTTCAATGAAGTGGTGAGATTCAAAATTTTAGGAACGGGTTCTCTTTTGTATCGAATCCACGAACAACAGGTTCCGTCATTTGAGGAAATGTGTTATGTCGATGCGTAAGCTGCATTAACATGGCATGCTTTACATAATTAATACATAACTTTCAAAACGAAAAATATAAAGTTAGTCGTCAGCTGCGATACACGTTACATATTTGGGGCGGTCGTCTAACGCCTACAACCAAAACTGAGAATGTTTCGCCCGTTATTAAAAACATTCTAGAAACGCGCTAACCACCTAATTTCGCAAAACTACTCCGAACTTATAGTCATATCACTGTACGCAATATTTACTAATGTACGTCATTACGTTCATCACACGTTTTTGCATAAACTTAATGGAAAGGTCGAGAACCATTGCTTTAAGGGAACAGCTTAACCAAATGGACTATATAGAATAGGCCCAATGGTGGGATTCAAATTTTTTGTCAGCCGGTTTTATCACAAAAATCATATTTTTTAGTGAATAAACCAGTAATGCTGACCGGTTCGCTGATCTCATAAAATTCCGTGAGACCGTTCTATGGAACCGGTGTGAACCGTCTGAATCCCACTACTGGATAGGCCTACTTACCAATTTCCCTTTTTTTTCTCGAAGCTTCTGGTGCTGTACAAACATCAGACATGCAAGCACAGTGAAAGGTTTTCTCCCAGAATTCCGTAATGAAGGGATTTGTTGGCTGGGTTGATGGCGATACCTGTAATTATTAAACCAGACAAAGCTTCACTCATATTGTTTGTTCATGAAAATTAAATTTGTCCCATCAGCGTTCATAGATCAGAACAGCTTTAAAGATATTGGTATTTTATTAATTTATTATAAAATTTATAAACCCAAAAAACCTATCCTATTTCGTGATGATTTTAGAATTACGAAAGCAACGCCCAATTATATGAACACGAAAGTCGTCCATCGGTACCGGTACAGCAAGGACAAAGGCTCCTAGTTTTAAAAAAGTTTTAAAAAAGTAAGCGACTTTTTACGTCTTTAAGTAAGTTAGTTAGTGAATTTGAAATTGATTAGCCCACTAGTTGTGTGGAAAAAGTTATTTTCTTCTTACACCAACAATCCTATTACAACAACAATAATTAAGTTAGTGTCCAAAAATAATTTACTTTTGATATGTATAACGTCTATTTTCTGATTAAACTTTGTGGTGAGTTTTATCGTAACGAAAACGTCTTCAAGGGATTTTCTAAAACAAACAATAAAAATATAACAGGTAAAGAAAATAGACGTTACTTTACCGATTCCAAGAATTCCCGAAATCCTTTCATCGGCCCGCCTCTTGTGGTTATGCCAAGAGTTCCGTGCATAATTGAACCTGAAAACGGGGAATTCCAACAGTAAATAGCCAACCAATACACAAACCTCTGTTAACAGCTCTAGTCACATTGAAATTGTCCGCAATTCAAAAGGGGAAATACGCGATTTATTATGCGCTCTTAGCGCGGTAATATAAATACTTTTTTAAACGTATATAACAAAATTTAATATGTTCGTGTGCCCAAATATTTACATCGGAAAATTACTGCGACCGTTTTCCATCTTAAAAAATCTTAGGACAGCGGCACAATGTCGCGGGCTAAGCCTTTGATATTTACGATAGTTGTAACGCTATTACACTTGAGTTCACTGAAAATTTCACAATGACTTAACTATTCAGTGCAATTGTTTTTCATACTAGCAAACCTTTTTTGAGTGTGTAATACAAAAGAATGAAGATGGAAATATTATGTTTTTATTTTTACAATATTATGTCTGTTGAAAATTGAAGCTTACCTCCAGTCTCCAACATTTTTCTTGACGTTGCCCAGGCCTCACTCGCGATCCAAATTTTATCACGGACTCCGAGTTCTTTTAATTTGGCGACAAGTCTTGTAAGATGGCCTCCACTGCTAAACAGGACGAACACGGTCGCATTGAAATTTTGAATTTTTTCGGCAACCTCATGGATCTCGTGATCTTTCATTCCCTAAACAGAAAATTCGTCTTAGGAATGATTTCTAATTTGATGGTAACATTGTTACTTTGAGTCGTGAGTCTAAATTTTGTTGATAACTCGTTTCGGCAATTAAGCTATAGGGCAATCAGTGAGAAACGCTGTTTATTGGACAAAAGAAAAAGTAATTAGTCATAAAATAAATTAAAAAAAAATTCCATTTGAATAAAATGAAGAAATTGGTTATTCATATTATTGTCTGTATTTTCATTGATTATATTAAATGATATCAATTCAGTCTAGTAAAAACTTGCTTCAAAAATGTTTTTTAAAATTTTTTTATATGTTGATTAATGCGTTTTTTTGAAAAATTATCATTATAAATTGATAATGTGTTCGATAAATATCATCCTACCTTACTAATATACTCGACAAACTCTACACAGATTCCTCTGTTTCCGGCTTCCTCTTTAAACTTAGTAATTCCGGGTCTCCCGTACTCATCATCACCAGCAATAGCACCGACCCAAGTCCAGTTATAGTACGCCAATAAGTCGGCTATCGCCGTTGCTTGTTCGTTGTCATTGGGTATGGTTCGGAGAAAAGAGCTGAAATAAATGTTCAAATATTATAGAAAGGCACAGGCATGTTTGCATAAACAAGGATAATAGCTGAGCCTGCGATAAAGTCGATCAAAAATTGCAAATTGGTAGTATTATGAATCGGTTGTAAAGCTATACAATTTACTTTAACCTCATGTACACATTCATATATGTAGTAATTTTTAACGTCGTGTGTTTAGAATTGGAAATATACCAAATATTATGTCGTAACGACAAACTCATAGGCGAGGTAGAAAGTAGACTTTAATCAAATGTAGCATGTCCAAAATTATCAGTATATCTGGAGTTATATAGAATATAATAATATATAATATAATCTCGAATTTACCCTTTATGGAATGGAATTCCAAATCTTGATTTAAAAGTTGAAAATATAATCTAGATAATTTAGATATTATTCCATCGCTTTTTCCATTATTATACGCTCAAATGCGCTCCATATTGCATATACCATAAATGCAAAACATTTCCCAACACAAGTATCACAAATCCCATAATAACGTGGCAAGTAGAGTTTAGTGGAATTTACCCATATTCTGCTCAATATGTTGAATTCTATGATACAATTTTGCTCGGAAGGCTTACTTGTAATTTACTTTGTCGCTCAGTGTTCTGCTGGTTGATCCGTAACTTATCTGTGGAATATCAAATACGCCTAATATATTGGCAACTGCAACAGAATTATCTGAACTTGTGGGTCCTACGACAACGTTAACACCTGAGAATATAAAGACACGAATTCAGTGTTTTTACACTGTTTTGTTTTTGAACAAGAAGCGAAGCTATGGATCGTGTTTTTATTATATTTTTGTTTCGAATAAATTGCTTTTATCTTCAATTACTGGACCAATTACTTTGAGTGGCTAAAGTGTGTTGTTGTCGCTAGAAGGCGATCGCTTTTATTTATTTCAAAAATATCTGTGGGCTCTATAAAATTTGCTTTATACTTCGAAGTTTCGTGTGATAACGTCATCAAAATTAAAATAAAGTGACATGTTCCCGCGATATGGTGGTCAGAATACCGGTACTGGTACAGAGTGGATTCTACTTCGTTTTGGCTTTCGTGTTCATATATTTGCCGAAATGATGAAGTTGTAACATACGACAAGAGGTGCTCGCCGATTTATTTTCTTTATAATGGATTTATTTTTAATATTATTGTCATTAACTTTTCTTATAATTAGTTTCCAAAAGAAAAATGAATGAAAATGTTTTCCGATTTTCTTCATTTTATCAGTTCATTTCAATAAAAGCTTTTTCCCAAACTGGAATATCTTTGGAACCCCACTCCACACGGCATGTAAAAGAACAGCTCGAAGTTACCGGAATGGAATACATTTCAACGAAAAAATCGTGAATGTTTTCATTGCATCATTTTCTTTCAATCTCTTTTTATTTCCCTTACTCATACTCACTAGACGTAGTATTCCCTGCATGATCTCTGGCGATTGTCATCGCTTGTGTGACAGCCCTTGATGTTGTGTCACAAGTGTCAAAGAGTTTCCATCCGAGATTTATTCCATTAAGTAAATTCGTACTGAAATATATCAACGGGAATTGTTAATTTTGTTTTTTCAACTAATCCAGCAACACTGAATGATTCAAGAGTCTTGCTACACACTGACACAAATATAATTCTGCCACACTTTACTGTACATGCAGTGGTTGGATTCGAAATTTTAAGAAAAACTTTTCTTTTGTATCTAACCCACAAACAACACGTTCGAGCATTTTCAGAAAATCATGCCGATTATGGCCTTGTAACTATACACCACATGGTACTCCCAAAGTATGTGAACCAAGATGTCGGACACCGGAACGTAGTTTGTGTACCAGGTTAGGGCTAGGCCATAATTTTATTCAATTTTTTTTAAATTTTTGTTCTATTACGAGTTCGGGGTCTAGCCAAGTGATACCCGTAGTATTTGTACCTGAAGCCATGTCCTAATCCTAACCCGGTGCCCATACCACGTTCCGGAGTCCGCCATTTTGGTTCACATACTTCAGAAGTACCCACCATATTTACTAATCTATGTTACTATGTAAGCTACATTACCATGGCACGCTTTAAATAAATCTAACATATATATATAGGGCGTGCATAAAATATTCAAAATTGCAAAGGAAATTTATCGATGCCATATATATATATATATTGTTTTGGCTCTCATAGATGTAATAAATGAAGTGAAAATACTTAAACAATTACTGATTGAAAACAACAAACTCGGTTAAGATATAAGAACCGACTCCATAAAAAATTTGAAATTGTAAAGGCTGAAGGGATCGTATGAACACCTTGTATAACCTTCGACGAAACGCCAAATATAACGTTAGTCTTCAGCTCATGATGGGTTGGCTCAGTGTCAGAACATTTCAAGAACGGATTTGCGCAAATCTCCTGAACCCTACAGGATATATTACATCAGCCAATTTCCACAAAATTAGCACAAAACATGCATAGCATTTGTGAGATTATTATGTCGCAGCGACTGTATACACGGACTTTTTTCCAAAAATAATTTAGATTCAGCTTCTAACCTGTTGTTTATTTCATCAATGGCAAACAATAAAGCTTGCATCCATCTGAATCCGCGGAAGAAATAATTCGTGCAAACTGGAACTGTAGGTTCGGATTGGAGACTGAAAATAAAACGGTTAAGAATATAAATGATTGAGGAGTCCCAATTGCTATTTTGAACCGCTTTCAAGAAAAGCTACTGGGATACCAAATAGACAGCAGATTTTTTTAGGGCAGTTACACGCAATACACTGTAATAAACGGTCACAATTTGAAAGAATGATAATGGAACAGTAACTTCGCGGCCATCGCAGTAACAAGATATATGTGGTTTAGAAAATTGACTGAGCGCAGCGTGGGCGAAATCTTATGAAACGATTATTTTTTAAAATCCCATATTTGTCAATTTTCATTTTTTGAATTAGAATGAAATTTACAACCATGTACCTCATAAGTATTATTCGATTTAAAGTGGTGAAATTATTTTCTTCTGGCCCAAGATTTGAAAAAAAAACATAATAATTCTGACGACTACCTGTAATCATCTTCTCTATGGATGCTGAAATGGAGAGGGAACATCCCCGCTATGATGACGTCACCATTTTGATAATATGACGTAGGTTCTGACCAAGTTGCTGACGTAAAACACAGTGATAGAGATAAGTATACAGCGATAGTGAGGACGGTCATGTTGAATATAAATCTAGTCTATAGTCATGACAAAACTGACAGTCGTTATGAACTATATGTAGTAATCAATGAAACAAAGTTTGTCATCTGAAAAATAATACATCAATAAGATTAGACAGGGTTGTATTTAATTGATTAGCTAATTGTATTTGTACATTTGTCATCGTCTATGCTACTCTTTTACCTGTTTAAAATAAAACTCATGACTGGCATACGTTTATCGTTCTAAACTTGGCTATTGTACGCAAATTCCGAATTACTAAACAGTCCGTGACTACCCTAAGTTCTTATTAGTTTAAGAAGCCTTTTCATAGAATGTTTTGAATACCTATTCTGTGAATGTAGTATTATTGGTTGAGAATCTTACGTTCATTGCAGAACCTTACGCGAGAGAAGATTTCTGGACCCCTCGCCGTCGTAGGGTGGTTCACGTGACCGCTGGTCGGCCACGGCTTCCTCCACCATCAAGTCCATGCTTCCGAAAACAAACAACTGGCTAACTAGTCCCATACCCGACATGGACTGGTAAGATAATCTTTTTTACTGGTTGGAAAAAATAAACTTGACTTGACTTAATTTTTGTTGTTGTTGGCACTTCTCAATGAATGCATTTCGTGCAGAGCAAATAATATTCACACTTTACATAAATATAAGATATTCACAGTAATATTATGTCGTTCAAGCAACTTTGCGGTATACCCACTACGGACCCAGAATAAACTTTAAATCCCCTAAAATCTTGATGATTTAAAATAATTTAAAAGTATGTCAGCCGTTTCAATAAATCTCGCGTTCGCGTACTACTACTTCAAGCTTATCTCGACTATCGAAAAGAATTTCAAGTTACAAACAAATCATAGCACTGTTCATAATGACAGGCATAGAAATAGCTGAATAGTCTGAAAATTTTGTATTTAAAAATCCTTTGTGTTTGCTATATAACCAGTCTTTACTGTGATGGGATGGGCAACGACGGGGCGTATAACGATCAGCAAACAAAAACGTGTAAAATCAGTGAATGAAACATTTTTTAAATAAATTCGACATCAGTTCATCTATTGTTATTGTTGTAACATATTTCTATTTTGACAACGAATTTGAGACTTCGCTTCCATGAAATGCAACATTATTTAGTTTTAAGTTTTGGTTCTTAAGTTTCTTTAGTTCTTAAGTTTTGAAAACTACAAATGGATGGGTTCACAGTGGTCGTCATTGAAGATTTGTTAAAATTAATTTTTTTGCCTTCTTCCA